>CM041798.1:24558157-24708157 GCA_023376895.1 Aspiorhynchus laticeps
CCTTGGATTATTCTCTGCCCTGTCTTTGTCATACCTGTTTGCCACTGTTCGACCCTGCCTGTATTGACCATGTACTATAATAAAAGCTTGCAGATGGATCTGCATGTTTCACGTCTCGTCAGCTCCGTAACAGAATACTCGGCCACAAAAGGATCCAGCGGCTTTTCATGTGGATATTGGCCAGGTACGGACATTGCACGGATGTTGTTACACCTCGAGCAGGGCTCGCTACCACTCGAGGACTATGTACAAGACTATTTAGACCTCACCCATTTCTCTGATCTGCCGGACTGTGTACTCATAGACTTCTTTTGTGAGGGCATTAATCAGCCGCTGAGGTCTCAGCTAATCCGTGAGGGTCCCCGTTCATCTCTCAGTCAGTTCCTGGACTATGCTTTGCTATGTGTTGGCTCTTCGTTCACTGTGGGGGTCGCGGAGGAACGAGACACCGCACCCAATTGTGTGATCACAGCTGCGCTAGAGCACGCTCACAAAATGGCGGCCACAACAACACCCCATAGCGTCATTACTGCCAGTCACAAGCCAAGTCAAGTCGCCGCTGATGTTAAAGAACCAAGTCAAGTCACAGCCTATGTTAAAAAGCCAAGTCAAGCCACAGCCTATGTTAAAAAGCCAAGTCAAGTCGCCGCTGATGTTAAAGAACCAAGTCAAGTCACAGCGTATGTTAAAAAGCCAAGTCAAGCCACAGCCTATGTTAAAAAGCCAAGTCAAGTCGCCGCTGATGTTAAAGAACCAAATCATGTCACAGCCTATGTCAAAAGGTCAAGTCAAGCTACAGTTGATCGTCACGAGTCAAGCCAAGCCACAGTTGATCATCATGAGTCAAGCCAAGCCACAGTTGATCGTCACGAGTCCAACCAAAGCACAGTTGATCATCACAAGTCAAGCCAAGCCACCAGTGATCTCCGTGAGTCAAGCCAAGCCACAGTTGATCGTCACGAGTCAAGCCAAGCCACAGTTGATCGTCACGAGTCAAGCCAAAGCACAGTTGATCATCACAAGTCAAGCCAAGCCACCAGTGATCTCCGTGAGTCAAGCCAAGCCACAGTTGATCGTCACGAGTCACGCCAAGCCACAGTTGATCGTCACGAGTCACGCCAAGCCACAGTTGATCGTCACGAGTCCAACCAAAGCTCAGCGCTCCAGCCAGAGTCTCTTCGTGCCTCAGCTCTCCAGCCAGAGTCACACCACGTCTCAGCTCTCCAGCCAGAGTCACATCACGTCTCAGCTCTCCAGCCAGAGTCACACCACGTCTCAGCTCTCCAGCCAGAGTCACACCAAGCCACTGTGGATCATCATGAACTCACCCAACTCACAGCTGACCAGCCAGAGTCACGCCACGTCACAGCTGACCAGCCAGAGTCACGCCACGTCACAGCTGACCAGCCAGAGTCACGCCACGTCACAGCTGACCAGCCAGAGTCACGCCACGTCACAGCTGACCAGCCAGAGTCAGACCACGTCTCAGCTCCTCAGTCAGAGCCTCTTCACGTCTCAGCACCTCAGTCAGAGCCTCTTCACGTCTCAGCACCTCAGTCAGAGCCTCTTCACGTCTCAGCTCCTCAGCCAGAACCTCTTCACGTCTCAGCTCCTCAGCCAAAGCCTATCCCACCCAGAGACTCAAGGTCAGTCCTTCAAGTTCTCCGGTTGATATCCAGCGTGATGGATGCACAGCTGGTGTCTGTACGCACTGCTGGTATCCCCAAATCCACTCACTTTGGCCCTCCTGTCCCTGAACTGATTTCCCTGTCTGAAGCGCTTCCCATGATAGGGATCGCTTTATGTTGCATTTGGGCTGCGTACACCACCATTGGACTGCCTGAGGTAGCGACGTCCACTGTAATGTCTCCAGAGGTGGCAGCACCTGCTGCAGAACCTTCTGAAGCGGTGGTGCTCGTTTCAGCTCCTTGCAAGGTGGTGGCGCCCAGCAATGCACTCTCAGCCTGTCATGTTACCACCGTAGAACCTCCAGTGGTGGCGGCGTTAGCTGCAGAACCTCCAGAGGTGTCGGTGGTATCCTCCTGTGAACTTTCACCCTGTCCTATCACGGCTAGGAAGGCTGTCTATGAGCTCTCGCCCTGTCCTGCTCCGGCCATGGAGGCCGTCTATGAACTCTCGCCCTGTCCTGCCCCGGCCATGGAGGCGGTCTGTGAACTCTCGCCCTGTCCTGTCACGGCAAAGGAGGCTGCCTGTGATTCCTTGTCCTGCCCAGTCACGGCTATAGAGGCCGCCTGTGATTCCATGTCCTGCCCAGTCACGGCTGTGAAGGCCGCCTGTGATTCCTTGTCCTGCCCAGTCACGGCTATAGAGGCCGCATGTGAGTCTTTGTACAGCCCTGTCACGGCTACGAAGGCTGCCTATGAATTCCTGTCAGGTCCTGTCACGATTATCGAGGCTGCCTGTGATTCCCTGTCCTGCCCTGTCACGGCTATGGAGGCCGTCAGTGATTCCCCGTCCAGCCCTGTCACTGCTATGGAGGCCGTCTGGGATTTCCTGTCCTGCCTTGGCACGGCTATGGAGGCCGCCGGTGATTCCCAGATCTGCTCAGCCACGGCCCCTGAAACCAAGAAGGCTCTCCCTGTGTTGTCTGTCTCTACACTCCCTGTGTTGTCCGTCTCTGCTCTCTCTGTGTTGTCTGTCTCTGTTTCCCCCCAGATCCCAGACTCAGTCATGGTTTCCTGCCTGGTCTATGGTCCTACTCCGGTCTGGTGGTCTCTGGTCCTGTCTGCTCCGCCCTGGGGGGCTCCTGTCACACCTGCTCCGACCTGGGGGGCTCCTGTCCCGTCCGCTCCGCCCTGGGGGGCTCCAGTCCCGTCCACTCTGCCCTGGTGGGCTCCAGGTCCGTCTGCTCCGCCCTGGGGGGCTCCAGTCCTGTCTGCTCTGCCCTGGTGGGTTCCGGGTCCATCTGCTCCGCCCTGGTGGGCTCCAGATCCGCCTGCTCCGCCCTGGTGGGTTCCAGTTCCATCCTCTCCGCCCTGGCTTCCACATGGACCTGGCCCTCCGTCCCTCCCCCTGTTCCGCCTCCGCTCCACCACCCTCCTAGGATTGTTTAGGAGCGTCTGGAAGCCGCTCCTTGGGGGGGGACTATGTCACAAATCCAAGCCATGAACTTCTGGTCATTTACCTCTAGAGGTCACTCACCCATCACATGGACTTTCACACCACACAGTCAGTCACAGATCACTCAAGGACTACATTTCCCATCATCCACTGCACCAACACAGCTGTCTGCACTGATCACGCACACACCTGAAAACAATCTCACAATCACCATCACCCAATCACACACACACACACACACACACACACACACACACACACACACACACTACATAAACCCTGGACTTTCTCCCACTCACTGCCGAGTATTGTTAGCCCAGCTACATACCAAGCGTATCCCGAGTTAGATGTCCTGTGTTCCCAGTATCCCGAGTTAGATTTCCTGTGTTCCCAGTATCCCGAGTTAGATTTCCTGTGTCCTGATTCTTGCACGTGCTCCTGGATTATTCTCTCTGCCTAGCCCTCTGGATAAAGTTTGCCGATCGCCGACCCACGCTTGCCCTTGGATTATTCTCTGCCCTGTCTTTGTCATACCTGTTTGCCACTGTCCGACCCTGCCTGTATTGACCATGTACTATAATAAAAGCTTGCAGATGGATCCGCATGTCTCACATCTCATCAGCTCCGTAACAAAACTAATCAATGCTTTGAGGTATTTTTCAGTGTTAGTTCACGTTAACTAATAATGTAAAAAAAATTGAAACTTACTGTAAAGCATTACTCTAGGTTAATGTTAATTCATACATATGCTATTGTGTTATTATATAACTATATATACTGTTATATAAACATACTATACAAACATATTGTTAAATGATGCTTGTTCATAATACACTATCTAATGATAATTTATGCTATGCAAAAAAATATAATGCATGTAGAAATGAATATTAACCTAGAATAATAAATAGTGTAAGCTTGACATTTCAATTACTTACTGTATTTATTATTTACATATTATTTACAATTACTTAGGTTAATGATACCTAATGTCATCAGGGTTTGTAAATGCTGTGAAGGATCTTTTGTTTTTGATGTAAATGTCAACATGTGTCAATATGAGCTTCGTTAGGGCAGTATTGTTTATAGTTCCTCTTATTTCTATATATACGTATTGCAGATTCTCCATTAGGATGTAAACTTATGAGCTGAGCTGTAGTTATGAAATCTGCAATTAGTTGGTTGGTGTGATTTGCATGACCGAAGATCTGGCGATTCGTGGGCAGTGCAAAGCAACAGGTAGACGTTATAATTCTGCACTGTAAAAAATGACCGTGATTTTAACGGTAAAAACTGTGAAAATGCTACAGTAAAAACCTGGTTAACGGTAAGTTTCTGTAACTGTAAACCGTAAACTGATGTCCCCAGAATTCCCTGCATTGCATTTCAGATTTTGTTTGAATTTGATGTTTTTTCTTTGAAATAACTGTTTCTTCTTAGTTTTTTCTTATCAGTTATGTTTATTAGGGGTGTATGTTACATCTAATGTTGTTAAATTAATGTTTATTGCATATTTCAGTTTATTGAGATCACCATGATGGCGATCAGTGTTTGTGTGAATGACGCTGTGCTTCTTCTATATATGTTATTATTTAAAAGCTGCTTTGGTTCATCATGTGACTCTCATCAGCTCCTGCTTTTGGTGGTTATCAGTGTATTACGAAGATACAGATTTCAGTACTTCAATAGGTTGGTAAATTAACATTATATCAGTTAATGAAATTACGGTATTTAATTGTAAATTTAAATTAAAACCGTAAAACCTAAAATGTTGTTACCGTAACTTTTACGGATTTTTTTTTTTACAGTGTGCTTCAGCAGCCTCTGACTGAACTCTGTAAATCAAACTCTTAGCAGCACTGGATATTCAGAATGGCTCAGGCAGATGCTAAACACCATTTTACTGTCTGCAAGCAGCAGGGCAGATATTGAACCACTTAACTCGAATCTAATTTATGAGGTAAAAAGTTTGCAGGGACTCATAATAGGACTCTGGGATTTACTGCAGACTTGTTACATCATCTTCACAGCTACGTCACGGTCCCTGCTAATGAGCGGACTGAATCTGAGTGTTTTTCCACTTTCTCCAATCTCCCTTCACCCTTTATCTATCCCATTATCACAGCAGAGCTCTCTCTTCTTGAAGAAACTGATTACTAATGATCCACTCCTCGCTGATATAATAGTTCTCGAAGTGCATAGGTGTTATCACATTAGTGAAAGCCCAAGAGAGAGTGAGAAAATCAGAGTGCTGCATGGAGACGTGGATCATTGAGGTTTCACTACCTCCCGTATAGCTATATTATATTTCTTCATGAAGATTGCATTGATAATATGTGACCGTGGACCACAAAACCAGTCATAAGTGTCAAATTATTGAAATTTAGATTTTATACATCATCTGAATAAATAAGCTTTCCATTGGTGTATGGTTTGTTATGATAGGACAATATTTGGCTGAGATACAACTATTTGAAAATCTGGAATCTGAGGGTGCAAAAAAATCTAAATATTGAGAAAATCATCTTTAAAGTTGTTCAAATGAAGTTCTTAGCAATGCATATTACTAATCAAAAATTAAGTTTTGATATATTTACGGTAGGAAATTTACTAAATATCTTCATGGAACATGATCTTAATATCCTAATGATTTTTGTCATAAAAGAAAAATCAATAATTTTGACCCATACAATGTATTGTTGGCTATTGCTACATATATACCCCAGCGACTTAAGACTGGTTTTGTGCTCCAGGGTCACATATGTAGCCTTAATGAGCCAAATTACCTTTACATTGTATTTGCGTTTTCAGTTAGAGTTCATGCACCCCGAATACATTTGAACTCAGATAAATCTGCAATGTGCTGATGCCAAATCATACACCAAATAATTAACTCACTCTACAGTAAATAAAAGTCCAGACAGAGAAAGAGAACAAATACTTAAACACCAGTCAAATTTATTCGGCACACAATTCTACACTGATATAGTGACATTTCTAGAAGAATCATTCTTTGTATTTTGGTAATGATAGTTATAGTAGGTAATAATAACAATAAGCACATTGTATTCAGTTTATTATAGCTTTCAGACAAAGGCCTACTGATGACAGGAGTGTACAGTTCACTGGCTGTAATGCTGTAGAAATAGTTCCACCGTGTGGCCATTTATGAAAAACAATTTTTTTTGAAGACATGTTGAATATATATTTTTAGAGCTAGATTGATTGTGAAATCTGTTTCTAAAACTAACTCAACTAAATCTAACTAAGAGATATTTGCCTTTGGGACAAATCAATTTTAAATGTTTAAAAATGAACTGAAAAGCTTTAGTTTTATTGTTGTTTTCTCTGTAAATCTCTAGGTTTACATTTAGGACAGTTTGCCAAAAATACTCTCAAAATCATCAGCCTCTCTAGAAATCACCTCACATTGATATTAAATTTCAGTTGGCTTAAGTTTCAAAGTAAAACCTTTTTCTAAATATAAAATGCATTACATATGTCTATATATCCGTATGGTGACGGAGCCTTTGTGTTTGTATTGTGACCCAAAACATAGAGCAGTGTGGTTTACGAAGGCTGGTTTTGTTTATTTATTTGCAGTTTTATTTAGTTGCCATAAAAGCAGTAACCTTGATTTGTGGTAATGGATTACATTGAAATCAGGGTAACACTTTAGAACAGAGAACACTTATTAACTATTAACTACGACTTTTCCCTCAATAAACTCCTAATTTGCTGCTTATTAATAGTTAGTAAGGTAGTTGTTAAGTTTAGGTATTGGGTAGGATTAGGAATGTAGAATAAGTTCATGTAGGATAAGGCACTAATATGTGCTTAATTACTACTAATAAATGGCTAATATTCTAGTAATATGCATGCTAATAAGCAACTAGTTAAGAGACCCTAAAATAAAGTGTTACCAAAATCAGTGGTATACTTGATGTCTCAATTATAAGTCGCTTAGGATAAAAGTATATGCTAAATGAATAAATGTAAATGTGTGTATATCAGGTTGAGGACATGCGTGACTTTCACATCATTCTCTGAGAGTGCTTTAATATAATGTGAGTCGTAGAAATGCTCCGATTCACATTCCCTGTAAAAACAAAGGAAAGTTATAAGCTTGGCATTTTTATGCGTGTATTTTCAGTGTATTTTGTAAAGAAAAAGCAGGCTGATATCACTCACCGTGACAAAACCAAGGAAGCTGATGGAGACATTTCCGTAAATGTTGATAGTAGTTACTTTTTCCAGAGGGATGCGGTGCTTGAACATGCTGTGCTGTTGGCCTTTAATACGTACCTTTATAAACCAAAACCATATTAAAACATATTAGCTTCTCATCTTATGGTCACATCACCATTTGGCAGTTGCAAAAAACCTTTGAAATCTGACAATATAATATGATAGCTATTTTATTCACTAGATATGTCAACAAACCATTTGCAAAAAGCTTATCAAGAAACTGATTCTTAGCTCTTTTTAGGGCTGTGTCTCGAAACACATACCTGATATCCTTCAGATCTGACGACAAAGAACATCTCGAAAGCTTCTCCCTTTTTAAAGGGGTTGTCAGAGACACTTTCCTCGGCTCCCCATTTTCCATTCCTGGAGCTGTTCATGGCCACCCTTGAGCCCATTCGAGGGTTGAAGTGGAAAGCAGTGTCATGCTTGTCAGTTGACCCAGTCTTGAAATTTATGGAAAACCTGCATGGAAGTAGAGGCATAAAGTTAAATGATCAGAATCAAAATAATGGCTCATCTCACCAATCTCAAGATGAATTGAGAAGTGAAATAATAGAACATCAGATCATGTAATTTTGTTTTATGCAAGGCTCTCTTGCATGTTTGGTCCAGTGTTAATATGATTGTGATACACTGAGATATATGGCACTGTGACTACCGCTCTATGCATCTTATCTTGTGGTAGTTGCTTTTACCTAACTGTGCGTTCACACCGCAGGCGGCGAGAGCGTCAAAGTGGCTGGAAGTCATTCATTTTCAATGTGAGCCGGCGGCGAGTTCCGGCGAGAACGTCGCGGCCCGTTTTGGACGGTGGGAGCGTCGAGGAGAGTTGAAATCAAGTCAACTTTATGGTAATGAGCTATGACACGGTTCGGCGGCAACCAATCGTAATGTATAAGTCCTCCGCTTGAGAGGAGTCCAGAGAACGCAGTCTTGTAAACTTTGGTTCCGACCACATTAGTTCCCAAGGATTTTAGCGCTAGAACGCTTTGTTTTTTTCAGCGGGAATGCTATTAATTTCCTCAAAACAACATAGATTTGACCAATTACATTAAGGCTACACTTCAACCAGGACAGTTTGGAATGTAGGCTGCGCACAAATTAACGTTAATGTTAATTAAAGACCAAGGCTAGTAAACATCTCCTATAATAAACTGCATGTTGAAATTAGACTAGCACTTAACCATGAACACAAAAAACACACCACACAAATGGCATTTATTGGTTTATTTCGTTAGCAAACATGTAACTAAAATTGTTGTAACTATAAAGCTCTTTCCATTGATCAATTTCTTACTTTCACAATTAAAATATTTAATGAGGTTTAACTTATACCTGTCAGTCCTCTGTCGTGTGTGTCAGGTGTTCCCACCTCTTGTGTCCATATTTGGTTTGTTTCCTGTCCTCGTTAAGTGTCATTATGAGTTAATCCTTGTCCAGCCCTGTTTGTCTAATTATCTATGATTTACCTGTGTATTTATAGTCCTGTCTGTTCAGTTTGATTTCGTCTGGTCTACTCGTTACTTCCCCGGTGTCTCCTGTCCATGTAAGTCCTGCCTTGTCCTCCCTTGATGTCTACATTAAAGACTATAATTTGAGTTTACGTCCTCGTCTGCGTGTTCCTGTTTATCCCTCGTGTGTGCACCGTGACAATACCCTACTTTGATCAGTCTGCACAAGATCAACATGCTTGTTTCCTTTTCGGCTCCTTTAAATACAAGACCAAGCGTTCGATCGTCAGAGCGTCAATTAATCTTTCTACAGCGTCGTTGGCAGGGCGGCCAGAGTGAATTTTGATGCTCTCGCCGGCGGCGGTGTGAACGCACAGTAAGCCTAATTCAGTGCATATCAGAGGATTGGTTTCTTACACATGGCCAACGGAACTGTAACTTACCGGTTAGCATTAGTGGGAACAACTCCCTTCACGTACAAGGCCATGCCTTCTCTCAGTCCTCCTGGAATTGGGGCCACATAAGGAAGAGTCTGTAGTAAGCACAAGAAAATAGGCATCATTCCTAATCTTGAGGCAGGGTTTGGATTCCTTAAAATGGATATGTGAAATAAAGTGATGGTTAAAGTGCTCGTTTTCATGCACCACTGTTTGATTAAATGAATAGTCCACCAAAGAATGAAAGTTCTGTCATCATTTACTCACCTTGATGTCATTCCAAACCTGAATGACTTTCTTTGTTTTGTGAAAAAAAACAACAACAGAAGATATACTAAAGAACTGTTTTTGCCCCATACAATGAAAGGAAGAAGAAAATGAGATTCATATGGCTTTGAAATGACATGACGGAGAGTAAATGACAGAAGTGGAACATCTCTTTAAGTGCTTGCATTTTATTGTGCGCATGATGCAAATTTCGTCACCAAAATAGAATGCACAGACTATAGACGGTTTCAACATAAACAAACGTTACTGCGCATGCATGCTTTTGTGGCCCTAACTTAACTTCCGGTAGACATCCAAATAGAATCAATAACAACAGCTAAGTCCCTCTAGAGTAGATTATTTTTTGATAAGCAAAATATGTTTGCTGCGTAAATCAGACAGACTGAGTCAGCGATAACTACTTGGACGGACTTATTAAAAATGCAAATTCATTCTCTGCCAGCAGGAGGCGGTTTAAAGCGGGAGAACTAGAGGTTTCCCTGGTAACGGCTGTAGACAAAGCAGCGCTGAGCTTACAAACGATGCTTTATCAGGCATATAACATGCAAGATGAAATGAAAATGACATCAAACATTTTGCAAAGACCCAGTGATATAAAAACACCGCGATCGTTTTGATTTTTAAACGTGCATTACGTGCTCATGTTTATTCAACGAAGCCTTTGGAAAATCAGTCAGTTTTGATATCATGGCGGGTCGCCACAAATAAATAAATGTACGGGAAACTCATCCCATAGCACAACAACCTGAGCCCAACTTCATTACTCATCACTTTAACTTTAACTAACTGTGTTTGTATCTGGCGCCACTAACCAGACCGATAAACAAACACAGACCGGAAGTTAACTTCGGGCCAGGCGCGTGTGCCCGATGAAACGTCTATACGCACACCATCCGATTTTATTTTTTTTGTTACCATCCGATTAGAAATCGTGTATACTTTGTACATGCAAGTCGCACATGCACATTGACTTGGTTTTGCACTATTCAGTTGTTCCACAAGGTGGCAACACTGGCCCGGGCCGTTGTTTCACACTCACAGGAGAAAACTAAAGAGATGGAACTACAACAAAATAGCAGAGACAAGCGCTTGTGAAAGGTGTTATGAGAGAGACAGAACTTCAGTTTAAAACAGTACAAAGACATTTTTATCGATCATAACTTCTGGAAAAAATACAGCAGATGCTGGACAAAGATGAAGCTTTCTGTGTACACGTACAAAAATTAAGTATTCTTTTGACTTAAAGGATCAGTCACTCACAGGATTTTCAACGGGCTGTAAGACCTCTGACTTTATGGTGGAAAGCTCCCCATGTGGGCTGCCCAGATATGCAGTTCTTGACTTGACTGCAGTAACAAATGAAGATTTGCTCCAGTTCTATTGAGGGAACAAGAGAGTGTATTTAGAAAGGTCTTTACTTTCCATGTAATTCTTAATAGATTCTGACCCAGTATCAGTCTTGCTGCAATTTTTCCACTTCCTCAGAAAATGTAACTTACTTGTATTAAGCCAAAAAGGTTCACGACAACATCTCCATTGATATTTAACGTTGTCACTTTTTCCAGCGGAATACGGTGCTTGAATGTGTACAGCTCTTTGCCATTCACGTGCACCTGATGAATTGAAGCAACACAACACATGTGAGGACAAGGCCCTAGCTTCCTTTTAGGTTTGTACTGCAAGTCTCAAAACACATACCTGATATCCTTCAGATTTGACAACAAAGAACATATCAAAATCTTCCCCATTTTTAAAGGGGTTGTCAGAGAAACTTTCTGCAGTTTCCCATTTTCCAGTGCTGTAGCTGTTCATGACCACATTTGAGCCCATTCGAGGGTTGAAGTGGAAAGCAGTTTCATGCTTGTCAGTTGGCCCAGTCTTGAAATTTATCCTAAACCTGCATGGAAGTTGAGGGGGACCAAAAACAATTGTTTCTGATTTGTCCTCATTAAGATGGGGAAAGTCATTTGATAATCATTTCTTAAAATCACAGATACATTCCAATAATGGTTAAATGGAATATCCAGCTTTCAGTGGCAGGTACAACTGAGTATTATCTGTATATAAATGAAACATTATGCTTCCTAATAATATCCCCCAGAGGATGCATATATAAGTTAAAAAAAAGTGGGCCCAGAATAGAGCCCTGAGGTACTTCACTAATAATAGGGGCAAGGGCGTAAATTTAATCTAACAGTGGGGGGGAATAAGTGAAACCAGATTGAAAAGGTTCTAATAAGTTAAAAATGGGAAAAAAACAGACAAGCCAGCAAATTCAAAGACAGATCCGAGAGCTGTGGCGTAAAAGTTGAACAAATGGCTATCACTTTATCAGCAAAGAATGTTAAACATTTCTCACAAAGTTCAGCTGAGGGCTCCCTATGAAATTGGCAAGTCAGATTAATGAGTTTATTGTGGAGAATTAAAACCTAAGTCTATGACAGTGTGTAATTAGATCAGAAAAATATTTTAATCTAGCTGACTTTGCATTACTCTGAATCTTAACCAGACACTCTTTAAAAATCTCAAAGGACACAGTCACATGATCATGCTTCCATCTCATCTCCGCTTTACAACAAGCCTGTCTAAGAGAGCAAGCGTTACCATTCAAACAGTAGTAAGATTTTACCTTTGGTTGTTTCAGTTTAAAAGGACCAATGGAATCCAAAAGAGAAATCTAATTTGTAGGGGTGTGATGTGACACTTAGCAAACGAGACGAGACAAGATACAAGATTGGGTTCACAAGAATGAGACGAGTTGAGACACGATTTTTACACAGTATTTTTAAGAAATCCTCTATGATGAAATTTACATGACTGGAAAAATAGTCTGCAGGTGCATTTTGAAATGTCATTGTATAAATAACAAAACAGTATAAATGACAAAAAAAGTATTTTTCTTATTAAGTGCAAACAAAAAGTGCAACCATGATCAAAGTACTCTCTCAATATTCAAAGTGCAAATAGCGACCAATTTTTTTTCAAGCATGATACAGAGCTAAGAGAAAGTTACATCTATACAGCCCAGCATAAGATAAGTTTGTTATTTTGATATACTGTATGTAGTCTAATCAGGGAGCCGCTCTCAAAATACGGGGGATTTAAATCTTTTTTTCAATGTTCACATTTTACTTTCGCTTTTGAATTTTTGACCATGCGTACTCTGTGTATTGATAGTTTTCACATGACGTCAAACGCTTAATGGAACGCCCACCTGGAGGACAAAACGAAGCTTTGCTCCACTGACCGCCAGCTATTTTTATGCAGTTTGCATTAAATAGTAATGTAGTAAAACGCAGATATTAAAAGGCGATAGTCAGTGGACACCTTATTGATGATGTATATTTTGTACAGGCAAGAAGATGAAGCCAGAATATAAACACAATGTACAAAGTTTCACATTAAATGCTTCCCATAGAAAACCATTAGAAGGAAAACACTGAACCGTTAAGCGGACTGCGTTCATATTCCGGCCTCATCTGCTTGCCTTTGTAAACTATGCATTATTAATGTGGTGATTACTGAATTTGATCTTTTAATATTACTGTTTTAAATATATTAAGGCACTTTAAGTGTTTTTACAACGTTTTGTCGCATTGTTTATCATTGAAATATTGCCGCGGGTGCTTAATATGGATTTCAAATGTCCAAAACTTGCATTTTGTTCAGAAATACCTTTGTTTTATTCTTTTGAGAGGTGATCTAAATATTTGAGCCTGGGAAACAGATGAAAAATTGACACGCTTGTGCTGCAGTTCTGTGGATGTTTTGCCCTCCAGGTCTTCGAGCCGGTCACGTGACTGAAAACTATCAATAGGGAGTGGCGGTGCTGAGCATGCATTTTACAAGATGAGACATTTGTCAGACGATTACAGGCTCTGTTGCGCAATGAATCCTACGCCATGGTCTTGTCAGTCATCTCGCCTTACTCTCGTCACGTAATCAGTGAACTCTGATTCCTGGAGCAATGTGTGCGACTCTGCAGCTTGTGTTGGATGAGCAGAGCAGACGCTGTCAGTTTAGAATTCAAGAGACTGTTATCCAATTGAATTACCGTATTGACCCGAATATAAGACAATGTTTTTTTCTTGGAAATACATGTGAAAAAATGTGGTCGTCTTATATTCAGGGTCTAGACCAGGGTTCCTCAAATCTTTCCCTGGAGGTCCAATCTGCTGCAGAGTTTAGCTCCAACCCTGATCAAACTCACCTACCTGTGATTTTCTAATGATCTTGAAGACTCTGATTAGCATGCTCAGGTGTGTTTGATTAGGGTTAGAGCTAAACTCTGCAGGAATGGTCCAGATTTGAGGATCCCTGGTCTAGACTTTGACATGTCAATAATACACCCACAACAATAGGTGGCGCCAAATATGCGTAAAAGGAGTGTGCCATGAAATATGTAATGTAATGTGTGTTGTAAAGTTTGCGAGTGAAAACAAAAGAAAAAGAAAATCTTACAGCGGCATGAGTCGTGACTGTCATATTAGCCTGATGGGACCAAACTTCATCTGTAAGTGATTTTAAAACGTAAGACAGAACCCAGATCTGAAGACTACAGTAAGATTTCACTTCTACTGTTAATAAAATGTTGGTAGGCTGCTATGAGATGGATAGCCTAAATGTTATATAATTCAGATGGGCTACCTGTTATTTTTATGGTATATCAAAAAGTGTATATTTTTAAATGTGATTGTTGGTACATTTTACCAGTATTTACCATACTTTTAAAACAAAAATTAGAATAGGAAAAATATGCAATATGATAATAATTTAAGGAAAAGTGTGTTTTACTGAGAAAAAAAACCTTACCAAAGGTACATCTGGAAAAAGGGTGGTCGTCTTATATTGGGGTCAATACAGTAAAAAAAAAAATATTTACTGTTGTTTGTCCTGTTATATTATCATTAAAATGGCAACTGGCAAGCATGAGTCTGACAAGCAGCTTTTCAGGCTCTGTGTTCGTCCCTGCCCTCGATTCATTATGGGTGGGGATGCACACAGTTTGTGCGTTGCTTGTCTGGGAGCAGAGCACGCTCGGTCAGCTCTCGAGGGAGCTGACTGTCCGCATTGTGTTCGTTTGTCAATGCGGATGCTCCGCTCTCGGAGAGCGCTCTTTGAGGAGGGTGCTCTCTCCAGCGTTCCCCGCAGTTCGGGTCCCGCCTCTGCCGAGGCAGAGCGGCGCCTTAAATCGTGGGTATCGCAGATGGATCTGACAGAAAGATTGGAGATGGGCATGTCCTTTTCTCCTTCTTCCCCTGCCAGATCTAGCACTCACTCTTTGGGGACGGAGGCACGTTCTGAAATGGTTTCCTCCGCCCCGAGAGAGGGCTCGGTACTCGCGTTGTCTTCCTCTGTGGAGGAGAGTGGCACAAGCATCGATCGAGACGAGGCTGTGGATTTGTCTCATATTGAGAAGTCCAAAAACGGAGCGTTGCCACTCGTACCCCTCCTCAAAGAGAAAGAGGTCAAAGTCCAGGTCGAAGTCCTCAAAGGAGTTGACGGATTTGAGGACCGTCATTTTCAATAAGAAGGCTTCAGCCAAAAGGTCCTGACGCTTTCGGTCCAGGACCTCTGAGGGCAGGCCCCTCTGGGGAAGAACGGTACACACCTCATTATACGGTGCCCGTCTCTCCTCAGTGCCCTCAGGCAGAGATAGAAACTCGAGTCTGCGACTAGGACTCGAGTCGCACTTAAGTCGCATAAATAAAGACTTGGGATTTGACTTGGACTCGTGAACAGCTGACTCGAGACTTGACTTGGACTCGTGACTCGTGAGACTCGTAAAAAACGCAAGTCATTTGGTATAGGAGTTTATATGAATGTATCTCTGAGGGAAACTGTCTTAAAAAAAAAGTTTAAATGGTATTTTCTTTTCATCTTGCCTCCGTATAATGCATATTAGTGTTCATAACCGCAGCACTGCTTTGTTTACAGCGGAAACCAAGGAAACGATGTTTAATTGATGTTCAAGCGCCACCCGCTGGCAGAGAGTGAATCTGCATTAATTCAGCCTGTGCGGTTTTGTTTCGTACAGATGGTTTATGTAGAATAGTTTCACAAAACTAAAGTCAGACCATTTTGTTTTTGCTTCAAATTTCGAAATTATAGAATCCAATTTAGATTAGAAACTGCTCGTGCTGGATGTACAGGTACATCTCAGAAAATTAGAATATGGTGAAAAAGTTCATTTTTTCTAGTAACTTATTTCAAAAACTGAAACTTTCAAATATTTTAGATTCATTACATGTAAAGTAAAACACTTCAAAAAAAAATTGTTTTAATTTTGATGATTAGAGCTTACAGCTAATGAAAGTCAAAAATCCGTATCTCAAAATATTTACATTTGAGTTTCAATAAATAACCATCCATACAGTATAAATTCTGGGTATCTCTTGTTCTTTGAAACCACAATAATGGGGTGTACATGAGATGATTACATGAGATGTACCTGTATGCAGCCTCTTTGTTTGGATTGTGTTGTGTTTAAAATACAGTGGTTGCCTCTCATTTTAAATTGAAAAAGAGCACAGACATAGCCCTAGTTTGTTTATATGAGATTTATTTAATTTGTGTAATTCATTTGATTAATTGGGGTTTGTTTTAAAATTTTGTTTTGTTGTTTGACATATTTCAATTTTACAAAGAAATGTGCTGCATTTTATCTGACAATTAATAAATGGACACCTTTTCATCTCTAATTTGTCTTAAATTTTGTTCAAGTTTTTTTTTGTTGTTGTTGTTGAGAAAATCACATCGTGAAATCAGTATTTCAAAACTGATTTAGCCTCAATAACTAGCTGAAAGGAACTGTTGCTAATAAATAGAACAAAGACTTAAGACGTGACTTGGACTTCACCTCAAAGACTTAAGACTTGACTTGGACTCCGCTTTAAAGACTTGAGACTTGACTTAGACTTGACCTCAAAGACTTGAGACTTGACTTGGACTTGGACCTCAGAGACTTGTGAACATGTCTGCCCTCCGGAGATCATTCAGTTACCCCTGCCACCCCCAGTGCTTCAGGGTACAGCGATCTCCAGCAAGTGTTTCTCTCAGCTTCCGCCCGGAAACGTAGCTGTCCTGAGAAGCTCGCTACCTCCAAAAAAAGTGTTTAGAACAGCTAGATCGGCCATTCCCTGCCGGTCCTCCGCTTCAGGGCACCGAGCTAGCAGTTCAAAGCACACCAGAGGCCAGTCTCGAGAGACTGGTTCCCTTAGTACATTTTCTGGCAGCGTGGAAGCATCTGCAAAATGTATCTCTTTTTTTTTTTTTGGCATTTGCAAAATGTATCTCAATGGGTCCTGCACACTGTAGAGAGAGGGTACAAGATTCAGTTTGGGTCGCGTCCGCCTCTATTCAACGGGGTGTTTCCCACTCTGGTGGGCCCCAAGCAGGCTCTGGTAATGAAACAAGAAGTAGCTACTCTCTTGAGGAAGGAGGCCATCGAGGTGGTCCCTCCTCTCGACAGAGAGTCCGGGTTCTACAGCCGATACTTCATCGTTCCGAAGAAGGATGGGTGGTTGCTTCAATTCTAGATCGTTCTAGATTGTTGAACCGCTCAATCATGAGACTCAAGTTCAAGATGCTTACTATCAAGCAAGTCGTGTCTCAAATCAGGTCCGGGAGGACTGGTTTGTGACTATAGATTTGAAAGACGCCTACTTCCATATATCCATCCTTCCTCAACACAGGAAGTTCCTAAGGTTTGCTTTCGGGGGCAAAGCGTACCAATATCGGGTTCTTCCGTTCGGTCTAGCACTCTCACCCCGCACTTTCATGAAGTGTGTGGATGCTGCTCTGGTTCCCTTGCGACTCCAGGGCATCTGCATACTGAATTACATCGATGATTGGTTGATTCTAGCTCAATAAGAGCAGGTAGCAGTTCGGCATCGAGATGTCGTTCTCGCTCACATGAAAGACTTGGGGTTAAGACTAAACGCAAAGAAAAGTGTGCTTCCTCCAGTACAGAGGATTACTAATCTGGGCGTGGTGTGGGATTCGACCACGATGCAGGCACGTCTGTCTCCTGCTCGTATCGAGTCGATCCTCACGACAGTCAAGAGAGTGAGAGAAGGCCAGTCACTCACTGTGAAGCAGTTTCAGAAACTGTTGGGTCTGATGGCAGCTGTGTCCAACGTGATACCTTTTGGCCTGCTGTACATGAGACCCTTGCAGTGGTGGCTCAGGACCACAGAGTTTTCCCCGAGGGGCAACCCGTTTCGCATGATCAAGGTCACGCGGCGATGCTTACGTGCCTTAGACATGTGGAAGAAACCGTGGTTCCTGTCACAAGGCCCCGTGGCTCCGTGTCGTCACGAAACGCTAATGACGGACGCCTGGCGCACCAGATCCTTCTGTGGGCCCAGGGGAAACTGCTCTCCCTGAGGGCAGTGTACATCCCTGGGTAGCTCAATCAGGGAGCAGACATCCTGACGAGACAAGGGGCTGAGGCCCGGGGAATGGATGCTCCACACCGAGGTGATGGAGCAGATTTGGAAGAAGTTCGGTCGAGCCCAGGTGGACTTGTTTGCATCTCGAGAGATCTCACAATGTCCCCTCTGGCTCTCTCTGACTCATCCAGCTCCACTGGGGCTGGATGCCATGGTACAGAAGTGGCCGAGGCTTCGTCTGTACATCTTCCCCCCGATTGCTCTGCTCCCGGGAGTTCTGGAGAGAGCTCGCCGGGATGGGGTTCGTCTTTTGTTAGTAGCCCCGTACTGGCCAGGCCGTCCATGGTTTGCGGACCTGGTAGCCCTGCTAGAAGACTCTCCATGGGAGATTCCCGTCTGGCGGGATCTCGTCTCACAGGCAGGGGGCACCATTTTTCACCCCCGTCCAGAGTTGTGGAAGCTGTGGGTGTGGCCACTGAGGGGGCACAACTCATAGCATCCGGTCTCTCAACCGAGGTTGTTGAGACCATCCTCCAGTCCAGAGCTCCCGCTATGAGAAGATTGTACAC
Organism: Aspiorhynchus laticeps; assembly: GCA_023376895.1. Taxonomy (NCBI): domain Eukaryota; kingdom Metazoa; phylum Chordata; class Actinopteri; order Cypriniformes; family Cyprinidae; genus Aspiorhynchus; species Aspiorhynchus laticeps. Next base: position 24,576,625 of record CM041798.1, read on the forward strand.
TGCTAAATGGCAGCTGTTCACGTACTGGTGTTACAGCCATCAGCTGGACCCAGTAGTTTGCCCTATCGGGTCAGTGTTGGAATTTCTGCAAGACAGATTTGCCTCAGGGTTATCCTCCTCCACGTTGAATGTCTACATGGCCGCTATTGCTGCTCACCACGCCCCTGTGGGCGAGCAGTCTCTAGGGAGGAACCCGTTAGTAACACGATTTCTCCGGGGTAACAGGAGGCTGAGGCCTCCGGTACGCCCAAGGATGCCTACTTGGGATTTGGCTGTGGTTCTAGAGGCCCTTTCTAAAGCTCCCTTTGAACCCCTGGAAAAGGTTCCTTTGAGATTTCTTACAGTCAAGACTGTATTTCTTTTAACCATCTATTTCTTGAAGAGAGTCGGTGATCTGCAGGCCCTGTCAGTGGCCCCATCATGTCTCGAGTTTGCGCCTGGTATGGCGAGAGCATTTCTGTACCCCAGGCCGGGGTATGTCCCGAAGGTGCCCTCAGTTGTTCCACAGCCAGTTATTGTTCAGGCATTCTGTCCACCTCCCTTTCGGGATTCTGACCAGGAAAAGCTTAATTGTGTACATAAGTCCACAGAGCTACCCTGTGGAGAAAGTCAGACCAACTGTTTGTGCGCTACGGTCCTTATAAGAAGGGTCTTCCTGCTAACAAGCAGACCCTCAGTAGGTGGATAGTAGATGCTATTACCACTGCATACGAGTCTTCTGATTTCCCCTCACCTCTGGGGGTCAGGGCTCATTCTACCAGAGATATGGCGGCCTCCAAGGCCTTCTCATCTGGTGTATCGATGCACGATATTTGTAACGCTGCGGGATGGTCCACCCCTCTGACCTTTGTCAGGTTCTACAGCCTTGACCTTGATGCCACTCCTGGCTCCTCAGTCCTCTCTGCCTAAGCTGTGCCGTTCCACACTAGGCAGAGATTTGTCAGTATGGTGGCGTGGGCATTGTCATTCCCAAAGCGTTTCCGACACAGCTCGAGTTCCCGAAGGGGAACGTCCCAGGTTACGTATGTAACCATGGTTCCCCGAGGGAACGAGATGCTGCGTCGCATGCCATACTTCCTGCATCCCTGCGAGCACTTCCTTCACTTTGAAGCTACCGCTGACTCCACCGCAGGTGCTTTTATACTTCCTGGTCGCTACGTCATCTCCGCCAGTGACGTCAGCCGGGATTCCCTCGGACGGATTACACACGTTTTTCAGAGCGTGGGAACACAGGGGCATTCCCAAAGCGTTTCTGACGCAGCGTCTCGTTCCCTCGGGGAACCATGGTTACATAAGTAACTTGGGACATTTTGGATGGTCAATTGCTGTCACATATTTTTCTGTGCTGTTTTGTGCCCATCTGTAATTCTCTCTCTCTCTCTCTCTCTCTCTCTCTCTCTCTCTCTCTGCGTCTGCTCTGTTCAGCGAGTGGCTGGAACGAGCTGTGCTTTCAGTTAAAACACAGATATGTTGCTTCTCTAATTTTACATGCAAGTATAGCCGAAATCACAGCACAGCTATTTTCATTATCTTATGTGTAGTCTATTTGATTTTAACAGACGATGGCTCTATTATAAATCAGGATTTTTGTGCAGATTAACATCTTGGAGGGGAGAGCTGGTTATGTAGTCTTAATGGGTTCATATTTAGTCTTAATGGCTTAATGGGTTCATATTTATTCCGTTGTCTGACAACAGAAACAGTAAAATATATCGATGAACACAGTTTTATTGAGAGTTTAGCTGCATCAAAATTTAATAATGTATGTGGCACAGAGAGGCAAACAAATGTAATAAATAATAAATGTACATTTTGCATGTTCAGAAAAAGTGAGCTGCCCTGTCGTGCAAAAATCAGGTTTGTGTAAGTACAAATAAAGAGAAGTAATAGGAACCTGGTATTTCTATGTTCCTTTTTTTTCATGTGTCTAATAGACATGAACAAGTTCTTTGAAAAACATCTATGACCTTTGAAACATGTCTACTCTTCATGCTCTATGTTAACTATGGTTTCACTAATAATAAACATATATTGCATAAAGCATCCATATTTGTCCATGCCCATGTTGATAAGAGTATTAAAAACTTGAAAAGTATTAATTTAAGGTATATTTAGAACAGATAAAAATGTGTGATTAAGTTGCGGTTATTCGCGAGTTAACTCATGACAATCATGTGATTAATCGTGATTAAATATTTTAATCGATTGACAGCCCTAAGTTAAAATGACTAAAATTAGATATAGGCTTATGCTGGTAACTCATCAGTGGACTTTCCTCATCAATATAGGCAATATTTTTTCACACTTTTCTCATTCTCACTAATTCTAGTTGTTATATGAATGAACCTCTGAAGGGAATCGATTGTCTTCAGAAAAGTTTTGATGGCATTTTAATTTTTCCTGATAAAGTATCATTTATGAGCTGAGCACTACTTTGTTTACAGCCGTTACCGGGGAAACTGCTATATTTCTGATGTTCCATAAGCACCTCCTACTGGCAGAGAATGAATGTGCATTTTCAATAATCCAGTCTGCAGTTTTTGTTCAGACCAATGCGAAAATCCACCTACATAAATCTGTTATAAATAATATAATAATTTATACTTCTGACTCATCCCTTTTCTTAAAAAATGGTTTAAAGGTTCAATAGTGAGTTTTATCATTTTATCATTTATTTTGTTTTTTGTTAAAACTTGTATCTCAATGGTAAATCAGTTGCTATTTTGTGGTCTACAAATTGAAGAATAAAAGTGTCTGCTAAATGAATAAATGTAAATGTAAATGAAAGAATCCCATTATAACATGTACATGAAAAATGTATAAACATTGTACACAACTATCCATTGTGCAGCAGCAAGCATCACGACAAAAAAAGGAACCTCAAGGCTGATCTAGGTAAATGTGTGCAAATGTATAGGGCCCCATTCCTATATTTGCCTGGGGCCCCCAATTCACTAAATCCGCCCCTGCACTGCGATACATGAACAGTGTTGATCCTGCATGTTGTCATCCACTATCGTGATGACTGACCATGATATGAGACTTCTCCTGCTTGCATTGAGATCTGTAAACCCTGGCTTTGAGTTACCCAGCATGTTTAAATATTTTATAAATCCCTCCATGGAATATTTAATTCCCATTTGGTGGCCTTCTGTGTCCAAAATTGTGTAAAAACATGGTGGGACAAGGTTTTCACTGCAGCTGTCATTGAGACAGTGAGCAACGTTTGTTTGTTCGAGGAAGCAACAGTAACTAAGGGGGGGGGGGGGGGGGGCTTACCGATAGATCAATTGCGTGAGTCTCACGCTGAACACACACAAACGTCACAGGTGACAAATGATAGAGTGGCTTTTAAAAAAAAAGACACCTGCTTGTAAAAACTAAACCTGTCAGTTAGACAAAGGACAAACATCAGAAAAAAAAAAAATTGTATAACACTTGACATTATTTCCCGCCTCACTTCTGAAATGATTGCTACTATACCCCTGCTAAAAGGTGTGGCTAGGTGGAGTATGTAAATGAAAAGAAGTACATAATTGTCTGTGTGGAAGATACAGAGAGGGAACTAGAAAAATCAAGTCAAGCTTACAGCATGGTGAGTAGGCCTATTGATTAGAATTAGGCTATTGATATTTTCCTATCTGTTGTTTTCTTTCTTGTTTTATTATTATTTTATTTCAATCAAATTACAAAACAGTCCAGGAAATAGCTTTCAGTTTCGTTTCTGTGTAAGAGAGTTTTATTATTGTATATAGAAGTCATTATCTCATGTTTCTTTTCTGCAAACAAAACTGCATGGAGGATTTGTCCACACTCGTTTGAAAACGCATATTTTTCTTTCCGTCCACTCTGAGGGGTTTTTCAAGGAAAACGGAGCTTTTTGTGATGCATAGACATATCAGTGCGTTTACATGCTCTTAATGCGATTATAATGCTCTTAATGCGATTATAATGCTCTTAATGCGATTATAATGCTCTTAATGCGATTATAATGAGATCTTGGCAATATTGCTATTAAACTTTACCTCATGTAAACGCAATACTTCAATCTAAATAATGTGATTAAGCTCATAATCACAGCAAGCATAATCGTATTAACAGGTGGCGTACGCCGATTTGAATCGAAATATTCAGGCATGTCGCAGTATTGCTGCTCTGACCACAGTGCGCATGCGCTCGTGATGTACATGACGTGACACGCACCTGTAATAATACGCAGAAGAAAGCATCGCATTTCTCGGGAAAACACAACTCACTGCCAGCAGTCTCTCTGTTCCTTACCCTCATCCAGAAACAGCGAGTAGAACGCGTAGGCAAACGAACTCCATCACATTTCTATGGAGCCGAAAAAGCATGGAATACAACCAGGGCTGGACTGGGACAAAAAATCGGCCCTGGCATTTTTTGGTCCAGGCGGCCCACCACCACCATATATATATATATATATAGTCTTTTCTGTTCACCAAGCCTGTATTTGTTTGATCCAAAATACAGCAAAAACAGTAATATTGTGAAATGTTTTTAATATTTAAAATATATTTTAAAATGTAATTTATTTCTGTGATCATTACTGCAGTCTTCAGTGTCACATGATCCTTCAGAAATCATTCAAATATTCTGATTTGCTGCTCAAAATACATTTATTATTATTATTATTATGTATTATGAAAACAGCTGAGTAGATTTTTTTCAGGTTTCTTTGATGAACAGAAAGTTCAGCAGAACAGCATTTATCTGAAATATAAATATTTTGTAACATTATAAATGTCTTTATCATCATTTTGATCAATTTAAAGCATCCTTGCTAAATAAAAGTATTAATTTCTATAATTTCTTTCCCAAAAAACAAAACAAAAATTATACTGACTCCAATCTTTTGAATGGTAGGCTATAGAGTATAATGTTACAAAAGCTGTTTTATTTCAGATAAACACTGATCTGTGGATCTTTCTATTCATCAAAGAATCCAGAAAAAATGACTCGACTGTTTTAAATATTGATAATAATAATAATCAGAAATGTTTCTTGAGGAGCAAATCAGCATATTATTATGATTTCTGAAGATCATGTGACACTGAAGACTGGAGTAATGCTGAAAATACAGCTTTGATCACAGAAATAAATTACACTTTAACACATATTCACATAGAAAACAGCTATTTTAAATAGTAAAAATATTTCACAATATTACTGCTTTTACTGTATTTTGGATCAAATAAATGCTGGCTTGGTGAACAGAAGATAATTCTTTAAAAAAAAAAACTTCAATCTTACTGTTCAATAACTCTTGTCTGGTAGTGTAGATATGTATCACTGCATCTAGTTGTTTTGGATAAGAATAAAACGTCAGGTCCGACAATATCGTGTCTTTTCGAATGTAAATCTAGATTTATTCGCATTGGCCCATGGAAACCTCTATGAACACACTTGACTTGACCAAAAAATCGCGGGGGACGAATTTATGGGTAATTAAAAAGTGTTAAATAAAAATATATATATATATTAAAAAGCGTATTCTGCACTCATGGTGCGGGCACACACTAGATGCCTGCCTCCGTTGCGAGTCCCTTATTAAGCACTTCACCGATTCAACTCCTCTCCTCTCCTCCTCCTCGGCTCTTTGACCCGCATCACTCACCGCAGGGCAAGCCTGTTTTTATAAAGCTGCTGTGAAACGTGGGGAAAGCCCATACGGAAGAAGTTGGGGTTTATTTAGGCGGAGCAAAATACTTCATCGCTCTGTCTATAGCGCATTGTGATTGGGTGGTTTATGCTGTCAATGCAGGAGACAAACCAATGGGCCACTGACTGCTCGTTGTCCCTGCGTGATGGTCCTTGGCAAAAAAAAAACAAAAAACAACAAAACAAAATCTTCCTGTCGGCCCCTTCAGTGCGTCGGCCCACCGAGAAAATGCCCGGTATGCCCGATTACCAGTCCAGCCCTGAATACAACCATATAAAAGTGTTTTGCAATAGACGTAAATAAATTAAAACAGCGGCCAGTAACACACCAGTAACACACCTGCTCTTTCTGAGTCCATCATTTGTGCTGTGCAGTGGGGTATGTGAATAATGGTAGTAAAAAAATAATAAAATAAAAAAAACACAATTCTAAGCGAATAATAAGAATCAGGGCCGCTGCTGGCCAAATGGGTGCCCTAAGCAGAATTGTACTGTTGTGCCCCCTCCATCAAATATTATGGAAGTAAAAAAAACAACAAACAAAAAAAAACACCTACTATAGGGGTCGAAATAGAACTTTAATAACATATAAAAGTAGGCTAAATAAATACATAAATTGTAATTAAATTATATTATTTACAAATTACAATTGTAGCTCTAGACAGTTACCTATGGCTCTAATTTTATTAATACAGTCTGATTTTATAGCCTCAAGCATTCAGAAATCATGCAAATGAAAATTAAGCAGTTTTACCTCTATAAAACCATGGTTAATTTTTGAAAGGGTTGTGATGTCCACATGTGGTTGTTGAAGAAATTATAGAGGCTGTCGCATTTCTATTGCGAAAAGGTGGCCAAAACTTAAAGATTAAGTGGATATTTGAATTAGCCTAAATGTTTGGTCCTGTAAGTAACAGCAGCAATTACCAGGCCTTTGGCACCCTTTACAGGCATTTGTAACAATATGTAATGTACATGATTTTTTAATTTTTTAATACATTATGTATTTGAACATTGCTATTCAAAGAAACCATATAATTAACCAATCATTATCGCCTCATTGTTTTTATATAATGCATTTTAAGTCGTTTTAAAGGCTGTTGTTGGCTTAGGTCTGTTTTTATAACCACAAAAAATATTATCCTAATACTTCTTTGTAAACTATTAGGCTATTTGAAGTCTAACAAAACCATGGTTAATTTGTAGTTACCATACAAGAACCATGATTTTTGGTTTTATTCGAAGTAAAACCATAGCTAATTTTCATAAGGGAACATAGAATCTCAGAGAGAATATTAGATGCATTTAAATTATTACTGACATTAAAACACGTTATTAACATCAACAACGCAAAAAGTTTCACAGGATTATGAAACTGAAAGTGATGCACGGTCTTCATCTTTCTTTTCTTTTTCTTTTCTCTGCACCGGATTGCTGATGTGTTTTCACGGGCATAGTTGTACATCAATTATGATCATTTGCATTCAGCCGAGCGGGCGCGTTCACTGTAAAATGCATTTTTTATAATTATATATATATAATTATTTTTTTAATATATATATATATATATATATATATATATATATATGTTTATGATTATATTTTTATTTATGTATATGTTCATTTTAATATTAATATAATATTAAATATAATATAGCAGTTTTTTTGTTTTTTTTTGAGCAACTGGGATGGTGCCCCCCTGGGAGTTGGTGCCCTACACCCTACTCTGCTAGGGAGTGGCGGTACTGATAAGAATAATGGAAATTGCATGTAAACAGGAGTGAAGAGCTTTGTTCTTGACATGTAAACATCATAATGCGATTAAGTCCTTACTCTGATTATTGGAAATAATCACATTATTGGTGCCCATGTAAACGTAGTCATGTTTATAGCCTACCGGTAAATGTGCCTGCACTCTAAAAAATGCTGGGTTAAATACAACCCAGCGCTGGGTAAAATATGGATGAACCCAGTGATTGGGTTACTGCCCAGAAGGTTGGGTTAAACATTTAACCCAACTGTTGGATGAAAAAAACCCAGCATGTGTTCTGTCCAGTATTTACCCAGCACTGGGTTGTATTTAACCCAGCATTTTTTAGAGTGTGTTATGTGCTATTCACTTTCACTGTTGCTAAATATATTTACTTTGTAAACTCTTCATATTACAGTCCTAAATAGATGACAGAAAATGTATTCACAATTGTTGTCCTGTGGCAGTTGCATTTTCGATGAAACATGAGCGCGATCATGGACGCGTCAGTGAATGATTAGATATTTCCATAAATTAAATGATCCTGCCAGAAGAACTGCATGAAAACTTATGTTCTGTCTGTATACTACATCTCAGAGAGCTTTTATGAGGTTTACACATGCGCAGAAACTTTTGGAAAATGCTTGAAAATGCTAATGTGGACATCGTCAAATGTATCCGGATTAATGTAGACGTAGCCTTAGTCCAGTATAAACTGTTAACATAATGTAGGGTGAAGTCAGCTAAAATGGGCCACATTTTGGTAAATGACTTAGAATACCATCAAATAAGCTATGCATGAGATCTAATGATATTCTTATAAATTAGCATGGGTCTCTTAAATATATTTATATTTTTTTAAATGTGAAAAAGTATAAAAGTTAAAAAATTATGAGAGTTAGAGTATCACCACAGCACAACATTCAGGTAAAATGGGCCAGCTGTTCAGTTAAAATGAAAATCTGCAGTCACACCATGGCCTATAGAATAAATTGTTACTTGGATTATTGCAATAGCCTACCAAATTGATTACTGATGTCAAATAAAAATGATTTTATTGTTTATTAAATGGTTTTAACACATAAATAGCTAATACTTCACAAAATTCACAAAATCCATAATCGTTTAATCTGTTCTTTTCAGCAGAAGCAAGACATTAAACACAACAGCACTTTGGATTTAGGATTTTTCACAGATGAAAGTTTGCTTGATATTTTCTGCAAAAACAAGACAAAGATATCAAGAATAGAAGAGCCGTTGATGTTTCTCCGTTATCTCAAGGACAATAAACTCATAACTTATGATCATTTTGTAAGATTAGTCTTAAATTTCAGATTAATAATATGTCAGTATGAGATACAAATAGATTCTTGTACATCTCATCTAACTTCTTCCCTCTTTTTCTTATAAATCAAAAGCAGGAGAACCGTGTTGATGTCAACAGTGTGTATCATGTGTTGGAGTATATTGAAAAGAGTGGAAAGAAGAAGGTTAGAAAGTTCTGGGATTGTGTGAAACAGGATCATATTTTACAGTCTAACCCCCGACTCTCTGAAATCTTTAAATGTGAGAAATCATCTGCCTGTCTATATGTCTCTCTCTCTCTGTCTATAACTGACAGTGGTTTTATTGAAATATTTCATTGACATCTGCAGCACTGATGATTTATTATTTAATTCTAATTCCCTTTTCCTCAGCTCTTAACAGTCAGCTTGAGAGGTCAAATAAAAAATTAAATGAGAGAATGGAAGATCGAAGCACAGAAAAACAAAAAAAGGTTTCAAAAAGGAAGACAGTGAGCAATTCTGTGAGTGACCAAGCTGGCCCGTCATCACAAAGCACTAACTACCAGAGGACGACTGATAAAAATGTAGAGAGAGGTGAGTTCTCTGAAAAAACTGTGAAATCTGGACAGACAGGCCAACAGATCAATTGACTTATGAACCCGTCTTTCAATCTGTGCCTTTATCTGTCTATTTGAATAAGTTGGTTTTCTAAAACCATTCTGTTTCACTTTTAATAAATATTCTCCAGCTCTTCCGAGTCCTTCTTTGATGATGGATAACAAAACTAGAAATAAATCAAATGAACAAGATGCAGAAAAAGAAAAAGCTGCTAAAAGGATGAGGACAGAGAGCAACTCTATGAATAGCAAAGCTGGTCCATCATCACACAGCACTAACAGCCAGAAGAAGAAAACAGAAGCTGAAAACAACGAAAAAAGTGAGTTCTCGAGTTGTTAACACTTTTATTGTGTTTTAGCACTTTTCTGTATTTAGAAGTTTTTTGTTTTTTTTGTCAGTCTGTCTGTCTCTCTGTCTGGTCATTTTAATCGTGCTTTTAACCCTCTTCACCCAAGAGAAAGAAAAGGATCTCTGGGACAAGCCTGAACACAAGAAATGGCTTCCTGTCACATGTGGGGGAAAAAAAGCAAAGTTGGACAGAGATTTACTGTATAAGAGTAAGTGACCCTCAGTATTTACATGTTTCACACTGTCTCAAGGTGACATCACCTTCCAACAACCGTTGATCGTTGTTCTTACATGGCAAGTCTTGTGTTTTGGGGGGAATTTGAATTTATTCTGTCATTTTTTGACAACTTAATTAATTACAAAAACAAATTCATTAATATTACCAATAGTATTATTTTAGGTATGGTAAATACTCCATACCTAATAAACCACAGGGAAAATAAACAACCACTTAAAATAACATAAGATAGGACAGAGAACCAAGGAACATACAGGAACTAATATACACAGGCTAATTAAACAAAACAGGTGCATGGAATAATCAATCAATTTAACAAGAACAGGAAAATAACCAAATAAGGAAACTCAAGAACAAAGACAGGGGTAAAACATGGAAAACAAAGTCCACAATCCTGACAACTATCTACAGTTGTTTAATATTTAGATGCATTTTGGAATCTAATATATGAAAGTGATTAAACTTCTATCCATGCATCATTAACACTGACGTTTTTTTTTTAAACATTTCAGCATATTTTCGCTTGTCTTAGTACAATGCACACAATCATAAAGTATCATTTTCACTACACAAAATAAGCGTTTCATCTATATAAATGTTTCATTCACAGAAACTGCCTTTCATAAAGCTCTTACTATCAAATTTTTAATTGGTATGTCTTCTCATTCAGTTTAATACATTTGTCTATTATTTAATCTAACTCATCTTAATGGTTAATCAGTGAACCATTTGGTGCATCTATAAATATCTATTGATATAGATTAAATAGATATATTTTCTAAAGAACTTGTTTGCAAATTTAAGGATAACCAAATTAATTATGCTAAGTGTATTTTTACTAAGTGGTTTATCTTAGATGATAACCACTATTTTGTGTGTGTGAAAAAAAAGAAAAAAGAAGAAAGATGGCGGCGCGTTCAGACGCAGCGGCTGCTCCAGGTCCCAAAGACAGTGCTTTTATGTCTTTTAATGTCGTCTGTTCGTCTCCAAATAGTGTAAATTTACCGCTAACTCATAAGGAAATCACTCCAAAACACATATATCATCGCCGAAGCCTTCTGGATATCAGCAACGTGTACAAGCACCAACTCTCGCCGGCGGCTACCGAGAAGCTACGAGGCCTTTGTTTACTGCTGGAGCCGGACCTCGAGACCGCGGCATCGCCTACTGACGCTACCCGCACAAGGCGGCGTCGCAAGCGGTGTGAGAGAGCACGGAAGCGCGGAGGTATACGAGTGAGGCTAAGAGCTAATCCCACAAGACCGGCTCTTCCAACACTCATGCTCTCAAACGTTCGCTCTCTGGAAAACAAACTGGACTTAATTCAACTCAGTCGGTCTACACAGCATGAGGCAAGGGATTGTTGTGTGTTTGTTTTCACTGAAACATGGCTAAACGACAACATCCCGGACTCTCTGTTATGCTAATCCCAGCATATAGACCACTTCTGAAACTCGCCAAACCGGTTCAAAAACTCATCACAATTTGGCCAGATGATGCTACCTCAACACTACAGGACTGCTTTCAGTGCACAGACTGGAACATGTTTAAAGAGGCGGCCACCTACAACAACCACACAGACCTGCATGAGTACACTGAAACTATGACTGCTTACATCAAAAAGTGCATTGATGATGTGACAGTCACTAAGACCATCACCACACGTGCAAACCAGAAGCCGTGGATGACAGCAGAGGTTCGTGGGCTGCTAAAGACCAGAGATGAAGCATTCAGATCAGGAGATAAAGCAGCCCTCAAAACAGCAAGAGCCAATCTGTCCCGTGGCATCAAAAATGCAAAACGGTCATATGCTCAAAAAATCAACAATCACTTCACAGACAGCAGAGACACATGGAGCCTGTGGCAAGCCATTCAGACCATCACTGACTACAAGCCCCCGCCACAGGCCAGTGACGATGATCCATCCCTCCCCGATACACTCAACCACTTTTACTCACGGTTTGAAATGCAGAATGACACACCTGCACAAAAACTGCCCACACCTCCCAACGACAAGGCGCTCTGTCTGTCTCCAGCCGACGTAAGGAAGACCATATCTAGGATTAACCCACGAAAGGCTGCGGGTCCTGACAACATACCTGGCTGTGTACTGAAAGACTGTGCTGCACAGCTGACGGATGTCCTAACAGATATCTTTAACACCTCACTGAGCCAGGCAGTCGTCCCCACATGTCTCAAATCCACAACAATCATACCGGTACCAAAGAAATCACCTGTGTCCTGTCTAAACGACTACCGTCCCATTGCACTGACTCCAATCATGATGAAGTGCTTTGAGAGGTTAGTCATGCAAAAAATCAAAAACAGCCTCCCCAACACACTCGATCCGCTCCAGTTTGCATATCGTCCAATCCACTCTACGGACGATGCAATCTCCTCCACCCTCCACCTGGCTCTTACCCACCTAGAAAATAAAGACTCCTATGTTAGAATGGTGTTCATTGATTTCAGCTCGGCATTCAACACCATAATCCCACATCAGCTCATAAATAAACTAAACCTGCTGGGCCTTAACAATTCCCTCTGTAATTGGATCCTGGACTTTTTAACCGGAAGACCTCAGTCAGTCCGTGTCGGCCACAACACCTCGAGCACTACCACACTGAGCACAGGTGCCCCACAAGGCTGTGTGCTCTTCACGCTGCTGACCCACGACTGCACTGCCAAGTTCAGCTCCAACCACATCATCAAGCTCGCTGATGACACAACAGTGGTAGGTCTCATCAGCAACAACGATGAAACGCACTACAGAGAGGAAGTGGCACAGCTGGCTGAATGGTGTGGCGCTAACAATCTGTCCCTCAATGTGGAGAAGACAAAGGAGGTTGTGTTGGACTTCAGGAGGAGGAACTCCATTGACCACCCCCCACTGACCATTGACAGCTCGACTGTGGAGAGAGTCAGCAGCACTAAATTCCTGGGGGTGCACATCACGGAGGATCTCACCAACCCCATGTCACTCTCCAAGAAGGCACAACAGCACCTACACTTTCTCCGCCGGCTGAAAAGAGCAAGTCTCCCTCCACCCATCCTCACCACATTCTACAGGGGCACCATTGAGAGTGTGCTGACCAGCTGCATCACTGTCTGGTACGGGAACTGCAGTGCTGCTGACCGCAAGACCCTCCAGCGGACAGTGAACACGGCTGCAAAGATCATCGGTGCCCCTCTCCCATCCATCCTGGACATTTTCCTTGCACGATGCTCCAGCAAAACCAACAGCATCGTGAAGGACTCCACCCATCCCTCCCACAGTCTCTTCCAGCTCCTACCATCAAGACGGTACCGGAGCATCAGAGCCCGCTCCGCCAGACTGCTCAACAGCTTTTTCCCCCAGGCTGTGAGAGCCCTGAACTCAAATCACCCCGCCCCCCTCTGAAACCCCATGCAAACCCCTCCCTCCTGAAACATGGACCCCCCCCCCCAACCTTACCACACCAAAGAAAAAACTGTATGCACATTTTTTTTATGCAATTCAAAGTGTGCTACACACAGGTGAGTGGGCCTGTACAAACCACCTGTAGTAACACACTCTCCACTATGCGCACTAGACACTTTTCACACACTGCTATGTGTACACAATCCCACAAAAGGACTCAGAAATATATATATGTATGTTTACATGCTCATGCACTACAAATCATCTTATACTGTTCCCCAGCCAGCTGCTTGACTCACAATGTTTCTCTCTGCACATGTTCTGTATTTATGTGAAACATTCGTATAGTTTGTATAGTTTGTATTTTTATTTTTTTATCTTTAGTTGTATAGGGTAAACATTTATATATAGTATACTTATAGTCAAATCTGTCAGTAGGTTAGTTGTGTATAGGTTTATAGTGTTTTACTTCATTGTTGTATGTCTGTATTTATGTAGCACCGTGGTCCTGTGAGGCACGACATTTCGTTCCACTGTATGTCCCCACATGTAGCAGAATGACAATAAAGCTCAACTTGACTTGACTTGAACTTGACGTGTGTGTGTGTGTGGTTCAGGTAAACCATATCTTATGGGGACAAAATGACCCCACAAAGATGGCAATATCTAAAATCCTTGTCATTGTGGGCCATTTTTTTTTTGGCCCTGTGGTTAAAAACCATAATTTCATAAGAGATAGGTTTAGAAGTAGGGTTAGTGTAGGGGGATATAATATACAGTTTGTACAGTATAAAACCCATTACTCATATGGAATGTCACGTATAATGATTGGAATACCTGTGTGTGTGTGTGTGTGTATACCTACTTAACCATATTTTGTGGACATTAACTGCATTGACAGTAAACTCTGTTCTAGCACAAAACCTTATGGCCATGTCATACCTTCATCACACAGGATAAACACTGGATAAATACTTTTACAAACATTATGGATTATATGCAAGCTATGCAAGTTAGATAGTGTAAGTGTATTTTCTAACATGACAATTATTGCCTGTATTACTGTAATTATTTCAGTAACAAAGGTGATTTGAAACATGCAACGTGAATTAACTGATTGTTAAAAGTTAAATTGAAAGCTAAATTCAAAGATCATACTGTTGTGTTTTGTTTGATTAAATCAAATATTCTCAATATATATTACAATAATCTTTTGAAACAGTGATTGTGTGGATGAAAATATGTGTAATTGTAATGAAAGCATGAGATCAGATTTTGAAAGAATGACTAGTGGTGTTACAAGTGTGATCAGTTTGGATTTTTGCACTAAGAGTTTTGAAAATATACACCTTATTTGGGAAAATAGTACCAAAGCGAATACAAAGTGTATTAATGTTTTAAACTCTTCTTCTCAGGAAAGAAGGATTTTATTAAATATGGCAGCGATATGATCTCCCCTTATTTATTTGAGGAAATGGGTGGAAGAGGATCAAGCAAATCCTGGAAAACAAGTATATTATGCCAAGACACAACCCTCAAGAGTCTCATGGAGGTGAGAATAGTTGATACTTTAAATTCTCTGACTTAAAAACAACAACATAAACGTGTGCTTAATTTCCTCTGCACTTTTCTAACCTGGGCACTTTTCTTTTCAGATGGGTATTTTGAAGATACCTACAGTTACGGGAAAATTTACTCTTCAGAAATGATGTGCCTGTCACAGTTATGTTCGGTTTTGAGTTTGTTTTCTGTCTCTGTTGTAGTCTTGATTAAATTAGTTAGTCATTTGTCACCATAGTCAGTGATTTGATTTGTCATTAATTGCGCTATTTAATTTAAGTTTTAGTTTGCCTGCCTTCTTTGGATTAACCTTTGTGTGGATTATTAAAGACTTCTGAACTCGATCTTCTTCTTCATCGCGTGCTCTGCAACCATGTGTGACACTGTCATTCATCATTTATTCATTATATGTTGATATACACATAAATCCATATTCAATAAACTTTCAATAAAATCAGCGAATGAATTAAATGTTTTACTCATCTGTTTAACTTACCTGTTGCTCACTAACACAACATGAATGTGAGCTATAGATACAGGATAATGTGCTTAGACTATTAAACAGCATTTCATTTCTGAAAAGGACAAGGATGAATCAGTGAATCGTGGCATGTTACAACACCCTTAAAATGCAAATCTTATAACAATTTTTTTTAACAAATAATTTTGGCATTTTAAAATGTACATTAGTTATGCCATCCACATCATTTACATAAAAAAGTAAATTAAAACAAGATAATTTACCTTATAACCTCAAAATAACTGTGAACTATCACTTCAAATTTTAAATCAAGATGAAGTGACTTCTTTGAGTTTTCAGAGGAATCTTGTTTATTCTATACTTTTAATTAACATTAATTTCTTTGAGCTTTGCATGCGCAGGTTGAAGTTTAGTTTATTTTAATATTAGTCAATGCATTAATCATCATGAAGTAATCAACAGTGAACAGTTTTTACCACATTAAAAATCGAAAATTGTATGTTTGTTCATTTGTAGGTTTGTCTGTGTGTGAGATAAATGAGACAAATGCAAATTTGCTGCTCTGAAAATATATTTTAATTAAAAACAAAGGTTATGAAAGTCACATCAGGATGAGCCAAGGAATTATATCCATTTGTGAATGTTTTCTGGGCTTATCTGTCATTTTTATAGCTTTATGTTCACTCAGATGCAAAGGCAGCAGACCAGAAAGTAGTTTTCAGTTTCTTTTCTGAGTGTGGGAGGGATATATTACACCACAAACAGCTCAACATGGAGGAACCCGTCCACTTCCTACTATTCAAATAATGCAGATGATACGACAGCCTCCTTCATGAAATGACTCTTTCCAGAATCTGACCAGCTACGTGAAAACAGCAGTAGAAATACAGGACAACAGGGGGATAAAAAGAGGAGGATGAAGAAACAAAGCTGTGTAGCATTTGGACAAATCAGACACACAATTTTTCTTTAGATTTAACAAATCAATTATTTATTAGATTAACAAATAATTACAGACCCCTCACCCAATAAACATACTGGGTGCCAGGATGTCTGTGAACGACACCAGGCCCCTGGTTACCATGGCAACCAGGACACCTCACCGAGATCAGATAAACTTTTACGACTTAAATGTAGAGAGAATCTTCCCCCCTACTCAATTCTCTCTAAAACAGACACATGCAAATTACCGTTCAAAACGAAAACAAATTCCTCGTATGTGTAAACATACCTGGCAATAAAGCTCATTTTGATTCTGATTCTGATAATTTCGCAAAAAAGCTACAATTCCAGGATTTCAAACAGAAATGGCAACACAGAGGCAAAACATTTGGACTGCAGCTTTAACTAAACGAAACAGAGGTTTAGTATAAGTGGTAGACCTCGTTGTAAAACGGCACTGATGGTTTTTAATCTCAGGTGGTTCTGACTCATTTTCCATAAGTGCATTCTCTGGTTTCTCTAATGGCTCCATTCATCCACTTTAGCTCCCCTTTTGTATGTACACGTGAGTGTATGTATGTATGTTTGTTTGTTAAGGTCACTGCACACTGCCTCCGAAACTTTCGTCCGTCAAAAAATATTCGGATTAGGTTCGATTTTCTGCGTTTTCGAATCCGTAGCGTGCATTTTGATAGGAAAGAATAGGAATACGAAAAAAAACGCATGCGAAAATTTCGGACTCAGTGTGCAGTGTCCTTTAGACTAGTTTGTGTTAGTGTTTAGTTAATAAAACTCTTGTGCACAAATTACACGAGTTTCTGATTCTGCCTTGCAAATGAATGTCCCTTTACAATTTTGAGCCTTGCTACTTGCTCTAATGCATTAATACTGTATGAAAGTATTTTCTGTGGCCACGAAAATATCCTTTCCTAGAGTTGATATGAACTTACACTGAATGTTTGCTGGACGAACAGATTAGTTGATGGCAATTTAATTCTGCTACAGTTACTACTGGCAGCTGATAGAAATAATTGTAATTAATCATAATCAATTGTAATTATTTATATACATTTTGAGCTAATTTGCTACAGCTGTAAGAAGAGAAAGCATATGGGGTCATCCTCCCATTCTACATCTAAGAAGAAGAAACAAGCCAAGAGACAAAACTGTCCCAGTGAGTCCAGAGAGTATATTTTTTTACTAATATAATGACAAAACAGTAATGAATCAAGTATATGTTCTTCTAAATGACAAGCAGTGGTGGTCAGTAACGAAGTAAAACTTCTTCGTTACTGTACTTAAGTACATTTTTCAAGTATCTGTACTTTACTGGAGTAGTTTTATTTTGAGTAACTTTTACTTTTACTTCACTACATTCCAAAGCATAAGATCATACTTTTTACTTCACTACATTTCATAAAACATATCGTTACTCCTTATAATACATCATGTGCTCCGAGACAGAAGCGGTGTCTGATACATGAACAAACTGATTCTTTTCAATGAATCTGTTAAATCGGTTCGCAAATCATAACAAATGATTCATTCACGAATTGGAATGATCCGATTGCAGCTGTTCTCGAGTCAACAACTCACTGATTCAAACTCTCTGATTCAAATGAACCGTTTAGAGCGAGTCTCCAGTGAACTGAACTCACATGTAAGAACCGGGAGATCTCAACTGATGCTGCGAAAAGTAAGTTACTAACGTCGAATTTTAGGATTAATTATTGCAGCTGAAAATCATATTTAGGTCAAAACAGTCAGTTGTTTGTGAACTAAATCTGCTGTAAAGGGTGATCTATTTAAGCCCTCTGAAATGCTTGAATGCAGACAGATCAATGTCAGTGACTCTATGTTTTAGGTCAAAAAACGAAACATTAAAATAACATAGATTAAATAAAATAACTCATGCACGTTCATATTCCCCGCTGCTGTAATGTTAGCAGTTTTATTAAAATGCTACGCATTTAGCCCTATGTGACGTCTGTTTTTATATTGTTTATCAACAGTATACATTTTTAGATCATCTAGCCGAGTAGATATGAATATTTATTCATAACCATACTGAAAATAAGTAAATATTGTTAGCTGATGCTAACTGTCTAGCTAACAAGCTTGCTGTTGCTAAGTTGATGATTTTTTTAGATAAAGTCCAAATATTTTTATTCATCCACCTAGATAGATTACATCTGAGGGAAAAAGAAAGCATGTGATGTTCAGAACATGGTAACTACAGTAATTATCAGAGTGGAAGTGATGCCCTCTGGGGGCATTTGGCCAGGGGTGTTTTTACACCACAGACAAGGTTTGAGAAGAAAACAATCATTATGAAAATATTATTATATTTTCCTATGTTCTTGATAACTTCAGGCCTTATTCTCATGTCATATATAACTGTGACGTTCTGCAAAACAAGTTTTAAAACACTTTGTTTCTTACTGGTGTAAATTAGATATATTCAAATCTATTTTCTCTCAGGTACATCGCAGTGTAAGCTTCACAGTGAACATTACTACATCACTCTCATCAATGTAGTCCATATCAACAACAAAATATATATCTTGACTCCATATAGTGGTTATTTTGGGAAAATCACAGGCATTTTGGGCAGTAGGATTATAAAAATATGTGCTTATATAAAATTAAATAAAGTAGTGTATATAAAATTGCAAAATAAATCTATCTATCAGTACTTTTTTACTTAAGTACATAAAAAATCGAGTACTTTTGTACTTTCACTCGAGTAAAATTGAAAAAGCAGTACTTTTACTGGAGTAATATTTTATTATACGAATCTGTACTTTTACTCAAGTACTTGATCTGTGTACTTTGTCCACCACTGATAACAAGAGATGCACATTTTACACTGCCTAATATGTTATTGAGGAGCTATTTTCTTCTTCACCTGACTGATTTTGATTTTACTTGTTTCAGAATCATCCGCAGGACAAAAAAATATTCAAAACAAATCTCAACTTCCTGTTACATGTGATTATAAAGAGGCCATGTTGTATTTGAAGAAATATTATAATAGTAGGTGCAGAAACATTTCTACATGTTAAAGAATTGAGTAATGTTTATGAAGAGCTACACATTTTTGTATGTCTCGAGATTGTAATTCTGGAGCTTCTAACATTCAGATGATCAAAAACATGTCATTCCAGTAGTGGTTGAATAAATTGGTTTTCTGTCTTTAGAGCAGAAGTGCATTTTCAGTGAGGGCCAGTGGTTCACACCCACTGAGTTTGAGACATTTGGGATGAAGGAAAATAACAAAATAATCCCTTTGTAATGGGATTCCACTCCAGAAACTCATAGAGATACATAAAAAACGGTTTCAATAACTGTTTTAAAGGGGTCCTATTATATGCTCTTTTACAAAGTCTTGATTGTGTTTTGGGGGTGTACTAGACATGCTCTCATGCTTGTTGGTTCGAAAATCTCATTATTTTTTCATTAGTTCAAACTCGGGTTTGTTGACTGAAACTGGACCAACAGACAATTCAAAATCACGCTCTTTGGTCGAAACGGGACAGACATATGGTTCAAAATTAGACTTCTTGACTGAGACAGGATAGGTAGATAGTTCATTAATTGTCTTTTTGGCAATGACAGGGGTAACGGGACAGACACAGAGTGCATTTATAGTTTCTGAGTTCACGACAGGCAGTGTTAAGAGTTCAAAGGCGGGTTTTTGGGCTGTGACAAGGCTACTAGAGCCTACAGGGAGCTTAAGAAAGGGTTCTGGGGTCCTGACTGGACTAGTGGGGCAAAAAACAGATTCATAGATTGAAATTGGACAAACATATGGTTCAACATCAGACACAATGACTAAATCAGGACCGACAAATTGTTCAAATTCAGATTCCTTGACGGAAACAGGCAGGACAGCCAGTTCAAAACCAGACACCATGGCTGGTTCAGCACAGGACGAGAGTTCAGAGATGGCCTCCATGGCCGGTTCAGAACAGGACAAAAGTTCATAAGCTGCCTCTGTAGCCATGACAGGACAGGACGAGAGTTCAGGGACAGCCCTTCTGGCTGCGACAGGACAGGCAGAGAGTTCACAGATAGTCTCCATAGCAATGACAGGACGAGGATTCGCAGACGGCCTCTATAGCCTTGACAGGACGAGAGTTCATCATTGAGTACCACTGACACCTCTGGAGGTTCTGCAGCAGATGCCACCACCTCTGGAGGTTCTACAGCAGTCTCATTAGAAAACAGGGAGAGTTCAGTGACAGTCTCTACAACCGCGACACGACAGGCTGAGAGTACATTGTTGGACGCCACCACCATACAAGGAGCTGAAGCGAGCACTGCCGCTTCGGAAGGTTCTGCAGCATGTGCCGCCACCTCCGGAGGAGCTGCAGCGGTTGCCATCGCCTCGGGGAACACAGCAGCGAACGCCACTACCCCAGGAGGTTCTGCAGCGACAGCCGCCACCTCTGGAGACATCAAAGTGGACGCCGCCACCTCGAGCAGTTCTGTGGTGGTGTACGCAGCCCAAACGCAACATAAAGCGATCTCCATCATGGGAAGCGCTGCAGACAGGGGAATTAGTTCAGGAACAGAAGGATTAGAGTGAGCTGGTTTGGGGATACCAGCAGTGCGTGCTGACACCAGTGTTGGATCCTCCACACTGGATGCAAGCCTCTGATGCTTGATGACAGTTTCCCTTGATAGGACAGTGGAGGGTTGCAGTACAACAATCGCAACAGGACGTGGCTCTGGGGTGGTAGACATAATGTGAAGCGGTTCTGGAGTGTCAGACGAGACATGGAGAGGCTCTGGCAGATCGTACGAGACATGGCGTGGTTCTGGCAGATCAGCTGACAAGACTGTAGGAGATCAGCTGAGACGTAACGAGACTCTGGCAGATCAGCTGAGACGTGACGAGATTCTGGCAGATCAGCTGAGACATGACGAGACTCTGGATGATCAGTTGTGACGTGACTCTGGGTGATCAGCTGTGACGTGACGTGACTGGGTGATCAGCTGTGACGTGACTCTGGGTGATCAGCTGTGACGTGACGTGACTGGCAGATCAGCTGAGACGTGACGTGACTGGCAGATCAGCTGAGACGTGACGAGACTCTGGCAGATCAGCTGACAGGTGACAAGACTCTAGGAGATCAGCTGAGACGTGACGAGACTGGCAGATCAGCTGAGACGTGACAAGACTCTGGATGATCAGTTGTGACGTGGCTGGGTGATCAGCTGTGACGTGACGTGACTCTGGGTGATCAGCTGTGACGTGACTGGGTGATCAGCTGTGACGTGACGTGACTCTGGGTGATCAGCTGTGACGTGACATGACTCTGGGTGATCAGCTGTGACGTGATGTGACTGGGTGATCAGCTGTGACGTGACGTGACTCTGGGTGATCAGCTGTGACGTGACTCTGGGTGATCAGCTGTGATGTGACGTGACTCTGGGTGATCAGCTGTGACGTGATGTGACTGGGTGATCAGCTGTGATGTGACGTGACTCTGGGTGATCAGCTGTGACGTGATGTGACTGGGTGATCAGCTGTGATGTGACGTGACTCTGGGTGATCAGCTGTGACGTGTCTCTGGGTGATCAGCTGTGATGTGACGTGACTCTGGGTGATCAGCTGTGACGTGATGTGACTGGGTGATCAGATGTGATGTGACGTGACTCTGGGTGATCAGCTGTGACGTGTCTCTGGGTGATCAGCTGTGATGTGACGTGACTGGGTGATCAGCTGTGATGTGACGTGACTCTGGGTGATCAGCTGTGACGTGACTCTGGGTGATCAGCTGTGACGTGATGTGACTGGGTGATCAGATGTGATGTGACTTTGGGTGATCAGCTGTGACGTGACTCTTGGTGATCAGCTGTGATGTGACGTGACTCTGGGTGATCAGCTGTGACGTGACGTGACTCTGGGCGATCAGCTGTGATGTGGCTTGACTCATGAAGATCAACGGTGACTGGAGTCATGATGATCAACAGTGACTTGACTGGACTCATGACGATCAACTGTGACTTGACTTGATTCATGACGATCAACTGTGACGGCCATTTTGCGATCGGGCTCCGCTGTTGCCACCATTTTGTGCTTGTGCTCTAATGCGGCTGCCATTACATGAGTGAGTGCAGTGTCGCATTCCTCCGCGACACCCACAGTGATCACTGAACCAACAGTCAATAAAGCATAGTCCATAAAATCACTTAGAGACGAACGGGGACCTTCAAGGGTTAATCGCGATTTGAGTGGCTGGTTAATGCCCTCACAAAAAAAGTATATGAATATCAGAATAATTAGCGATCTCTAAATACTCTTGAATATAACTCTCGAGTGATCGAGTGTCCTGTTTGAGAGCTAACAGCAGTTTTGCTGTGTCCATACCTGGCCAGTGTCCATTTGAAAAGCTGCTGGATCCTTTTGTGGCCGAGTATTCTGTTACGGGACGAACGAGATGTGAGACGTACGGATCCATGTGCAAAGCTTTATTAAGAGACGTGATCATGAAACAGGCATGGATTCAATAATGGCAAACAGGTACAACACAGGCACGACAACGAGTATTCCTAGGACAAGCATGGGTCTTCGATCAGTGAACAATATCCAACAGGGCAAGGCAACGAGATAATTCAGGTACACGAGCAACAGTCCAAGCGAGGTGCAAACGGAGTCCGAAACAGCAGGCAAAAGGTTAATCCAAGATACACAGGCAGGAGATCAGGAAACATGAAACAACAAGGCAACATGAAATGACTAGACAGACTAGAACAAGAAACTAGGACTGGAAACGTAAAATGGCTCCGTAGTGTAGCTATCGCTAGAAGAGTGATATACGCTAGACCAGGGATCCTCACTTCTGGACCATTCCTGCAGAGTTTAGCTCTAACCCTAATCAAACACACCTGAGCATGCTAATCAGAGTCTTCAAGATCATTAGAAAATCACAGGTAGGTGAGTTTGATGAGGGTTGGCACTAAACGCTGCAGCAGATTGGACCTCCAGGATAAGATTTGACGAACCCTGCACTAGGCAATACTCTATGATCTGAAAGAGGCAGTCCAAGGCTTATAAAGCGTGTCAGAATGGATTCAGCTGTGAATGTGTAATCAGTGCATTCAGCTGTGTGTGCAATCAGTGCAATGGATCATGGGAACTGTAGTCTGGAGTGACATGTAAAAGTCTGTGTGGTGTGAGAGGCAATGTAAAGCGAAGACGACATCTGGTGGTGAGCAAACGGAAGTGCATGGACAGGATTTGTGATGCAAACGAATAAGGTTAGATAGATTACATAGATAAGTGTGTCATCATTTCAAAGTTTTCTACTTGGTGTCTGATATTTTAAATCATGCAGATTGCAAAACTTAGTTTTATGAGAAATATAAAAGGAAAATAAATACTAGGATATAGGAATACATGTACATATTGATAAACTAAAATGTTAGACAGACATTTTTGCCTCTCTCTGCTTGTTTCTGAGCTAAAACATCCTTTTCATTGTTCACTCAGCTCTAACCTTTCTTTAATAAAAATATAAAGTCCTGGCTAGCAGAAATCTGAGGTGACTGTCTTTGTGCTAGACATTTATTTTCCAGGCCAAATAAGGTGTGATAATCTCTCTCTCTCACACACACACACACACACACACACACACACACACACACACACAGATTCTAAAATTATACCAAGTACTTAAGCATGCAGCAGCATTAATTTTAGAATAAATCTACAAATCATTCATCTTTACAATAGTGTTTGTGATAAGATTAATTCTATATACATGAATTTATATCAGCAAAACTAATTTTTATGAGTCAAATCAGATAGTAATAGCCCTTTTTAAGATAACAGTTGCAGGTTAACACTTTTTGCATGCATTATATATCATAAACTAACAATGAACTGCACATTTTACAGCATTTCCGGTCACACTTTTCAATAAGGACCATTAGTTAATGCATTAATGAGTAATACATGTATTACAGTATTTTATTAGTCTTAGTTAACATTAGTTAATACAAATACAGCTGTTCATTGTTAATATTAGCTCTTGAGATATAGTAATATTAGCTCAGGTCCATTAAATAATATTAACTGACAACTACTGATTTTAATAATATATTAGTAAATGTTGAAATGAACATCGACTAATCAATGCTTTGAAGTATTTTTCAGTGTTAGTTCTCGTTAACTAATAATGTTAATACATGTAATATTATTGTAAAGTGTTACTCTAGGTTAATGTTAATTCATACATATGCTATTGTGTTATTATATAACTATATATACTGTTATATAAACATACTATACAAACATATTGTTAAATGATGCTTGTTCATAATACACTATCTAATGTTAATTTATGCTATGCAGAAAATATAATGCATGTAGAATGAATATTAAAATTGAACCACTTAACTCGAGTCTAATTTATGAGGTAAAAAGTTTGCAGGGACTCAGACATCAGATTTATAATAGGACTCTGGGATTTACTGCAGACTCGTTACATCATCTTCACGGTCCCTGCTAATGAGCGGACTGAATCTGAGTGTTTTTCCACTTTCCCAAATCTCCCTTCACCCTTTATCTATCCCGTTATCACAGCAGAGCTCTCGCTTCTTGAAGAAACTGATTACTAATGATCCACTCTCCTCGCTGATATAATAGTTCTCGCAGTGCATAGGTGTTATCACATTAGTGAAAGCCCAAGAGAGAGTGAGAAAATCAGAGTGCTGCATGGAGACGTGGATCATTGAGGTTTCATTACCTCCCGTATAGCTAAATTATATTTCTTCATGAAGATTGCATTGATAATATGTGACCCTGAACCACAAAACCAGTCATAAGGGTCAAATTATCGAAATTGAGATTTATGCATCATCTGAAATCAGAATAAATTAGCTTTCCATTGATGTATGATTTCTTATGATAGGACAATATTTGGCTGAGATACAACTATTTGAAAATATGGAATCTGAGGGTGCAAAAAAATCTAAATATTGAGAAAATCACCTTTAAAGTTGTTCAAATGAAGTTCTTAGCAATGCATATTACTAATCAAAAATTAAGTTTTGATATATTTACGATAGGAAATTTACAAAATATCTTCATGGAACATGATCTTTACTTAATACCCTAATGATTTGTGTCATAAAAGAAAAATCAATAATTTTGACCCATACAATGTATTGTTGGCTATTGCTACATATATACCCCAGCGACTTAAGACTGGTTTTGTGCTCCAGGCTCACATATGTAGCCTTAATGAGCCAAATTACCTTTACATTGTATTTGCATTTTCAGTTAGAGTTCATGCACCCCGAATACATTTGAACTCAGATAAATCTGCAATGTGCTGATGCCAAATCATACACCAAATAATTAACTCACTCTACAGTAAATAAAAGTCCAGACAGAGAAAGAGAACAAATACTTAAACACCAGTCAAATTTATTCGGCACACAATTCTACACTGATATAGTGACATTTCTAGAAGAATCATTCTTTGTATTTTGGTAATGATAGTTATAGTGGATAATAATAACAATAAGCACATTGTATTCAGTTTATTATTGCTTTCAGACAAAGGCCTACTGATGACAGGGGTGTACAGTTCACTGGCTGTAATGCTGTAGAAATAGTTCCACCGTGTGGCCATTTATGAAAAACAATTTTTTTTGAAGACATGTTGAATATATATGTTTTGAGCTAGATTGATTGTGAAATCTGTTTCTAAAACTAACTCAACTAAATCTAACTAAGAGATATTTGCCTTTGGGACAAATACATTTTAAATGTTTAAAAATGAACTGAAAAGCTTTAGTTTTATTGTTGTTTTCTCTGTAAATCTCTAGGTTTACATTTAGGACAGTTTGCCAAAAATACTCTCAAAATCATCAGCCTCTCTAGAAATCACCTCACATTGATATTAAATTTCAGCTGGCTTAAGTTTCAAAGTAAAACCTTTTTCTAAATATAAAATGCATTACATATGTCTATATATCCGTATGGTGACGGAGCCTTTGTGTTTGTATTGTGACCCAAAACATAGAGCAGTGTGGTTTACGAAGGCTGGTTTTGTTTATTTATTTGCAGTTTTATTTAGTTGCTATAAAAGCAGTAACCTTGATTTGTGGTACTGGATTACATTGAAACCAGGGTAACACTTTAGAATATGGAACACTTATTAACTATTAACTACGACTTTTCCCTCAATAAACTTTTAATTTTCTGCTTATTAATAGTTAGTAAGGTAGTTGTTAAGTTTAGGTATCGGGTAGGATTAGGGATGTAGAATAAGGTCATGTAGAATAAGGCATTAATATGTGCTTAATTACTACTAATAAATGGCTAATATTCTAGTAATATGCATGCTAATAAGCAACTAGTTAAGAGACCCTAAAATAAAGTGTTACCAAAATCAGTGGTATACTTGATGTCTCAATTATAAGTCGCTTAGGATAAAAGTATATGCTAAATGAATAAATGTAAATGTGTGTATATCAGGTTGAGGACATGCATGACTTTCACATCATTCTCCGAGAGTGCTTTAATATAATGTGAGTTGCAGAAATGCTCCGATTCACATTCCCTGTAAAAACAAAGGAAAGTTATAAGCTTGGCATTTTATGCGTGTGTTTTCAGTGTATTTTGTAAAGAAAAAGCAGGCTGATATCACTCACCGTGACAAAACCAAGGAAGCTGATGGAGACATTTCCGTAAATGTTGATAGTAGTTACTTTTTCCAGAGGGATGCGGTGCTTGAACATGCTGTGCTGTTGGCCTTTAATACGTACCTAACGAAACCAAAACCATATTAAAACATATTAGCTTCTCATCTTATGGTCACATCACCATTTGGCAGTTGCAAAAAACCTTTGAAATCTGATAATATAATATGATAGCTATTTTATTCACTAGATATGTCAACAAACCATTTGCAAAAAGCTTATCAAGAAACTGATTCTTCGCTCTTTTTAGGGCTGTGTCTCGAAACATGTACCTGATATCCTTCAGATTTGACGACAAAGAACATCTCGAAAGCTTCTCCCTTTTTAAAGGGGTTGTCAGAGACACTTTCCTCGGCTCCCCATTTTCCATTCCTGGAGCTGTTCATGGCCACCCTTGAGCCCATTCGAGGGTTGAAGTGGAAAGCAGTGTCATGCTTGTCAGTTGAACCAGTCTTGAAATTTATGGAAAACCTGCATGGAAGTAGAGGCATAAAGTTAAATGATCAGAATCAAAATAATGGCTCATCTCACCAATCTCATGATGAATTGAGAAGTGAAATAATAGAACATCAGATCATGTAATTTTGTTTTATGCAAGGCTCTCTTGCATGTTTGGTCCAGTGTTAATATGATTGTGATACACTGAGATATATGGCACTGTGACTACCGCTCTATGCATCTTATCTTGTGGTAGTTGCTTTTACCTAACTGTGCGTTCACACCGCAGGCGGCGAGAGCATCAATGTGGCCGGAAGTCATTCATTTTCAATGTGAGCCGGCGGCGAGCTCCGGCGAGAATGTCGCGGCGCGTTTTGGACGCTGAGAGCGTCGAGGAGAGTTAAAATCAAGTCAACTTTATGGTAATGAGCTATGACGCGGTTCGGCGGCAACCAATCATAATGTAGAAGTCCTCCGCTTGAGAGGAGTCCAGAGAACGCAGCTCTGTAAACTTTGGTTCCGAACACATTAGTTCCCAAGGATTTTAGCGCTAGAACGCTTTGTTTTTTTCAGCGGGAATGCTATTAATTTCCTCAAAACAACATAGATTTGACCAATTACATTAAGGCTACACTTCAACTAGGACCGTTTGGAATGTAGGCTGTGCACAAATTAATGTTAATGTTAATTAAAGACCAAGGCTAGTAAACATCTCCTATAATAAACTGCATGTTGAAATTAGACTAGCACTTAACCAACAAAACACACCACACAAATGGCATTTATTGGTTTATTTCGTTAGCAAACATGTAACTAAAATTGTTGTAACTATAAAGCTCTTTCCATTGATCAATGTCTTACTTTCACAATTAAAATATTTAATGAGGTTAACGTATACCCTACTTGTGATCAGTCTGCACAAGATTAACATGCTTGTTTCCTTTTCGGCTCCTTTAAATACAAGACCAAGCGTTCGATCGTCAGAGCGTCAATTAATCTTTCTACAGCGTCGTTGGCAGGGCGGCCAGAGTGAATTTTGATGCTCTCGCCGGCGGCGGTGTGAACGCACAGTAAGCCTAATTCAGTGCATATCAGAGGATTGGTTTCTTACACATGGCCAACGGAACTGTAACTTACCGGTTAGCATTAGTGGGAACAACTCCCTTCACGTACAAGGCCATGCCTTCTCTCAGTCCTCCTGGAATTGGGGCCACATAAGGAAGAGTCTGTAGTAAGCACAAGAAAATAGGCATCATTCCTAATCTTGAGGCAGGGTTTGGATTCCTTAAAATGGATATGTGAAATAAAGTGATGGTTAAAGTGCTCGTTTTCATGCACCACTGTTTGATTAAATGAATAGTCCACCCAAGAATGAAAGTTCTGTCATCATTTACTCACCTTGATGTCATTCCAAACCTGAATGACTTTCTTTGTTTTGTGAAAAAACAACAACAACATAAGATATACTAAAGAACAAACGTTACTGCGCATGCATGCTTTTGTGGCCATAACTTAACTTCCGGTAGACATCCAAATAGAATCAATAACAACAGCTAAGTCCCTCTAGAGTAGATTATTTTTTGATAAGCAAAATATGTTTGCTGCGTAAATCAGACAGACTGAGTCAGCGATAACTACTTGGACGGACTTATTAAAAATGCAAATTCATTCTCTGCCAGCAGGAGGCGGTTTAAAGCGGGAGAACTAGAGGTTTCCCTGGTAACGGCTGTAGACAAAGCAGTGCTGAGCTTACAAATGCTGCTTTATCAGGCATATAACATGCAAGATGAAATGAAAATGACATCAAACTTTTTGCAAAGACCCAGTGATATAAAAACACCGCGATCGTTTTGATTTTTAAACGTGCATTACGTGCTCATGTTTATTCAACGAAGCCTTTGGAAAATCAGTCAGTTTTGATATCGTGGGGGGTCGCCACAAATAAATAAATGTATGGGAAACACATCCCACAGCACAACAACCTGAGCCCAACTTCATTACTCATCACTTTAACTTTAACTGTGTTTGTATCTGGCAGCACTAACCAGACCGATAAACAAACACAGACTGGAAGTTAACTTCGGGCCAGGCGCGTGTGCCCGATGAAACGTCTATACGCACACCATCCGATTTTATTTTTTTTGTCACCATCCGATTAGAAATCGTGTATACTTTGTACATGCAAGTCGCACATGCACATTGACTTGGTTTTGCACTATTCAGTTATTCCACAAGGTGGCAACACTGGCCCGGGCCGTTGTTTCACACTCACAGGAGAAAACTAAAGAGATGGTACTACAACAAAATAGCAGAGACAAGCGCTTGTGAAAGGTGTTATGAGAGAGACAGAACTTCAGTTTAAAACAGTACAAAGACATTTTTATCGATCATAACTTCTGGAAAAAATACAGCAGATGCTGGACAAAGATGAAGCTTTCTGTGTACACGTACAAAAATGAAGTATTCTTTTGACTTAAAGGATCAGTCACTCACAGGATTTTCAACGGGCTGTAAGACCTCTGACTTTATGGTGGAAAGCTCCCCATGTGGGCTGCCCAGATATGCAGTTCTTGACTTGACTGCAGTAACAAATGAAGATTTGCTCCAGTTCTATTGAGGGAACAAGAGAGTGTATTTAGAAAGGTCTTTACTTTCCATGTAATTCTTAATAGATTCTGACCCAGTATCAGTCTTGCTGCAATTTTTCCACTTCCTCAGAAAATGTAACTTACTTGTATTATGCCAAAAAGGTTCACAACAACATCTCCATTGATATTTAACGTTGTCACTTTTTCCAGCGGAATACGGTGCTTGAATGTGTACAGCTCTTTGCCATTCACGTGCACCTGATGAATTGAAGCAACACAACACATGTGAGGACAAGGCCCTAGCTTCCTTTTAGGTTTGTACTGCAAGTCTCAAAACACATACCTGATATCCTTCAGATTTGACAACAAAGAACATATCAAAATCTTCCCCATTTTTAAAGGGGTTGTCAGAGAAACTTTCTGCAGTTTCCCATTTTCCAGTGCTGTAGCTGTTCATGACCACATTTGAGCCCATTCGAGGGTTGAAGTGGAAAGCAGTTTCATGCTTGTCAGTTGGCCCAGTCTTGAAATTTATCCTAAACCTGCATGGAAGTTGAGGGGGACCAAAAACAATTGTTTCTGATTTGTCCTCATTAAGATGGGGAAAGTCATTTGATAATCATTTCTTAAAATCACAGATACATTCCAATAATGGTTAAATGGAATATCCAGCTTTCAGTGGCAGGTACAACTGAGTATTATCTGTATATAAATGAAACATTATGCTTCCTAATAATATCCCCCAGAGGATGCATATATAAGTTAAAAAGAAGTGGGCCCAGAATAGAGCCCTGAGGTACTTCACTAATAATAGGGGCAAGGGCGTAAATTTAATCTAACAGTGGGGGGGAATAAGTGAAACCAGATTGAAAAGGTTCTAATAAGTTAAAAATGGGAAAAAAACAGACTAGCCAGCAAATTCAAAGACAGATCCGAGAGCTGTGGCGTAAAAGTTGAACAAATGGCTATCACTTTATCAGCAAAGAATGTTAAACATTTCTCACAAAGTTCAGCTGAGGGCTCCCTATGAAATTGGCAAGTCAGATTAATGAGTTTATTGTGGAGAATTAAAACCTAAGTCTATGACAGTGTGTAATTAGATCAGAAAAATATTTTAATCTAGCTGACTTTGCATTACTCTGAATCTTAACCAGACACTCTTTAAAAATCTCAAAGGACACAGTCACATGATCATGCTTCCATCTCATCTCCGCTTTACAACAAGCCTGTCTAAGAGAGCAAGCGTTACCATTCAAACAGTAGTAAGATTTTACCTTTTGTTGTTTCAGTTTAAAAGGACCAATGGAATCCAAAAGAGAAATCTAATTTGTAGGGGTGTGATGTGACACTTAGCAAACGAGACGAGACAAGATACAAGATTGGGTTCACAAGAATGAGACGAGTTGAGACACGATTTTTACACAGTATTTTTAAGAAATCCTCTATGATGAAATTTACATGACTGGAAAAATAGTCTGCAGGTGCATTTTGAAATGTCATTGTATAAATAACAAAACAGTATAAATGACAAAAAAGTATTTTTCTTATTAAGTGCAAACAAAAAGTGCAACCATAATCAAAGTACTCTCTCAATATTCAAAGTGCAAATAGCGACGAATTTTTTTTCAAGCATGATACAGAGCTAAGAGAACGTTACATCTATTCAGCCCAGCATAAGATAAGTTTGTTATTTTGATATACTGTATGTAGTCTAAACAGGGAGCCGCTCTCAAAATACGGGGAATTGAAATCTTTTTTTCAATGTTCACATTTTACTTTCGCTTTTGAATTTTTGACCATGCGTACTCTGTATTGATAGTTTTCACATGACGTCAAACGCTTAATGGAACGCCCACCTGGAGGGCAAAACGAAGCTTTGCTCCACTGACCACCAGCTATTTTTACGCAGTTTGCATTAAATAGCAATGTAGTAAAACGCGAGATATTATAAGGCGAGAGTCAGTGGACACCTTATTGATGATGTATATTTTGTACAGGCAAGAAGATGAAGCCAGAATATAAACACAATGTGCAAAGTTTCACATTAAATGCTTCCCATAGAAAACCATTAGAAGGAAAACACTGAACTGTTAAGAGGACTGCGTTCATATTCCGGCCTCATCTGCTTGCCTGTGTAAACTATGCATTATTAATGTGGTGATTACTGAATTTGATCTTTTAATATTATTGTTTTAAATATATTAAGGCACTTTAAGTGTTTTAACAACGTTTTGTCGCACTGTTTATGATTGAAATATTGCCGCGGGTGCTTAATATGGATTTCAAATGTCCAAAACTTGCATTTTGTTCAGAAATACCTTTGTTTTATTCTTTTGAGAGGTGATCTAAATATTTGCGCCTGGGAAAAATTGACACGCTTGTGCTGCAGTTCTGTGGATGTTTTGCCCTCCAGGTCTTCGAGCCGGTCACGTGACTGAAAACTATCAATAGGGAGTGGCGGTGCTGAGCATGTATTTTACAAGATGAGACATTTGTCAGACGATTACAGGCTCTGTTGCGCAATGAATCCTACGCCATGGTCTTGTCAGTCATCTCGCCTTACTCTCGTCACGTAATCAGTGAACTCTGATTCCTGGAGCAATGTGTGCGACTCTGCAGCTTGTGTTGGATGAGCAGAGCAGACGCTGTCTGTTTAGAATTCAAGAGACTGTTATCCAATTGAATTACCGTATTGACCCGAATATAAGACAATGTTTTTTTCTTGGAAATACATGTGAAAAAATGTGGTCGTCTTATATTCAGGGTCTAGACCAGGGTTCCTCAAATCTTTCCCTGGAGGTCCAATCTGCTGCAGAGTTTAGCTCCAACCCTGATCAAACTCACCTACCTGTGATTTTCTAATGATCTTGAAGACTCTGATTAGCATGCTCAGGTGTGTTTGATTAGGGTTAGAGCTAAACTCTGCAGGAATGGTCCAGATTTGAGGATCCCTGGTCTAGACTTTGACATGTCAATAATACACCCACAACAATAGGTGGCGCCAAATATGCGTAAAAGGAGTGTGCCATGAAATATGTAATGTAATGTGTGTTGTAAAGTTTGCGAGTGAAAACAAAAGAAAAAGAAAATCTTACAGCGGCATGAGTCGTGACTGTCATATTAGCCTGATGGGACCAAACTTCATCTGTAAGTGATTTTAAAACGTAAGACAGAACCCAGATCTGAAGACTACAGTAAGATTTCACTTCTACTGTTAATAAAATGTTGGTAGGCTGCTATGAGATGGATAGCCTAAATGTTATATAATTCAGATGGGCTACCTGTTATTTTTATGGTATATCAAAAAGTGTATATTTTTAAATGTGATTGTTGGTACATTTGACCAGTATTTACCATACTTTCCAAACAAAAATTAGAAATTATGCAATATGATAATAATTTAAGGAAAAGTGTGTTTTACTGAGAAAAAAAAAACCTTACCAAAGGTACATCTGGAAAAAGGGGGGTCGTCTTATATTGGGGTCAATACGGTAAAAAAAAATTATTTCTATAAAAATCAAAATGACAGTGGAGTAATGTAATGTAAACGTAGCGGTGGTATATTCTATACTAATTTCACCCTCACACTGATCATCATGGCGATATCGTGAGACAGCTTTTCACCTCAACGAGAAATCTCATCACACCCCTAATGGTTGGCATTAGCTAAGCATATGTCAGTGCAAATCGAAGAATGTGGCCTATTCCTGCCTGAACTATAGTATTGAATTAATTTTGTATTTGGTTGCATAAACACAGCCAAATGAATACTAGCTTACCGGTCAGCATTAGCAGGAATAACTCCCTGCAAGTACAAGGCCATGCCTTCTCTCAGTCCTCCTGAAATTGGGCCCATATAAGGAATAGTCTGTAGTAAACACAATAAAATAGATTTCAGTCTTATATGAATCAGCATGTTGTGGAAGGGGACAAACTCAATTAAATAGAAATTTGAAATACTTTCTTTTTTGTTGTTTAAAGTGTGTACCGCAAATTGAAAGTATGTCAAACAAATTGCTTTTGGTTGATACCAGTGTATTATGTTTATATAATACAGTATGTTTCATTAAGACATAGTTCAAACAAATATAAAAGTTTGTCATCTTTTAATCATACTCATGCTATTTTGAAACTGTATAGCCCCTTTCACACTGCACGTTGGTCCCGGACAATTGCCAGAAAATTGCCGGAGTGCCTTCTGTGTGAACGCAAACACGTCCCGGGATTAATTCCGGGATTGATCCCGGGTTGGGGACCTGGTAACAGTGCCGGGTTCAGTCCCGGACTAGCGCTGTGTGAACAAAAGCCGGATCAATGCTGTAAAGGGTGTGTGGTAGTGATGACGCACTTTATCATTCGACTGTTTTACCGGGTGTTTTGAAGGCAGATCAACGTTCACACGACAAAAAATGTGTAAACTGGAATGAAGCAGCGATCAGGGAGCTCCTCACTATCAGCGCTGAAGCTGAAATCATTCAGTTTAGTGAAATGGTGCGCGGCGCATTATACACGTCACATGAAAGGTCACGTGTCTTTACGGGATCTTTACGGGTTGTGTGTGAACGCACGCACAGATTCCGGAAAATCACATGCAGTGTGAATGAACCAAAATCAGACCATCATGGGACACATCACGTGTATTTTCCGGAATGGCTGTGTGAAAGAGGCTTATGACTTTCTTTTGTGGAAAACAACAGAATATATACTAAAGAATGTTTTGATTATTTGTATAATTACAATGAATGTCAAAGAGGTCCAAAAACAACATTGGATCCTATTTATATATGGTTTGGAAAGACAAAACATCACAGGAAATAATTAGTCACTCACAAGGTTTTGGACGGGCTTTAAGACCTCTGACTGTATGGTGGAAAGGTCCCAGCGTGAGCTGCCCAGATGTGTAGCTCTTGACGTGACTTTAGTAACAAATGAGGATTTGCTCCAGTTCTACAGTGAGAGAAAGTATTCAAAAAGCTCTTTACTTTTTATGTCATTCTCAATAGATTCTAATAATGTAACATTCATGCTGCAATATTTGCACAGCTGCAGAAAATATTACTTACTTGTATGAACCCAAAAAGATTCACAGCAACATCTTTACTGATATTTAACATTGACACTTTTTCCAGCGGTATACGGTGCTTGAATGTGTACAGCTCTTTACCATTCACATAAACCTGATGAACCAAAACAACACAACCCGTGTGAATACAAGTTCCTAGCTTTTTTGGGGGTACTGTGAGTTACTGTGAGTATCGATTCTCATAGTACTTACCAAATATCCTTCAGACTTGACAACAATAAACATCTCAAAAGCTTCTCCCTTTTTAAAGGGGTTGTCAGAGACACTTTCCTCTGCCTCCCATCCTCTGTTCCTGAAGCTGTTCATGACCACCTTCCGGTCCATTCCAGAGTTGAAATGAAAAGCAATGTCATCATTGTTGGATGGCCCAGTGTTGAAACTTAGTTCAAACCTGTATAGAAGTTGAAATGTTTGAGCAACGAATTCAATAGTTTTTTGTGCATTTTCTCATATTGTCCAAAAAATAGGAAGATTCCTTACTGGTCAGCATTAGTAGGAACAACTCCCTGTAAGTACAAGGCCATGCATTCTCTCAGGCCTCCGGAAATTTGGCCCACATAAGGAAGAGTCTGTAGTGAACACAAGGAAATAGGCATCAACGTATATTAACCCGATTCTTAATGCAGGTTTTGAACTCGACAAATGAAAATATGGAATTTCAATGATATTTAAAGCGGACATCACAATCTTGAAACTGTGGTGAGGCTATTGCTATTGGTTGAAACAGTTCTCATGCACTGCTGTTTCATTAAGTGCTCAGACTTTGTTGTGCTCTCAGAAGTCACTGGAAAAGAACAGACACTCACAGGGTTTTGGACTGGCTGCAAGATCTCTGCTTGTACGGTGGAAAGTTCCCCATGTGAGCTTCCCAGTTTGGTAATTTTTGTTGTAACTTCCGTTGGAAATAAAGATGTGCTCCAGTTCTAATGAGGGAACAGGGAAAAGTGACTTTAGAAAACTCTTCACCCTCCAAGCTATTCTCATTCTCACTGGATTCTGTGACAATACCATTCATGCTGCTGAAGAAAAAATAACTTACTTGTATGAAACCAAAAAGGTTAACAGCAACATCTCCACTGATATTTAACGTTGAGACTTTTTCCAGTGGTATACGGTGCTTGAATGTGTACAGCTCTTTACCATTCACATAAACCTGATGAACCAAAGCAACACAACCTGTGTGAGGACAAGGTCCTAGCTCCCTTTTAGGAGTGTGCTGAGTCTCGTTCTCAAAACATGTACCTGATATCCTTCAGATTTGATGACAGTGAACATCTCAAAAGCTTCTCCCTTTTTAAAGGGGTTGTCAGAGACACTTTCCTCAGTTCCCAAATTTCCATTTATCACACTGTTCATGACCACCTTCCGGTCCATTCCAGGGTTGAAGTGGAATGCAAAGTCATCATTGCTGGACTGCCCAGTCTTGAAATTTATTTCAAATCTGCATGGATGTTAAAATGTTAAAGCAACCAAATCCAAATAACAATGATTGGTTTAATCTAATTTACCAAATTTAACAATGATATGATTCCTTACTGGTCAGCATTGGTAGGAACAACTCCCTTCAAGTACAAGGCCATGCCTTCTCTCAGTCCTCCTGAAATTGGGGCCACATAAGGAAGGTTCTGCAAACACAAGGAAATAGGCATTGGCATATATTAATCAAATT
Organism: Aspiorhynchus laticeps; assembly: GCA_023376895.1. NCBI lineage: Eukaryota > Metazoa > Chordata > Actinopteri > Cypriniformes > Cyprinidae > Aspiorhynchus > Aspiorhynchus laticeps. Next base: position 24,613,430 of record CM041798.1, read on the forward strand.
CTTATGGCAGGTTTTGAACACACTGAAATGGGAATATGGAATTTAAATTATGTTTAAAGTGGTCGTGACAATCTTGAAACTGTGGTGAGGCAATTGCTATTGGTTGAAACAGTTCTCAAGCACTGCTGTTTCATTAAGTGCTCAGACTTTGTTGTGCTTTCAGAAGTCACTGGAAAAGACCAGACACTCACAGGGTTTTGGACTGGCTGCAAGATCTCTGCTTGTACGGTGGAAAGTTCCCCATGTGAGCTTCCCAGTTTGGTAATTTTTGTTGTAATTTTTGTAGGAAATACAGATGCTTTCCAGTTCTAATGAGGGAACACAGAAAAATGTCTTTAGAAAGCTCTTTGCCTTCCAAGCCATTCTCACTCGATTCTGTGAAAATATCATTCATGATGCAACACTGCTTTAGCTGAAGAGAAAATAACTTACTTGTATGAAACCAGAAAGGTTCACAGCAACATCTTTACTGATATTTAACGTTGACACTTTTTCCAGTGGTATACGGTGCTTGAATGTGTACAGCTCTTTACCATTCACATAAACCTGATGAACCAAAGCAACACAACCCATGTGAGGACAAGGTCCTAGCTCCCTTTTAGGAGTGTGCTGAGTCTCATTCTCAAAACATGTACCTGATATCCTTCAGATTTGATGACAGCGAACATCTCAAAAGCTTCTCCCTTTTTAAAGGGGTTGTCAGAGACACTTTCCTCAGCCTCCCATCCTCCGTTCCTGAAGCTGTTCATAAACACCTTCCGGTCCATTCGAGGGTTGAAGTGGAAAGTAATGTCATCATTGCTGGACTGCCCAGTCTTGAAATTTACTTCAAATCTAAATGGAAGTTAAAATGTTAAAGCAACCAAATCCAAGTAACAATGAATTGTTTGTATCCAATTTCCCAAATTTTACAACGATATGATTCCTTACTGGTCAGCATTAGTGGGAACAACTCCCTTCAAGTACAAGGCCATGCCTTCTCTCAGTCCTCCTGAAATTGGGGCCACATAAGGAAGGTTCTGCAAACACAAGGAAATAGGCATTGGCATATATTAATCAAATACTTAATGCAGGTTTTTAACACACTGAATTGGGAATATGGAATTTCAATTATATTTAAAGTGGTCGTGACAATCTTGGAACTGGTTAGGGAATGCTAATGGTTGAAACATTTCTCATGCACTGCTGTTTCATTAAGTGCTCAGACTTTGTTGTGCTCTCAGAAGTCACTGGAAAAGACCAGACACTCACAGGGTTTTGGACTGGCTGCAAGATCTCTGCTTGTACGGTGGAAAGTTCCCCATGTGAGCTTCCCAGTTTGGTAATTTTTGTTGTAACTTTTGTAGGAAATACAGATGCTTTCCAGTTCTAATGAGGGAACAGAGAGAAGTGACTTTAGAAAGCTCTTTGCCTTCCAAGCTATTCTCATTCTCACTGAATTCTGTGACAAAACCATTCATGCTGCTGAAGAGAAAGCAACTTACTTGCATGAAACCAGAAAGGTTCACAGCAACATCTTTACTGATATTTAACGTTGACACTTTTTCCAGCGGTATACGGTGCTTGAATGTGTACAGCTCTTTACCATTCACATAAACCTGATGAACCAAAGCAACACAACCCATGTGAGGACAAGGTCCTAGCTCCCTTTTAGGAGTGTGGTGAGTCTCGTTCTCAAAACATGTACCTGATATCCTTCAGATTTGATGACAGTGAACATCTCAAAAGCTTCTCCCTTTTTAAAGGGGTTGTCAGAGACACTTTCCTCAGCCTCCCATCCTCCGTTCCTGAAGCTGTTCATGAACACCCTCCGGTCCATTCGAGGGTTGAAGTGGAAAGCAATGTCATCATTGCTGGACTGCCCAGTCTTGAAATTTACTTCAAATCTAAATGGAAGTTAAAATGTTAAAGCAACCAAATCCAAGTAACAATGAATTGTTTGTATCCAATTTTCCAAATTTTACAACGATATGATTCCTTACTGGTCAGCATTAGTGGGAACAACTCCCTTCAAGTACAAAGCCATGCCTTCTCTCAGTCCTCCTGAAATTGGGGCCACATAAGGAAGGTTCTGCAAACACAAGGAAATAGGCATTGGCATATATTAATCAAATACTTAATGCAGGTTTTTAACACACTGAATTGGGAATATGGAATTTCAATTATATTTAAAGTGGTCGTGACAATCTTGAAACTGTGGTGAGGCAATTGCTATTGGTAGAAACAGTTCTCATGCACTGCTGTTTCATTAAGTGCTCAGACTTTGTTGTGCTCTCAGAAGTCACTGGAAAAGACCAGACACTCACAGGGTTTTGGACTGGCTGCAATATCTCTGCTTGTACGGTGGAAAGTTCCCCATGTGAGCTTCCCAATTTGGTGATTTTTGTTGTAACTTTTGTAGGAAATACAGATGCTTTCCAGTTCTAATGAGGGAACAGAGAAAAGTGGCTTTAGAAAACTCTTCACCCTCCAAGCTATTCTCATTCTCACTGAATTCTGTGACAAAACCATTCATGCTGCTGAAGAGAAAGCAACTTACTTGCATGAAACCAGAAAGGTTCACAGCAACATCTTTACTGATATTTAACGTTGAGACTTTTTCCAGCGGTATACGGTGCTTGAATGTGTACAGATCTTTACCATTCACGTAAACCTGATGAACCAAAGCAACACAACTCATGTGAGGACAAGGTCCTAGCTCCCTTTTAGGAGTGTGCTGAGTCTCGTTCTCAAAACATGTACCTGATATCCTTCAGATTTGATGACAGTGAACATCTCAAAAGCTTCTCCCTTTTTAAAGGGGTTGTCAGAGACACATTCCTCAGCCTCCCATCCTCCGTTCCTGAAGCTGTTCATGAACACCTTCCGGTCCATTCGAGGGTTAAAGTGGAAAGCAATGTCATCATTGCTGGACTGCCCAGTCTTGAAATTTACTTCAAATCTAAATGGAAGTTAAAATGTTAAAGCAACCAAATCCAAGTAACAATGAATTGTTTGTATCCAATTTTCCAAATTTTACAACGATATGATTCCTTACTGGTCAGCATTAGTGGGAACAACTCCCTTCAAGTACAAGGCCATGCCTTCTCTCAGTCCTCCTGAAATTGGGGCCACATAAGGAAGGTTCTGCGAACACAAGGAAATAGGCATTGGCATATATTAATCAAATACTTAATGCAGGTTTTTAACACACTGAATTGAGAATATGGAATTTCAATTATATTTAAAGTGGTCGTGACAATCTTGAAACTGGTTAGGGAATGCTAATGGTTGAAACAGTTCTCATGCACTGCTGTTTCATTAAGTGCTCAGACTTTGTTGTGCTCTCAGAAGTCACTGGAAAAGACCAGACACTCACAGGGTTTTGGACTGGCTGCAATATCTCTGCTTGTACGGTGGAAAGTTCCCCATGTGAGCTTCCCAATTTGGTGATTTTTGTTGTAACTTTTGTAGGACATACAGATGCTTTCCAGTTCTAATGAGGGAACAGAGAAAAGTGACTTTAGAAAACTCTTCACCCTCCAAGCTATTCTCATTCTCACTGAATTCTGTGACAAAACCATTCATGCTGCTGAAGAGAAAGCAACTTACTTGCATGAAACCAGAAAGGTTCACAGCAACATCTTTACTGATATTTAACGTTGAGACTTTTTCCAGCGGTATACGGTGCTTGAATGTGTACAGATCTTTACCATTCACGTAAACCTGATGAACCAAAGCAACACAACCCATGTGAGGACAAGGTCCTAGCTCCCTTTTAGGAGTGTGCTGAGTCTCGTTCTCAAAACATGTACCTGATATCCTTCAGATTTGATTACAGTGAACATCTCAAAAGCTTCTCCCTTTTTAAAGGGGTTGTAAGAGACACTTTCCTCAGCCTCCCATCCTCCATTCCTGAAGCTGTTCATAAACACCTTCCGGTCCAGTCGAGGGTTGAAGTGGAAAGCAATGTCATCTTTGCTGGACTGCCCAGTCTTGAAATTTACTTCAAATCTAAATGGAAGTTAAAATGTTAAAGCAACCAAATCCAAGTAACAATGAATTGTTTGTATCCAATTTCCCAAATTTTACAACGATATGATTCCTTACTGGTCAGCATTAGTGGGAACAACACCCTTCAAGTACAAGGCCATGCCTTCTCTCAGTCCTCCTGAAATTGGGGCCACATAAGGAAGGTTCTGCAAACACAAGGAAATAGGCATTGGCATATATTAATCAAATACTTATGGCAGGTTTTGAACACACTGAAATGGGAATATGGAATTTTAATTATATTTAAAGTGGTCATGACAATCTTGAAACTGTGGTGAGGCAATTGCTATTGGTTGAAACAGTTATCATGCACTGCTGTTTCATTAAGTGCTCAGACTTTGTTGTGCTTTCAGAAGTCACTGGAAAAGACCAGACACTCACAGGGTTTTGGACTGGCTGCAAGATCTCTGCTTGTACGGTGGAAAGTTCCCCATGTGAGCTTCCCAGTTTGGTGATTTTTGTTGTAACTTTTGTAGGAAATACAGATGCTTTCCAGTTCTAATGAGGGAACAGAGAGAAGTGACTTTAGAAAACTCTTCACCCTCCAAGCTATTCTCATTCTCACTGAATTCTGTGACAAAACCATTCATGCTGCTGAAGAGAAAGCAACTTACTTGCATGAAACCAGAAAGGTTCACAGCAACATCTTTACTGATATTTAACGTTGACACTTTTTCCAGCGGTATACGGTGCTTGAATGTGTACAGCTCTTTACCATTCACATAAACCTGATGAACCAAAGCAACACAACCCATGTGAGGACAAGGTCCTAGCTCCCTTTTAGGAGTGTGGTGAGTCTCGTTCTCAAAACATGTACCTGATATCCTTCAGATTTGATGACAGTGAACATCTCAAAAGCTTCTCCCTTTTTAAAGGGGTTGTCAGAGACACTTTCCTCAGCCTCCCATCCTCCGTTCCTGAAGCTGTTCATGAACACCCTTTGGTCCATTCGAGGGTTGAAGTGGAAAGCAATGTCATCATTGCTGGACTGCCCAGTCTTGAAATTTACTTCAAATCTAAATGGAAGTTAAAATGTTAAAGCAACAAAATCCAAGTAACAATGAATTGTTTGTATCCAATTTTCCAAATTTTACAACGATATGATTCCTTACTGGTCAGCATTAGTGGGAACAACTCCCTTCAAGTACAAGGCCATGCCTTCTCTCAGTCCTCCTGAAATTGGGGCCACATAAGGAAGGTTCTGCAAACACAAGGAAATAGGCATTGGCATATATTAATCAAATACTTAATGCAGGTTTTTAACACACTGAATTGGGAATATGGAATTTCAATTATATTTAAAGTGGTCGTGACAATCTTGAAACTGGTTAGGGAATGCTAATGGTTGAAACAGTTCTCATGCACTGCTGTTTCATTAAGTGCTCAGACTTTGTTGTGCTCTCAGAAGTCACTGGAAAAGACCAGACACTCACAGGGTTTTGGACTGGCTGCAATATCTCTGCTTGTACGGTGGAAAGTTCCCCATGTGAGCTTCCCAGTTTGGTGATTTTTGTTGTAACTTTTGTAGGAAATACAGATGCTTTCCAGTTCTAATGAGGGAACAGAGAAAAGTGACTTTAGAAAACTCTTCACCCTCCAAGCTATTCTCATTCTCACTGAATTCTGTGACAAAACCATTCATGCTGCTGAAGAGAAAGCAACTTACTTGCATGAAACCAGAAAGGTTCACAGCAACATCTTTACTGATATTTAACGTTGAGACTTTTTCCAGCGGTATACGGTGCTTGAATGTGTACAGATCTTTACCATTCACATAAACCTGATGAACCAAAGCAACACAACCCATGTGAGGACAAGGTCCTAGCTCCCTTTTAGGAATGTGGTGAGTCTCGTTCTCAAAACATGTACCTGATATCCTTCAGATTTGATGACAGTGAACATCTCAAAAGCTTCTCCCTTTTTAAAGGGGTTGTCAGAGACACTTTCCTCAGCCTCCCATCCTGCATTCCTGAAGCTGTTCATGAACACCCTTTGGTCCATTCGAGGGTTGAAGTGGAAAGCAATGTCATCATTGCTGGACTGCCCAGTCTTGAAATTTACTTCAAATCTAAATGGAAGTTAAAATGTTAAAGCAACCAAATCCAAGTAACAATGAATTGTTTGTATCCAATTTCCCAAATTTTACAACGATATGATTCCTTACTGGTCAGCATTAGTGGGAACAACTCCTTTCAAGTACAAGGCCATGCCTTCTCTCAGTCCTCCTGAAATTGGGGCCACATAAGGAAGGTTCTGCAAACACAAGGAAATAGGCATTGGCATATATTAATCAAATTCTCATGGCAGGTTTTCAACACACTGAAATGGGAATATGGAATTTCAATTATATTTAAAGTGGTCATGACAATCTTGAAACTGTGGTGAGGCAATTGCTATTGGTTGAAACAGTTCTCATGCACTGCTGTTTCATTAAGTGCTCAGACTTTGTTGTGCTTTCAGAAGTCACTGGAAAAGACCAGACACTCACAGGGTTTTGGACTGGCTGCAAGATCTCTGCTTGTACGGTGGAAAGTTCCCCATGTGAGCTTCCCAGTTTGGTAATTTTTGTTGTAACTTTTGTAGGAAATACAGATGCTTTCCAGTTCTAATGAGGGAACACAGAAAAATGTCTTTAGAAAGCTCTTTGCCTTCCAAGCCATTCTCACTCAAATCTGTGAAAATATCATTCATGCTGCAACACTGCTTTAGCTGAAGAGAAAATAACTTACTTGTATGAAACCAGAAAGGTTCACAGCAACATCTTTACTGATATTTAATGTTGACACTTTTTCCAGTGGTATACGGTGCTTGAATGTGTACAGCTCTTTACCATTCACGTAAACCTGATGAACCAAAGCAACACAACCCATGTGAGGACAAGGTCCTAGCTTCCTTTTAGGAGTGTGCTGAGTCTCGTTATCAAAACATGTACCTGATATCCTTCAGATTTGATGACTGTGAACATCTCAAAAGCTTCTCCCTTTTTAAAGGGGTTGTCAGAGACACTTTCCTCAGCCTCCCATCCTCCGTTCCTGAAGCTGTTCATGAACACCTTCCGGTCCATTCGAGGGTTGAAGTGGAAAGCAATGTCATCATTGCTGGACTGCCCTGTCTTGAAATTTACTTCAAATCTAAATGGAAGTTAAAATGTTAAAGCAACCAAATCCAAGTAACAATGAATTGTTTGTATCCAATTTCCCAAATTTTACAACGATATGATTCCTTACTGGTCAGCATTAGTGGGAACAACACCCTTCAAGTACAAGGCCATGCCTTCTCTCAGTCCTCCTGAAATTGGGGCCACATAAGGAAGGTTCTGCAAACACAAGGAAATAGGCATTGGCATATATTAATCAAATACTTATGGCAGGTTTTGAACACACTGAAATGGGAATATGGAATTTTAATTATATTTAAAGTGGTCATGACAATCTTGAAACTGTGGTGAGGCAATTGCTATTGGTTGAAACAGTTATCATGCACTGCTGTTTCATTAAGTGCTCAGACTTTGTTGTGCTTTCAGAAGTCACTGGAAAAGACCAGACACTCACAGGGTTTTGGACTGGCTGCAAGATCTCTGCTTGTACGGTGGAAAGTTCCCCATGTGAGCTTCCCAGTTTGGTGATTTTTGTTGTAACTTTTGTAGGAAATACAGATGCTTTCCAGTTCTAATGAGGGAACAGAGAGAAGTGACTTTAGAAAACTCTTCACCCTCCAAGCTATTCTCATTCTCACTGAATTCTGTGACAAAACCATTCATGCTGCTGAAGAGAAAGCAACTTACTTGCATGAAACCAGAAAGGTTCACAGCAACATCTTTACTGATATTTAACGTTGACACTTTTTCCAGCGGTATACGGTGCTTGAATGTGTACAGCTCTTTACCATTCACATAAACCTGATGAACCAAAGCAACACAACCCATGTGAGGACAAGGTCCTAGCTCCCTTTTAGGAGTGTGGTGAGTCTCGTTCTCAAAACATGTACCTGATATCCTTCAGATTTGATGACAGTGAACATCTCAAAAGCTTCTCCCTTTTTAAAGGGGTTGTCAGAGACACTTTCCTCAGCCTCCCATCCTCCGTTCCTGAAGCTGTTCATGAACACCCTCCGGTCCATTCGAGGGTTGAAGTGGAAAGCAATGTCATCATTGCTGGACTGCCCAGTCTTGAAATTTACTTCAAATCTAAATGGAAGTTAAAATGTTAAAGCAACCAAATCCAAGTAACAATGAATTGTTTGTATCCAATTTTCCAAATTTTACAACGATATGATTCCTTACTGGTCAGCATTAGTGGGAACAACTCCCTTCAAGTACAAGGCCATGCCTTCTCTCAGTCCTCCTGAAATTGGGGCCACATAAGGAAGGTTCTGCAAACACAAGGAAATAGGCATTGGCATATATTAATCAAATACTTAATGCAGGTTTTTAACACACTGAATTGGGAATATGGAATTTCAATTATATTTAAAGTGGTCGTGACAATCTTGGAACTGGTTAGGGAATGCTAATGGTTGAAACATTTCTCATGCACTGCTGTTTCATTAAGTGCTCAGACTTTGTTGTGCTCTCAGAAGTCACTGGAAAAGACCAGACACTCACAGGGTTTTGGACTGGCTGCAAGATCTCTGCTTGTACGGTGGAAAGTTCCCCATGTGAGCTTCCCAGTTTGGTGATTTTTGTTGTAACTTTTGTAGGAAATACAGATGCTTTCCAGTTCTAATGAGGGAACAGAGAAAAGTGACTTTAGAAAACTCTTCACCCTCCAAGCTATTCTCATTCTCACTGAATTCTGTGACAAAACCATTCATGCTGCTGAAGAGAAAGCAACTTACTTGCATGAAACCAGAAAGGTTCACAGCAACATCTTTATTGATATTTAACGTTGAGACTTTTTCCAGCGGTATACGGTGCTTGAATGTGTACAGATCTTTACCATTCACGTAAACCTGATGAACCAAAGCAACACAATACATGTGAGGACAAGGTCCTAGCTCCCTTTTAGGAGTGTGCTGAGTCTCGTTCTCAAAACATGTACCTGATATCCTTTAGATTTGATGACAGTGAACATCTCAAAAGCTTCTCCCTTTTTAAAGGGGTTGTCAGAGACACTTTCCTCAGCCTCCCATCCTCCGTTCCTGAAGCTGTTCATGAACACCTTCCGGTCCATTCGAGGGTTGAAGTGGAAAGCAATGTCATCATTGCTGGACTGCCCTGTCTTGAAATTTACTTCAAATCTAAATGGAAGATAAAATGTTAAAGCAACCAAATCCAAGTAACAATGAATTGTTTGTATCCAATTTCCCAAATTTTACAACGATATGATTCCTTACTGGTCAGCATTAGTGGGAACAACTCCCTTCAAGTACAAGGCCATGCCTTCTCTCAGTCCTCCTGAAATTGGGGCCACATAAGGAAGGTTCTGCAAACACAAGGAAATAGGCATTGGCATATATTAATCAAGTACTTATGGCAGGTTTTGAACACACTGAAATGGGAATATGGAATTTTAATTATATTTAAAGTGGTCATGACAATCTTGAAACTGTGGTGAGGCAATTGCTATTGGTTGAAACAGTTCTCATGCACTGCTGTTTCATTAAGTGCTCAGACTTTGTTGTGCTTTCAGAAGTCACTGGAAAAGACCAGACACTCACAGGGTTTTGGACTGGCTGCAAGATCTCTGCTTGTACGGTGGAAAGTTCCCCATGTGAGCTTCCCAGTTTGGTGATTTTTGTTGTAACTTTTGTAGGAAATACAGATGCTTTCCAGTTCTTTTGAGGGAACAGAGAAAAGTGACTTTAGAAAACTCTTTGCCTTCCAAGCCATTCTCATTCTCACTGAATTCTGTGACAAAACCATTCATGCTGCTGAAGAGAAAGTAACTTACTTGTATGAAACCAGAAAGTTTCACAGCAACATCTCCACTGATATTTAATGTTGACACTTTTTCCAGCGGTATACGGTGCTTGAATGTGTACAGCTCTTTACCATTCACATAAACCTGATGAACCAAAGCAACACAACCCGTGTGAGGACAAGGTCCTAGCTTCCTTTTAGGAGTGTGCTGAGTCTCGTTCTCAAAACATGTACCTGATATCCTTCAGATTTGATGACAGTGAACATCTCAAAAGATTCTCCCTTTTTAAAGGGGTTGTCAGAGACACTTTCCTCAGCCTCCCATCCTCTGTTCCTGAAGCTGTTCATGAACACCTTCTGGTCCATTCGAGGGTTGAAGTGGAAAGTAATGTCATCATTGTCAGATGGCCCAGTCTTGAAATTTAGTTCAAATCTGCATGGAAGTTAATATGTTTAAAAAAACAAATACAAATAACAGTGAATTGTTTGTATCCAATTTTCCAAACTTTACAGCAAAATGATTCCTTACTTGTCAGCATTAGTGGGAACAACTCCCTGTAAGTACAAGGCCATGCCTTCTCTCAGTCCTCCAGAAATTTGGCCCACGTAAGGAAGGTTCTGCAGTAAATACAAGAAAATATTCATCCGTCTGTATCAACCAGATTCTTATGGCTGTTTTTTAAGTGCTTGCACTTTGTTGTGCAGTCAGACATCACTGGAAATGATCAATCACTCACAGGGTTTTGGACTGGCTGCAAGATCTCTAAATGTGTAGTGGAACATTTTCCACGTGGGCTGCCTAGATATGCAGTTGTTGATTTGACTTTAGTAACAAATGGGGATGCACTCCAGTTCTAAAGAGGGAAGAGAGAGAATGTATTTAGAAAGGTCTTTACTTGCCATGTCATTCTCACTGGATTTTGACACAGTACCATTCATGCTGCAATACTTTCCCTGCTGAAAAATCTAGCATAAACCAGCATGGTTTCCAAGCTGGTCCATGCCGGTTTATGCTGGTTAGTGCTGGTATAGTGCTGGTTTATGCTGGTTAGTTCTGGTATAGTGCAGGTTTTGGCTGGTTTACGCTTGTATAGTGGTGGTTTGTGCTGGTATAGTGCTGGTCCAGGCTGGTTTATGCTGGTATAGTGCTTGTCTAGCTAGTGGACTAGCATATCAATGCTGTTCTCAAGCAAAATGGAGCTGGTGATACTGGTTCACCAGCATGGGTTTTGTAGGGCTGAGTGTCAGTAGGCCAGCTGTCTGTATGCAAGTAGTGTTTTGGGGACAAACATAGTTTTTGCTTGCATATGTCTCTATTTACGTAACACATTAATGATGTAAAGGGAAAACAAATATGATTTATTGGATTATATGTTAACTTTTTAATTTCTTTTGTTCCCTCTGCTGAAAGTAGGACTGAAATAGCTCTTTCAATGGGACAGTAAATAACAACTTCATAATGAAAGTTTAAAACTGAAAGTTGTTGTTTTTAAAGACTTTCATACTAATCTGTGAAGTCACATATGTCCAAATCCAGCTGTCAGTCACTGATTTCAAAAAGTGCACATAGTAAAAGGTATGTCAGTGCAGTCAGGACCATGCAATATAATTGAAAATACTGATAGAGTTCACTTTTAACAATTGCCGAAACAGAGTTAGTTCAATCAAAGTCAATGGTCAAGTGACCAGTTAAAGGGGACACTAATCAGCATAATGGTAATATACTTTACCAACCTTTGTGCATGTACCATATGAAAGAAATAAAGCCAAACAGGCGTGCAATAAGTGAATATGGAAATTCTGTTTTTGCATGTGTTTAATCATCCTCTGATGAGATATTGATTTAATCTAAGGCTTTGTGGCTATAAGTAGTTGTGTTTCTGCTCACCTCTAACTTTATTCTGTTCCTGCTGTTTCGCTTATTCTCAGTGATTCTGCTTCTTAACTGCAGGTGTCATCACTAATGCTCAGTCATCACTTGTAGAGTGAATCTACTTTATTTAACTAACTACAACACTGCTTCAGTGCTACTTTTACTCTCTATAGATCAGGATCATATGACAACTGAGCAGTGTTTGTTTAACACTAGGAATTTTACAGTGTAAACAAGTAATCAGCAACATGTGTTTTTCTTTATTAAATAATTTATTAAAATTAATTTGGAAAATTGTCTTGGTCTTTAACTAAGAACACACAATATGTAACACATATGCAAGTTTTGTTGTGGTCTTGCTAGGATGATACCAGCACCCAAAAGACAACAAATTCTGGTCCCCTAGCACACCAGCATCCCAAGCTGGTCCCAGCATGCAAAACATACCTTATGCTGGTCCACCAGCACACCTACTTACTGTGCTGGGGACCAGCAAACCAGCAACCAGCATCCCATGCTGGGGACCAGCATACAAAACATACCTTATGCTGGTGACCAGCAATGCTGGATTTTTCAGCGGGGTTCACAGCTGCAGAAAATGTAACTTACTTGTATGAAACCAGAAAGTTTCACAGCAACATCTCCACTGATATTTAACGTTGACACTTTTTCCAGCGGTATACGGTGCTTGAATGTGTACAGCTCTTTACCATTCACATAAACCTGATGAACCAAAGCAACACAACCCGTGTGAGGACAAGGTCCTAGCTTCCTCTTAGGAGTGTGCTGAGTCTCGTTCTCAAAACATATACCTGATATCCTTCAGATTTGATGACAGTGAACATCTCAAAAGATTGTCCCTTTTTAAAGGGGTTGTCAGAGACACTTTCCTTCGCCTCCCATCCTCCGTTCCTGAAGCTGTTCATGAACACCTTCCGGTCCATTCGAGGGTTGAAGTGGAAAGTAATGTCATCATTGTCAGACGGCCCAGTCTTGAAATTTAGTTCAAACCTGTATAGAAATTGAAATGTGTTTAAGCACTAATCCAAATAACAGCAAATTGTTTTTGTTCAATTTCCCAAACTGTCCAAAGATGATTCCTTACTTGTCAGCATTATTGGGAACAACTCCCTGTAAGTACAAGGCCATGCCTTCTCTCAGTCCTCCAGAAACTGGGGCCACATAAGGAAGGTTCTGCAGTAAACACAAGGAAAAAGGCATCAGCGTGTATTAACCAGATCCTTATGGCAGGTTTTGAAGTCATTGAAATGTTAATATGGAATTTCAATGATATTTAAAGGAGTGGTTGATTGCGATTTCACTTTTTTAACGTTAGTTAGTCTTTTAAAATTATGGCAGTTTAATGCCTAAAAAAATGGCTCGTAGGGACTACAGCGAGTTACTACCCAGGTTTGTGACGTCACAAACCCTGATAAACCCCGCCCCCAGGAACATGCAACATAGTGGGTGGGGCCATGCTGCGCTGCTTTAGAGAAGAGGAAGAGTTGTTGCCATGCCGTCAAAACTAGGGGTGCACGAAAAATTTCTATTCACATATGAATTGTGATTCTGTCTTCTAAAGATTCTAATGGATTCACAAGCTGCAAGATCAATGTTCTAAAGCAGCAGTTCTTAATCATGTTCCTCACGTCCCCCTGCTCTGTATCTCTCTCTCTTGCTCATTCAGATCATCAGCAATGCACTGTTCCAATTATACCCTTAACTTTGTGTACAGACAGACAAATATTTTTCACATATCTATGAGAAGCGTTAAACATGTGTCAGGTTCTGTGCTCTGTTATGCCTTAGATTCGCCACTTGTTGGCGCTATTTTCCCTGAGTCTCCTTGTCTCTGCTAATTAGGATGATTAGTTCCAGCTCTGACTCGTTTTGTTTCTCTATATAGGTGGTCCTCTTTTTGTCACTCTTGCTTGGTTATTTGAACTATGCTGGTGCCTCTGGCCTCTCTGTAAGTTTTTGAGTCCTTTTGTTTCTTTGTGTTTCGTTGCTATTTTTGCCATTGGATGTATTTTGCACTAGTTTCCTTTTAAGAGGACTTTTGCTCTTTGGAGTTCTTTATCGTTTTTGGAACTGTTTATTATTTCCAAGACCAGATTTTTGTTGGGATTGTATGCTAATGACCTTATGGGAGTGGTAGCTCAGCATGAGGCCACGGTTAAGCGCCATGAAGAAGCTCTGTCACAGCAGGAGTCACTCATGGAGAAACACTCCCACCTACTTTCTGATCTCATGTCTTCAATGCGCCACTTGTTTGAGAGACTGCCCCAAGCCCCAGACCCTGCTCTCGCTCCCACATCTGCCACCTCCTTGGCAGGTGCAGTTCCCTCAGTAGTTGGACCTCGCCTACCCCCTCCTCAGCGGTTCTCTGGAGATCCTGAAGTATGTGAGGGATTTTTGACTCAATGTTCCCTTACATTCCAGTTGCAGCCGTCCACCTTCCCCTTTGACCAGGCCAAGATTGCTTATGTCCTTACCCTCCTGGCGGGTAAGGCCTTGGCCTGGGCAACGGCTGTCTGGAATGCCCAAGCTCCCTGTTGCACTAGTTACTCTTCTTTTGAGGCAGAGTTTAAGCGGGTATTTCATCATCCTCTCTCCGGTCGACAGGCTTCTAAGCAGCTTCTAACTCTTCGCCAGAGAACCCACAGTGCAGCGGAATATGCCATCCAATTTCGTACACTTGCCGCAGGCAGTGGGTGGAACGATGAGGCTCTCATCGTTTGATTTGAGAACGGGCTCTCGGAGGAGCTCAAGGATGAATTGGCTACCCGAGATCCTGTGTACTCCCTGGAGAGGATTATCGATCAGGTCATTCGGTTGGATAATCGCCTGAGACAAAGAAGGATACCTAGACCTAACACTCTTACTCCTCAGTCCTTCCTCCAGCCTTTTACCTCGGGTTCTGTACCTCTTGAGTCTCCAGAGCCCATGCAACTGGGCAGAACCCGGTTGTCTGCCCAAGAACGTACTCGCCGGATGAATTCCCATCTTTGCCTCTACTGTGGACTTCAGGGCCATTATCGCTCACTATGTCCTGAGTTGAAGGAAAACTCCCAGTCCCGAGCAGGAGGGGGAGAGCTGTCTCGGGAGTAACCCAGTTAGTTTCTCCAAGGAACACTGGTTTGTTCCTGCTGGTCACTCTCAAGAGTGGGGGCAAGCTACACCAGTTGCAGGCTTTAGTGGATTCTGGGGCTGCAGGAAATTTTATGGACATTGCCATGGCTTCCCGTCTCCAAGTGCCTGTTAACCCTCTGTCCTCCCCTCTAGAAATCATTGCTTTGGATGGCAGACCCATTGCCCCTGGGTCTGTTACCAAGATCACTGATCCCCTCACCGTCTCTGTATCTCATCATCTTGAAAATATGGCTTTTCATTTAATCAGCTCCCCTGAATTACCCTTAATCCTAGGACACCCCTGGCTCACGTGTCACAATCCCCACATAAACTGGTTGAGCGGGGAGGTTTGAGTTGGGGGTCACTGTGCCAAGACTCATGCCTAAAGAGTCCTAGGATTATTCCCAAAGACCTCAAGTCCATTGACCTCTCCCGAGTTCCCTCTGAGTATCATCACTTACAGTCTGTGTTCTGCAAAGAAAGAGCCAAGGTCTTGCCCCCCCCACAGACCTTACGATTGCGCAATCGAGCTGCTGCCTGGTTCATGCCCTCCTCGAGGACGCATCTTTTCCCTATCCTCGCCTGAGCGGAAAGCAATGGAAGCTTATATCAATGAGTCTCTTGCTGCTGGGATCATTAGACCATCCACATCACCCGCTGGAGCTGGGTTTTTCTTTGTTGGGAAGAAGGATGGTGGGCTCCGACCCCGCATTGATTATAGAGCTCTCAATCGGATCACTGTTCATAATCGTTACCCACTCCCACTCATGACATCTGCTTTTGAGTTGCTCCAAGATGCCAAGATCTTCTCCAAGCTTGACTTGCGCAATGCATACCACCTTGTACGTATCAGGCCAGGGGATGAGTGGAAAACTGCCTTTAATACCACTACAGGGCATTATGAATACCTTGTTATGCCCTTTGGCCTCACTAACGCCCATGCTGATTTCCAAGCCCTTATTAATGACGTGCTCTGGGACATGCTCAACAAGTTCGTTTTTGTCTACCTAGATGACATTTTGATTTTCTCAAGATGCCTTCAGGAGCATGTGAGTCATGTCCGAAAGGTCTTGGGATGGCTTCTAAAAAACCACCTCTACGTCAAACCCGAGAAGTGTGAGTTCCACACAACTAACACTCGGTTTCTGGGGTTTATCATCAGGCCGGGGAAAGTTCGGATGGATCCCAAGAAGGTACAGGCTGTATTGGACTGGCCGGTCCCCACCTCTGTTAAGGAGGTACAGAGGTTCATTGGGTTTGCCAATTTCTATAGAAAGTTTGTGCGGAACTTTAGCTCTGTGGCGGCCCCTCTCACTGCTCTTACCAGGGGTCACTCCACCAAGTTTGCTTGGAATTCTGAGGCCGAGACAGCCTTTCTTGAGCTCAAGCGCTGCTTCACGTCTGCCCCTGTCCTGTCCATCCCTGACCCTGAACTGCCTTTTATTGTTGAGGTGGATGCTTCGGACGTTGGCATTGGAGCTGTTCTCTCCCAGAGAGGGAGGAATGACAGGCTGCACCCATGTGCATTTTTGTCCCATCGGCTCAACCCTACTGAGAGGAATTATCACGTGGGGGACCGGGAATTGTTGGCCGTTAAGTTAGCCCTGGAGGAGTGGAGGCACTGGCTTGAGGGGGCCAAACACCCATTCCAGGTGCTGACTGATCACAAGAACCTGGAGTACATCCAGCAGGCCAAGCGTCTAAACCCCCGCCAGGCTCGGTGGTCACTTTTTTTCAACCGGTTCGATTTTATCCTTTCTTTTCGACCAGGGTCTAAGAACCTTAAACCCGATGCACTCTCTCGAGTCTACGCCAATGTGTCCCGAGAAGATGCCCCATGCCCACTTATTCCCACAGCCAGAATCGTTGCCCCAGTGCGTTGGGCTTTGGAGACCACGGTACGTCAAGACCAAACACGAGAACCAGATCCTGGAGGAGGCCCAGAGAACCGTTTGTACGTCCCTAAGTCTGTTAGAGCTCAGGTTCTCCAGTGGGCTCACACGTCCTCGTTTTCCTGCCATCCTGGGATCTCACGCACACTTGAGTTTCTGCAAAGGCGCTTTTGGTGGCCTACAGTTAAAACGGACGTTACAGCCTTTGTCAAAGCCTGCCCCGTGTGCAATCAGAACAAGACGTCACACCTTCTCCCTCAAGGTCTCCTATACCCCCTGCCTGTCCCTCATCGTCCTTGGTCACATCTCTCACTTGATTTTATAACTGGTCTCCCCCTGTCTCAAGGCAATACTACTATATTTGTAATTGTCAACCGCTTCTCCAAGGCCGCCCGGTTCATTCCCCTACCTAAACTCCCCTCCGCCAAAGAGACAGCTGAGCTCATCACCACCCACGTATTTCGAGTGTTTGGCATCCCTCTAGACATCGTGTCTGACCAGGGACCCCAGTTCTCGTCCCGGTTTTGGCGAGCCTTCTGTCAGTCTCTGGGAACTAAAGTTAGTTTATCCTCAGGCTTTCATCCAGAATCCAACGGACAGACTGAAAGAGTCAACCAGGATCTCGAGTCTACTCTGAGATGCATGGTAGGCAGCAACCCCTCGTCCTGGTCCTCTTACCTGATTTGGGCGGAGTATGGTCATAATACCCTTCGCTCATCATCCACTGGCTGTTCACCTTTTGAGTGCCAGTTTGGTTATACACCTACTCTCTTCCCCGAGCAAGAAACTGAAGTGGCGGTGCCCTCTGTCCAAAGTCATATTATGCGCTGTAGACGGATCTGGAGAACTGTTCGTGCAAATCTTCTCCGGACCTCTGGTCAGCACCAGACCCAGGCCAACCGGAGACGCAGACCAGCACCTTCTCTGCGTGTTGGTCAACGGGTCTGGCTTTCCACTAGGAACCTTCCGCTCAGGGTGGAGTCCCGCAAGCTGAGTCAGAAGTTCGTCGGGCCTTTCAAGATAGCTAGGAGAGTAAACCCCGTCAATTATCGTTTAACTTTACCCCGTTCACTTAAAATTAATCCCACTTTTCATGTATCTCTACTAAAACCTGTTTTGTGTTCTCCTTTTGTTGCTCCAGGCAAAGCCCCACCTCCTCCTCGGGTCATTGGGGGTCGGGCCGTGTTTACAGTCCACAGGATACTGGATGTTTGTCAAGTTCGGGCTCCCGGCAGTATCTTGTGGACTGGGAGGGCTATGGTCCTGAGGAGCGCTCCTGGGTTCCTGCCAGGGACATCCTGGATCCCGTGTTGATTCGAGAGTTTAGAGCACGAGTAGGGGGCCGAACTGGAGGGAAAGTCAGGAGCCGTTCCTAGGAGGGGGAGTCCTGTCAGGTTCTGTGCTCTGTTATGTCTTAGATTCGCCACTTGATGGCGCTATTTTCCATGAGTCTCCTTGTCTCTGCTAATTAGGATGATTAGTTCCAGCTCTGATTCGTTTTGTTTCTCTATATAGGTGGTCCTATTTTTGTCACTCTTGCTTGGTTATTTGAACTATGCTGGTGCCTCTGGCCTCTCTGTAAGTTTTTGAGTCTTTTTGTTTCTTTGTGTTTCGTTGCTATTTTTGCCATTGGATGTATTTAGCACTAGTTTCCTTTTAAGAGGATTTTTGCTCTTTGGAGTTCTTTATCTTTTTTGGAACTGTTTATTTTTTCCAAGACCAGATTTTTTTTGGGATTGTATGCTAAGACCTTTTGTTTTTGCTCTTGGAAATAAAGAACTAATTTTTTGTGACTTTTTTTGGTGCCTCGCATTTGGGTCCAACCCCCCTCTGTGTAACAGTGGTAGAGCATCACACTACGGCACCGGAGACCCGGGTTTGAGTCCCGGTCCTGACAACATGGACGCACATGCGGTTCCCATGCTGTATTAAAGCTTTAATCTGGATAAAACTGTGTATTAAAAGCTAACATAGGCAGTAGCATTCACAAATAACAGCCTATCTAAAGGTATGAGACAACAACTATCAAAAAACACCATTAAGACTCGTGTGCTTGCACAGGTTCTGCATGATCCTCTTCACTAATATTCTCTGGGTCTCAATCGGACTCAAATTGATAAGCAATATTGACGACGCCATTGTTTACAATACAACTGGAGCACATTCTGAGGTGAGGGGCAGGACGTTTCTGGACTGCAATATTTGGTTTAGACCAGGGGTGCCCAAACTCGGTACTGGAGGGCCAGTGTCCTGCAGAGTTTAGTTCCAACTCTAATTAGACACACCAGAACCAGCTAATCAAGCTCTTACGAGTCATGCTAGAAACTTCCCGGCAGGTGTGTTGAAGCAAGTTTGAGCTAAACTCTGCAGGACACCGGCCCTCCAGGACCGAGTTTGGGCACACCTAGTTTAGCCAATCACAACACACTGAAGCCAGCTAACCAGTCTAAGTCCATTGTGAATTTCTGAGGGAGGGGCTTCATAAAACCAGGAAATCATCTGATCATTCTTAAGAGAAGGGACAGAGTGGTGTAAAATAAAGCTAAATTATGTGAAAAATAATGCTTTTTTTTGTTGTTGTTTTTTTTTTTGGGGGGGGGGGGGGGCTTAACGAAGCATCAGGACATGTTAGATTGCACCCCATAAAGACAATCAAGCCAATAACCCCCCCCCCCCCCCAAAAAAAACAAGAAAATCAGTAAACAACCCCATTAAAGTGGTCATGATAATCTTGAAACTGTGGTGAGGCAATTGCTATTGGTTGAAACAGTTCTCATGCACTGCTGTTTCATTGAGTGCTCAGACTTTGTTGTGCTCTCAGAAGTCACTGGAAAAGACCAGACACTCACAGGGTTTTGGACTGGCTGCAAGATCTCTGCTTGTACGGTGGAAAGTTCCCCATGTGAGCTTCCCAGTTTGGTGATTTTTGTTGTAACTTTTGTAGGAAATACAGATGCTTTCCAGTTCTATTGAGGGAACAGAGAAAAGTGACTTTAGAAAACTCTTCACCCTCCAAGCTATTCTCATTCTCACTGAATTCTGTGACAAAACCATTCATGCTGCTGAAGAGAAAGTAACTTACTTGTATGAAACCAGAAAGTTTCACAGCAACATCTCCACTGATATTTAATGTTGACACTTTTTCCAGCGGTATACGGTGCTTGAATGTGTACAGCTCTTTACCATTCACATAAACCTGATGAACCAAAGCAACACAACCCGTGTGAGGACAAGGTCCTAGCTTCCTTTTAGGAGTGTGCTGAGTATCGTTCTCAAAACATGTACCTGATATCCTTCAGATTTGATGACAGTGAACATCTCAAAAGATTCTCCCTTTTTAAAGGGGTTGTCAGAGACACTTTCCTCAGCCTCCCATCCTCTGTTCCTGAAGCTGTTCATGAACACCTTCTGGTCCATTCGAGGGTTGAAGTGGAAAGTAATGTCATCATTGTCAGATGGCCCAGTCTTGAAATTTAGTTCAAATCTGCATGGAAGTTAATATGTTTAAAAAAACAAATACAAATAACAGTGAATTGTTTGTATCCAATTTTCCAAACTTTACAGCAAAATGATTCCTTACTTGTCAGCATTAGTGGGAACAACTCCCTGTAAGTACAAGGCCATGCCTTCTCTCAGTCCTCCAGAAATTTGGCCCACGTAAGGAAGGTTCTGCAGTAAATACAAGAAAATATTCATCAGTCTGTATCAACCAGATTCTTATGGCTGTTTTTTAAGTGCTTGCACTTTGTTGTGCAGTCAGACATCACTGGAAATGATCAATCACTCACAGGGTTTTGGACTGGCTGCAAGATCTCTAAATGTGTAGTGGAACATTTTCCACGTGGGCTGCCTAGATATGCAGTTGTTGATTTGACTTTAGTAACAAATGGGGATGCACTCCAGTTCTAAAGAGGGAAGAGAGAGAATGTATTTAGAAAGGTCTTTACTTGCCATGTCATTCTCACTGGATTTTGACACAGTACCATTCATGCTGCAATACGTTCCCTGCTGAAAAATCTAGCATAAACCAGCATGGTTTCCAAGCTGGTCCATGCCGGTTTATGCTGGTTAGTGCTGGTATAGTGCTGGTTTATGCTGGTTAGTTCTGGTATAGTGCAGGTTTTGGCAGGTTTACGCTTGTATAGTGGTGGTTTGTGCTGGTATAGTGCTGGTCCAGGCTGGTTTATGCTGGTATAGTGCTGGTCTAGCCAGTGGACTAGCATATCAATGCTGTTCTCAAGCAAAATGGAGCTGGTGATACTGGTTCACCAGCATGGGTTTTGTAGGGCTGAGTGTCAGTAGGCCAGCTGTCTGTATGCAAGTAGTGTTTTGGGGACAAACATAGTTTTTGCTTGCATATGTCTCTATTTACCTAACACATTAATGATGTAAAGGGAAAACAAATATGATTTATTGGATTATATGTTAACTTTTTAATTTCTTTTGTTCCCTCTGCTGAAAGTAGGACTGAAATAGCTCTTTCAATGGGACAGTTAATAACAACTTCATAATGAAAGTTTAAAACTGAAAGTTGTTGTTTTTAAAGACTTTCATACTAATCTGTGAAGTCACATATGTCCAAATCCAGCTGTCAGTCACTGATTTCAAAAAGTTCACATAGTAAAAGGTATGTCAGTGCAGTCAGGACCATGCAATATAATTGAAAATACTGATAGAGTTCACTTTTAACAATTGCCGAAACAGAGTTAGTTCAATCAAAGTCAATGGTCAAGTGACCAGTTAAAGGGGACACTAATCAGCATAATGGTAATATACTTTACCAACCTTTGTGCATGTACCATATGAAAGAAATAAAGCCAAACAGGCGTGCAATAAGTGAATATGGAAATTCTGTTTTTGCATGTGTTTAATCATCCTCTGATGAGATATTGATTTAATCTAAGGCTTTGTGGCTATAAGTAGTTGTGTTTCTGCTCACCTCTAACTTTATTCTGTTCCTGCTGTTTCGCTTATTCTCAGTGATTCTGCTTCTTAACTGCAGGTGTCATCACTAATGCTCAGTCATCACTTGTAGAGTGAATCTACTTTATTTAACTAACTACAACACTGCTTCAGTGCTACTTTTACTCTCTATAGATCAGGATCATATGACAACTGAGCAGTGTTTGTTTAACACTAGGAATTGTACAGTGTAAACAAGTAATCAGCAACATGTGTTTTTCTTTATTAAATAATTTATTAAAATTAATTTGGAAAATTGTCTTGGTCTTTAACTAAGAACACACAATATGTAACACATATGCAAGTTTTGTTGTGGTCTTGCTAGGATGATACCAGCACCCAAAAGACAACAAATTCTGGTCCCCTAGCACACCAGTATCCCAAGCTGGTCCCAGCATGCAAAACATACCTTATGCTGGTCCACCAGCACACCTACTTACTGTGCTGGGAACCAGCAAACCAGCAACCAGCATCCCATGCTGGGGACCAGCATACAAAACATACCTTATGCTGGTGACCAGCAATGCTGGATTTTTCAGCAGGGTTCACAGCTGCAGAAAATGTAACTTACTTGTATGAAACCAGAAAGGTTCACAGCAACATCTCCACTGATATTTAACGTTGACACTTTTTCCAGCGGTATACGGTGCTTGAATGTGTACAGCTCTTTACCATTCACATAAACCTGATGAACCAAAGCAACACAACCCGTGTGAGGACAAGGTCCTAGCTCCCTTTTAGGAGTGTGCTGAGTCTCGTTCTCAAAACATGTACCTGATATCCTTCAGATTTGATGACAGTGAACATCTCAAAAGGTTGTCCCTTTTTAAAGGGGTTGTCAGAGACACTTTCCTTCGCCTCCCATCCTCCGTTCCTGAAGCTGTTCATGAACACCTTCCGGTCCATTCGAGGGTTGAAGTGGAAAGCAATGTCATCATTGTCAGACGGCCCAGTCTTGAAATTTAGTTCAAACCTGTATAGAAATTGAAATGTGTTTAAGCACTAATCCAAATAACAGCAAATTGTTTTTGTTCAATTTCCCAAACTGTCCAAAGATGATTCCTTACTTGTCAGCATTATTGGGAACAACTCCCTGTAAGTACAAGGCCATGCCTTCTCTCAGTCCTCCAGAAACTGGGGCCACATAAGGAAGGTTCTGCAGTAAACACAAGGAAAAAGGCATCAGCGTGTATTAACCAGATCCTTATGGCAGGTTTTGAAGTCATTGAAATGGGAATATGGAATTTCAATGATATTTAAAGGAGTGGTTGATTGCGATTTCACTTTTTTAACGTTAGTTAGTCTTTTAAAATTATGGCAGTTTAATGCCTAAAAAAATGGCTCGTAGGGACTACAGCGAGTTACTACCCAGGTTTGTGACGTCACAAACCCTGATAAACCCCGCCCCCAGGAACATGCAACAAAGGGGGCGGGGCCATGCTGCGCTGCTTTAGAGAAGAGGAAGAGTTGTTGTCATGACGTCAAAACTAGGGTGCACGAAAAATTCTATTCACATATGAATTGTGATTCTGTCTTCTAAAGATTCTAATGGATTCACAAGTTTCAAAATCAATGTTCTAAAGCAGCGGTTCTTAATCCTGTTCCTCACGTCCCCTGCTCTGTATCTCTCTCTCTCGCTCATTCAGATCATCAGCAATGCACTGTTCCAATTATACCCTTAACTTTGTGTACAGACAGACAAATATTTTTCACATAGCTATGAGAAGCATTAAACATGGACACACATGCGGTTCCCATGCTGTATTAAAGCTTTAATCTGGATAAAACTGTGTATTAAAAGGTAACATAGGCAGTAGCATTCACAAATAACAGCGTATCTAGAGGTATGAGACAACAACAAACAAAAAACACCATTAAGAGCCATATGCTTGCACAGGTTCTGCACGATCCTCTTCACTAATATTCTCTGGGTCTCAATCGGACTCAAGCTGATACGCAATATTGACGATGCCATTGTTTACAATACAACTGGAGCACATTCTGAGGTGAGGGGCAGGAAGTTTCTGGACTGCACTATTTGGTTTAGACCAGGGGTGCCCAAACTCGGTCCTGGAGGGCCAGTGTCCTGCAGAGTTTAGCTCCAACTCTAATTAGACACACCTAAACCAGCTAATTAAGCTCTTACGAGGCATGCTAGAAACTTCCCGGCAGGTGTGTTGAGGCAAGTTTGAGCTAAACTCTGCAGGACACCGGCCCTCCAGGACCGAGTTTGGGCACACCTAGTTTAGCCAATCACAACACACTGAAGCCAGCTAACCAGTCTAAGTCCATTGTGCATTTCTGAGGGAGGGGCTTCATAAAACCAGGAAATCATCTGATCATTCTTAAGAGAAGGGACAGAGTGGTGTAAAATAAAGGTAAATTATGTGAAAAATAATTTTTTTTTTGTTTTTTTTGGGGGGGGGGGGGTTAACGAAGCATTAACATATGTTAGACTGCACCCCATTAACACAATCAAGCCTAGAAAAAAAAATAGTAAACCACCCCTTTAAAGTGGTCATCTTGAAACTGTGGTGAGGCAATTGCTATTGGTTGAAACAGTTCTCATGCACTGCTGTTTCATTAAGTGCTCAGACTTTGTTGTGCTTTCAGAAGTCACTGGAAAAGACCAGACACTCACAGGGTTTTGGACTGGCTGCAATATCTCTGCTTGTACGGTGGAACGTTCCCCATGTGAGCTTCCCAGTTTGGTGATTTTTGTTGTAACTTTTGTAGGAAATACAGATGCTTTCCAGTTCTAATGAGGGAACAGAGAGAAGTGACTTTAGAAAGCTCTTTGCCTTCCAAGCCATTCTCACTCGATTATGTGAAAATATCATTCATGCTGCAACACTGCTTTAGCTGAAGAGAAAATAACTTACTTGTATGAAACCAGAAAGGTTAACAGCAACATCTCCACTGATATTTAATGTTGACACTTTTTCCAGCGGTATACGGTGCTTGAATGTGTACAGATCTTTACCATTCACATAAACCTGATGAACCAAAGCAACACAACCCATGTGAGGACAAGGTCCTAGCTCCCTTTTAGGAGTGTGCTGAGTCTCGTTCTCAAAACATGTACCTGATATCCTTCAGATTTGATGACAGTGAACATCTCAAAAGCTTCTCCCTTTTTAAAGGGGTTGTCAGAGACACTTTCCTCAGCCTCCCATCCTCTATTCCTGAAGCTGTTCATGAACACCTTCCGGTCCATTCGAGGGTTGAAGTGGAAAGTAATGTCATCATTGGCAGACGGCCCAGTCTTGAAATTTAGTTCAAACCTGTATAGAAATTGAAATGTGTTTAAATACTAAATCCAAATAACAGAAAATTGTTTTTGTTCAATTTCCCAAACTGTCCAAAACTGATTCCTTACTGGTCAGCATTAGTGGGAACAACTCCCTGTAAGTACAAGGCCATGCCTTCTCTCAGTCCTCCGGAAACTGGGGCAACATAAGGAAGGTTCTGCAAACACAAGGAAAAAGGTATCAGCGTATATTCTTATGGCAGGCTTTGCACTTCTGACTTTTCTATTTTAAAAGGACACCAAAAATCATGAAACATTTTTCATGCACTGGAGTTTCTTTATTGTTTGCAGTTTCTTTATACACACTTTGCTGAGTTCTGAATCCCTGGAAAGTGTCTGTTACTCACAGGATTTTGAACCGGGTTGCTCAATGAAAGTCCCATCTGTGGTTGAACAGTTGAGCTTTCGTCCAGCACAGATGAATGTTCTCCAAAAGTGATTGTCCTACTCTGCGTCTGGAGCATACTCTCACTCCACCCAGAGATAGAAGATCCAGCACAGCTCTGTAAAAGCAAGATAGGAGTTGAATAACACCATTATTTATATAATGTCTACCAGACATTGATTTATTAACCTTTTGCTTTTAGTTTAGTCTAGTGGCAATTTTATTTATTTATTTTTTTATAATCCAGTCACTTTTCCATTTGGATAGCACAGTCCTGTACATTGCAATTCAAAGAATTAGCTAGGCATTTATTATAGGATTTGATGATGTCTCATTACAGGACTGCTGTGACAGTCATGTAGGACATGATCAGAATACTGAAACATTTATCTGTGTGATATTATAGCCTAATGCCAAAATAACAGGAATGCATGTGCTTGAGTAATAAAACAAAATTCATTTCACTGGGGGAAAAAAAAAAATCTTCCTTAGTTTTTTTGTCTTGTTTTCTTGAATCAGGATGCATTTAGTTGACAAGTAAAATGACTTAAGATATTGTGTCATTTTCTGAAAACATTATCCAAATTTTGTTGTTTTTGCTTAAAACATGTAAACATATGTGTCCCTGGAGCACAAAAGCAGTCATAAGTAACACAGGTATATTTGTAGCAATAGCCAAAAATACACTGTATGGGCCAAAATTATCAATTTTTCTTTTATGCCAAAAATCATTAGGATATTTAGTAAAGATCATGTTCCATGAAGACATTTAGTAAATTTCCTACCATAAATATATCAAAACTTAATTTTTGATTAGTAATATGCATCGCTAAGAACTTAATTTGAACAACTTTAAAGGTGATTTTTTTCAATATTTAGATTTTTTTTGCACCCTCAGATTCCAGATTTACAAATAGTTGTATCTCAGCCAAATATCATCCTATCATAACGAACCATACATCAATAGCAAGTGTATTTATTTGGCTTTCAGATGATGTATAAATCTAAATTTTGTAAAATTGACACTTAAGACCGGTTTTGTGGTCCAGGGTCACAATATGGGGTAAGAAAAATTATCTTGTTTAGCCTTTGAATTAAGATTATTTTTCTTACCCCATTGGCACATATTTTTAGTTAAGCAAAAACTAACAAAATTTGGATAACTTTTTCAGAAAACAAGATATAATACCTTAAACCATTTTACTTGTCAAGTAAATGCATCTTAATTCAAGAATTTATAGATATGTGTACTAGGAAACAATACAAAAGATACTAAGGAAGAAAATAATTTTTTGCAGTGTTTAGTCTGAAAGTACATGTAAAAGAGGACCATCACTCACCTCGGTGAAAGCCACGCTTGTCAAAGAAACCTCTCCTTCAACGCTCAGAGCGATGACATGATCCAGAGACATACGATGCTGGAATCGGCCAACTTCACTTCCATTCAAATACACCTTCAGATTGAAATTACAATATTCAGATATCTTTTCTGATCATTTTGCCTTTGCATGATGCACCCAATGAATAGGACCAAACATCAAAACACACCTGATAATTTTCAGAATCTACAGCAATCATCAGGTCAAAGCCGCTCCCCTGTTTGAAAGGTAATCCCAGTTTCTCCTCTTTTCCCCATGACCCATGCTGGCGGCTGTTCAGGACCATGCGGTCAGTGCTGAACTGGGGCTTGATTTGAAAGGCAATGTCATCTCCTTCAGACTCTCCACACTTCAGATTCACCACAAAGCTGCAATGATCAAAGACAACGTGAAGATAGCTGCTAAAACACACGTGCATTTCTAGTCATGAACGGAGATATTCACCTCTCACATCCAGAGGGAACAGATCCCTGAATGAAGATGGCTTTCCCAGCTTTTAGTCCTCCAGAGATACGACTCACATAAGGGACGCTCTGCATAGGAAATATAGCATACTGCATTGCTGTGTTATGATAAGGCTTACGAAAATATCTAAAAAGTTCATTTAGAAAGGCTAATATACATCAGGAGTGTTAGAAAGACTCACAAAGCTGGAGATGGTCTGGAAGCTGGACTGGAACGCTGACTTGAACGTGAAGCTCATGTTGTCGGTCTAAAGGCTGATGCACAGGTGGATAATAGGTTCTGGATGAGCTCTGCAGGTGGTGGTCTTGGTTTTATACTTTCAGTGGGTAGGAGTGGTCTAGCCTTCAGGGTTTTTCACCGCAATGCATTTCAAAAAAGTGTAGAGTTCATTTAGGCTTAGCAACCCAGAGGCTCACAACAGTTTTGCCCAAAGCCACATTGTGCATCAATGTTCAAAGCTTAGAAACATTTCACAGTTAATCTAAGTTGATATTTCCATGTCTTTTCTGCATGATTGTTGGACTTTTAACATAGTCACATAACATGCTGTCAGAGTTTTACTTGTAAGCATGCCTGTAATTACAGATGTAGTTATTTATTATTATTATTATTTCTTTTGGTCTAACTTTTTTGTTAAATTGTGTCCCTGGAGCACAAAAGCAGTCATAAGTAACACAGGTATATTTGTAGCAATAGACAACAATACATTGTATGGGTCAAAATGATTGATTTTTCTTTTATGCCAAAAATCATTTGTAAATTTCCTATTGTAAATATATCAAAACTTAATTTTTGATTAGTAATATGCATTGCTAAGAACTTCATTTGAACAACTTTAAAGGTGATTTTGTCAATATTTAGATTTTTTTGCACCCTCAGATTCCATATTTTCAAATAGTTGTATCTCAGACAAATATTGTGCTATCATAACAAACCATACATCAATGGAAAGCTATTTATTCAGTTTCAGATGATGTATGAATCTCAATTTCAAAAAATTGACCCTTATGACTGTTTTTTTTGCTCCAAGGTCACAATTGTAAAATCAAATTAGTATAAAAACAGTCAAAATATAAAAACCATCATGATACACATTTCCTCATCTTGGTCTTCATTGTATTCCACATCAACCTAGTATTATGCATCAACTATTCAATGTTTCAAAATAATTAAATACACTATATTGCCAAAAGTATTGGCACCCCTTCTAATGAACAGGTTTGACTACTTTAGTAATTTCTATGAGTACAAATCTTAATGTTAAAGCATATAATGATATTCTAGGAAATTGTGTGCTTCTAATATTATAGCAACAGTTTGGACTCTTTTCTATTCTAACATGACAATGTCTCTGTGTATAAGACAAGGTTCATAAAGAAAATTATTGATTCAGTCAGTGTGGAAGAACTTGACTGGTCTGCATAAAACCAAGTCCTAATCCCAGTTTAACACCTCTGGTGTGACTGTAAATGCACAAAAACTCATCACCAAACACCAATGACTTGTACATACACTATATAGACAAAAGTATTGGCACCCCCTTCTTTAGAACAGAAAAATGCACTTCCAAATCTGTGGCAACAAAGATGGGAACATAATTCATGTATTTAAAAATTGTATTTCATCTGTTGCAACAGTTTTGTAAGTGTCTAAAATGACTGAACCCATATGTACAAGTCATTGGTGTTTTGTGATGAGTTTTTGTCTCAAGGTCTGCATTTACAGTCACACCAGAGGTGTTAAACTGGGATTAGGACTTGGTTTTATGCAGACCAGTCAAGTTCTTCCACACTGACTCAATCAATCATTTTCTTTTTGAACCTTGTCTTATACACAGAGACATTGTCATGTTAGAATAGAAAAGAGTCCAAACTGTTGCTATAATATTAGAAGCACACGATTTCCTAGAATATCATTATATGCTTTAACATTAAGATTTGTACTCATAGAAATTACTAAAGTAGTCAAACCTGTTCATTAGAAGGGGTGCCAATACTTTTGGCAATATAGTGTATCTATCATGCATTTCCTACTTTTTTTCTACAGTTGTATTGTATTGATTAGTATAGCTCTTTAATGTTGTAACATGATCGTGTGACAGTAGTAGTAGTAGTGTGACAGTCATGCAATTTATAATATGTTGTGAAATGTTAGTTAAACCTATTCTAGCCAGAAGGCAGACCTGTGACTTTGATAATCAAATGCATTGCTCAGTCAGTTCTCACAAGGTCATGAAGTGAAAAGCATCATGCAGGATCAGAACATAATACTGTTCTTATGACTCTTCATGCACATACACTTCATATCTGAATGGATGGATTCACAATAAATGCCACTTCAACAATGTGCAATTAACTGTAGCTTTTGCTTATGTTTTACAACTTCCAACAAACTAATGATTACAGACTATAAAAATCACTGTAAACTACTGTGTGGTTTGGAGCACTTATATTACATTTACATTGCTTACAGTACAGTTTGTCAAGTATCTTTCTTATTAAGAATCAAGCAATACATTTGGTGAAATATGAAGTTATAGAACAAATGTGACCCTGGAGCACAAAACCAGTCTTACTGTAAGTCGCTGGGGTATATTTGTAGCAATAGCCAAAAATACATTGCATGGGTCAAAATTATCGATTTTTCTTTTATGCCAGAAATCATTAGGATATTAAGATCATGTTCCATGAAGATATTTTGTAAATTTCCTACCGTAAATATATCAAAACTTAATTTTTGATTAGTAATATGCATTGCTAATAACTTCATTTGAACAACATTAAAGGTGATTTTCTCAATATTTAGATTTTTTTGCACCCTCAGATTCCAGATTTTCAAATATTGTCCTATCATAACAAACCATACATCAATGGAAATATTATTTATTCAGCTTTCAGATGATGCATAAATCTCAGTTTTGAAAAATTGACACTTTATTACTGGTTTTGTGCTCCAGGGTCACAAATAAATGAATACAATAAAAATTATAGACTGTTTTACACTAATACACAGTCCAGTAAAACTTGTCCATGTTACAATCAGTTGTTGATCAGTCATTTATTTTTGACTTATTACATATGAGACGTGTTGGACTAGCTGGAAAGGCAACATTAATTTGTTGTTTGAAAATATATGACCAATTAATTTGATTGTACTGTATGTTTCAGCAACATGCAAAATTATCTGTATTTGTGTAAAACCAAGCTATGTTTTTTGTTATGAAAAAACATGTTTTTTGTTATTATAAGCATGTGCACATTTGGAAAACATTCAATGTTCAACTGCATAACGGCATACAGTTTTATACTTAAGTGCTTAATTAAGTATTTTTGATTCGACTTAGTTAAAGCCCCGATGGTCTTCCCTGTAGTGCTCCTCATAAATCAGTCATGTCGGTTATTCCTTAAGCAACATGTTGACAACATGCCAGGTTATGCATAATGAGTAATAAAATGAGTAATCTGATCACCCGATGATGAAGATAAAATGAGACCTACTTACCGAAGGGAAAAACCAGTTGGGTCTGGTGTGAAAATGTTCATAGGCATTAATTGCTTTATATAAACCTTCATTGCACTGAACATTTGCATTTAGTGTGAAAAAAGCCTTAAGGAAGAATCTAACAGTTTTCTGGCTTAGAAACCTTGGATTGAAAGCTTTACTGTTTGCTGGGAATGTACAGAAGAAATGAAGATGCAATTGAATACACTTGCTATTATTAATATGTTGCAATTAAGTTATGAATATGAGAATTTCTGAGAGCATTTTTGGCTCTCAGTTTGCTTTAAGTCTAAATGTCAGGAACAATTGATTTGGTTTTAATGCTTTACAGTATGTAAGCGGTGTTAACGTTCAGTGACGTCGATACAGGTGCATTACAGTAATTTACAGTGTGTTATAAATACATTACTGCGTATAATAGATGTCAGTGCAGACAGTGAAATTCTCACAAAACTGAAGATAAATCATTTTCAGCCAGACAACAGTAGAACAGAAGCTCTTTATAGTTCTCAGTCTTTCTTTATTTGCAGGATTCCTTGAAAGGTTAAAAATGTGCATCAAGGTTTTACATCATACAGTGAGTATATATGAACTTGTACAGTGAAAATACACACATTGCATGTTTGAAAAAACATTTTGACTGTTATAGAGACCCAGAATGGTCTTGTCTTTCTTTTTTTTTACCAGGGACTTACTGAAAGGATCCACTAGGTGGCGATTTTCACCTGAAAGTAAGATGTTATAACACTCACACAAGGAGATGGTGACTTTGCCCAAGTCTGTATTTTTAAAAACATGTCTTTTTGTTAGTTTAAAATATTTGAATGTAACAAAATGATCATACGTGACGATAAACAGCAGCCGTAAGGGATGTGTGAGTTTACAGACAGTCAGATTTGAAGGAATAACATTCAGAAATAAAGACCCCATCATTATTTCCAGTCCAAACCATGCTGATATATTCCTCTAAAACACAAAAGCAGAACTTCTGAAAAATCTTCACGCATTACAAGGACTCGAATGGATGGAATAAGTCTTATGAACTGAACCCATTCATTCATACACAGCTGACTAGATTATCAGCGAGCAGCTGTAATTTCTGTTTATTTCACTTTTAAAGCACGCATTAATACAACTATTGTTGCCCAAGGTGCTGTACAAACAAAGTACAACAAATAAAACCAAGAACATACAAAGATAAATCAAAATAAACACTAAAGATTCAATGACACCCCTCAATACACAGTAGAATTAAAAGCCTGAGATAATAAATTAATCTTTAACTGTGTTTTAAATGTAAATATAGTTGAAGCTGCTCTAACATTCAGGGGTAAAGTATTTCACAGTCTAGGTGCAACTACCGAAAAGGCCCGGTCATCCCTAAATTTTAATCTAGACCTAGGAGCAGTTAATCTTAATCTAGAAGCATCTGATCAGAGGACGTTTAAGAAGGTCTGCAAGGTAAGGAGGTGCCAAACCATTTAATGATTTAGAAGAAGAAGAATGTGATGTATTGTCAAGTACATGTGACCCATACTCGAAATTGGTGCTCTGCATTTAACCCATCCGAGTACACACACACACACACACACACACACACACACACACACACATGTTGGTTTTTGTGGTTTACGGGGACTCTCCATAGGTCTAATGGTTTTTATACTGTACAATCTGTATGCTATTGTCCTACACCTACCCTACACCTAAACTTAGCCCTCACAGGAGACTGTGTGCATTTTTAAATTTTCAAAAAAACACCATTTAGTATGTTTTTTAAGCCTTTTGAATTACGGGGACATAGGCAGTGTCCTCATAAAACACCTTCAAATTGTAATACCTCTGTCATACCCATGTTATTATACAAATTTTGTCCCCGTAAACCCCCCCCCACACCCCCACACATCCCCACACCCCCACACACCCCCCCCCCCACACACACACACACACACACACACCCCCCCCACACAAACACACACACACACACACACACACACACACAGTGGGCAGCCATTGCTCCAGCGCCCGGGGAGCAATTGGGGGTTCGGTGCCTTGCTCAAGGGCACCTCAGTCGTGGTATTGAAGCTGGAGAGAGTGCTGTTCCATTCACAATCCCCACCTTCAATTCCTGCCGGTGCAAGAGTCGAACCAGTGACCTTCAGGTTACAAGCCCAACTCTCTAACCGCCAGGCCACAACTGCCCCACAAAAACAAACAATAAAAGCTTGAATTCTATTTGGAAACGTACTGGCAGCCAATGATGGCCAAAGATAACTGGTGTGATGTGCTCTCGTTTCTCGCCTGTCAGCATCCTAGCTGCTGCATTTTGCAGCAAGTGGAAAAAGCTGGATTTAACGACAGCATTAATATGCATATCAAATTTAAAAGATTCATCAAATAAAAACACCCAGATTTTGCACCACCATCTTATTATACGAGGCCAGAGGGCCAATGTTAACAGTCTCACTCGGCCTAAAAATAATAATCTCTGTTTTGTTTTCATTTAGTTTAAAATTTTTTAAAGACATCCAGCCTTTTATATCATTTAAACATTCTAAAATAGGAGTTATAACATTCTTGTTATTCTGTTGTAATGGTAGATTCTGTGTATCGTCTGCATAACAGTGAAATGAGACATTATGCTTCTTAAATATAGACTCCAAAGGGAGCGTATATATAGAAAAAAGTAATGGGGCAAGAATGGACCCTTGAGGGACACCACAGGTGAGAGGAACTGAGATAGAAGCTTTGCAGTAAATGTTGGTGAATTTTTATCTATTTAATAAATATGATTTAAACCACTGAAGAGCCACTCCTTGAATTCCTGCATATTGCTCAAGACGAGAAACCAAGATAGTGTGGTCAACAGTATCAAACGCCGCACTAAGATCTGATAAATCTAGGATTGCAGAGGCTCCAGAGTCGACGGTTAATAAAATATCATTGTAGACTTTTAAGAGTGCCGTTTCTGTACTGTGTTTTGCTCTAAAACCTGATTGGAAAACCTAGAGTACTGAATGTTTCTCTAAAAAGAGCTGTAATTGAGTGAAAACTACTTTCTCCAACACTT
Organism: Aspiorhynchus laticeps; assembly: GCA_023376895.1. NCBI lineage: Eukaryota > Metazoa > Chordata > Actinopteri > Cypriniformes > Cyprinidae > Aspiorhynchus > Aspiorhynchus laticeps. Next base: position 24,647,291 of record CM041798.1, read on the forward strand.
TTGAAAAAAAGGGAAGTTTCAAAATCGGTCTAAAATTTGAACAAACTGTAGGATCCAAATTAGCTTTTTTAATAAGAGGCTGCACTATTGCATGTTTAAAATAGACAGAAACAGAGCCTGAGACCAAGCAACAATTAATTATTGCCATGACACAATTTCTGCAATTTCTGTCTGTTTATCTTGACTTCAAAAAACACAGCACACATGTTTGCACAGACTACTTTTGCGCTGCTTCTTTGTTATTTTGGAGCTTATACTGTGATCTATGAAACATGGACTCTTTGAGATACTAAAAAAACGAAAAAGAAAGACTGCATAGGCTTGGAACAACTCAAAAGGCAAATAAATGTCCATTTATTAATTTAAGACGACACTTGAGTACTCTGCTAGTTGCACAAGCCTCTGATACTCCATCTACAGGCCAAATATTCTGCCCAGTCATCGGCCAAATGTTTTTTTACAGCCTTATGTAATGTAGCCGGGTTGCATGACTTTGATGGAAATAGGAATTGAAAGAGGAGGACAGTCAGCCATCGGGTGGGTACTTAGAAATCTCCTTGAAAGTCAATGACGATCCTGATTTTAGCTGTTTGATCTCTTAAGGCGAGACACTGCAGGTGAAATAGGGTAAAAAAAAAAACTAATAGTTATCGCCTTACTTACCCAGCTGATTGATTACACTGATAATTGCAAAAATTTTTGTATTACAAGTTTTCTAAAATGTTAGGTTTAAATATGCAAATGAGGCATTATTTAATGAAATATGTGCTAATTTGCATACATTTTTAGTACAAAAATCTAAACACTGAAATTTAAAAAAAATAATAATAATTGACATAGAGTCAAAAGTTGTTACAGAGGGAATTTTGGGTCTTATTTTGTCACTCCATAATTCAGAAAATGCTTAGAACAGACAGAAAACGATATATTTTCACAATTTTTGGGGGATTAAAAGTTTGTATATAATCAAGCACATTATATAGGAACAAATCCCTCTGTAAAAACCTTCAGGATATAGACTATATGAATAAAAATGTAAAGTTCGGTGTGTGTAAGTGCTGCTGAAGAGGAGATTTATGGCTCAGCGTATGAGAAAATACTCAGCCTTTAAAAATATGTATTGTAATTGAAATCTATTGACACAAATAGATAAAGTGCTATAAAAGAAACACTTAACGTGACTTTAGTTCTTTCCACTAGTCTGAAAAAACACTTTATGAAAAACCAAAAACTTGACAGGTGCATGAAAACACAGTGTTTTTGCCTGCAGTGTCTCCCATTAAAGGTCTCAGAATCAACCAACCTGTAAACTGATTCAACTCTAAATGAAACATAATATAAAAACATAAAAATTCTGAGTCAAGGTTGCTGGGAATTAGACTCTGGCTATTGAAATGATGTGATGCCTCACATGTCTTCACCCATCAGCAGCGGCTGCAGAAAGAGTCCAGCCGTTCCCAGAATGCACACGAGGACAAACACCCAGAGAAAGATCCGGTCGACCACCATCGCCACATACTTCCAGTCGTCCTGCACCTTTAAAGACGAGGGGAAGAGCAAGACATGGACTCTGGGTTAGATTTGATATGCTGATCAAACTTTGCTGTTAAACCTGTTTCTACGTCATCTCTTCTGTCGTCTGATTGATAGTTCAGAGTTTTTTATCCAGTTAAAGTGTATCCAGTTTTAGTGTAATTGCACACATATTTCTGCTGTTAAATCTCACTGATTTTGATCAAGTAAACGTCAGAATAACTGCAGTCATATCTCCAGATGAACACTTACTGGACTGAAGCAGCTCAGCTTTACTTGATTCTCCATCAATCATGTTTTAGTCTCAAATCTGATCATCAGGATCTTTACTTTCACTGTTCCTCAGCGGAGGAATGATCTTCATCTCACATCTTCTGAGGAGACTTTATTATTCATCTCTCAATCAGCATTGCATTATATGTTTGGATCATTTACATCTCATCTTACTGAGACATATTACTGGAGATATAGATTGACGACTGATATTTAGATCATTTTATGTCAGTATCTGCTGCACTGTTATAAAGATCTCATTGATTTACATCACAAGCATCAGAATTTCATCATAGAAATATCAGCATCTGCACCAAATTGTATAGTTTTGCTCAGTTTGAGTCTCTGAATAAACTTGAGCTGTTTTTCCTCCATATTCTCACTGCATCAGACTATATGAGTCATAAAAGCCTAATGGATCAAATATGAGACTCAACAAAAAGCACATACACAAACAATATTTTTAGATTTTCTCTAAAGGTTCACTAAACTCTTCCTTTTCATAAAATTAGACTATTATTTGACTAAGTCTGGCTTTACAGACTATGGCCCGGTTTCACAGACAGGGTTTAAACTAAACCAGGATTAGGCCATAGTTCAATTAGGAAATGTAAGTAATTTGTATAAATGTGCTAAGAAAAAATCATTACTGCTGTGCATCTTGAGACAAAACAAAGGCACTGATATATTTTAAGATCAGTCAGTGCAAGTTTCTTCCAGTTAAAACAGCTCAGACTTACACTTTAGTCTGGGACTAGGCTTAAGCCTCGTCTGTGAAACCGGGGGTTAAAGTGAAAAGACAGACGACTCCTCGCTCGGCTTCAGTATGTAGTTGATAGAGTTCAGCTCTCCGAAAGTTAAAATGTGCTTTATTTTTCTCTCTCACAGCATCCCCTGCTTGTTTAACACTAAATACTAAAGACCTAGAAATAAAAAGTGTCAAGAATAATAATAATACAGTCAAACCAAACTTAATCAGACACCAGAAATAATTTTTGATATTTTTTTACTAGTTCGTAAATGTAAGTGAGGACAGCAAAATAAAGTAAACTGTGACATATTACACCCAAAATTCGTCATACAGTGGACTACCAGTAACATTTGGGAGCAAAAATGATTCAGACCTGAGCATGTTTTGCTTAAGTGTTTTTCTTTAATTGCTAATGTGACCTTTTTACACACAGACTGATTAAAATGAAGCATTGCTTGGTGATTGGTGGAGCTAAATTGGTATTATCTAATTGTGTTCTTCATTTTAACATCTGACAGCTATTCAACCCAATACTAGGTTTGGGAATCGAAAATCAATTCCAATTCCAGAATCGGATACTTAACCCTTAATCTCCCTCAAGTTGACTTTACTCTTAGGTTCTTCGGGGTCATATGGACCCCAAACTTTTACAGAGCATTTGCACTAGGAAATATTTTTTTTTATATGATAAACTATATATAATTTTTTTTTTATTTACTTCTCAACTATGCATTTATGCTGTGTTTTTGTGGATAGTTGGTATTTTTTTTACCTATTTACTGCACAATTACTCAACTACGCCATAAATTGGCTTATGAAAAAATATTTTTTTATGAAAAAATCACTTAAATGATGACCAAAATTAAATATAAAAGGTTTCTAGATATTGGCCCATGTGTTAGGGATAGAATACTGCCATCTGCAGGTTAGAGGAAAAACTTTAGGAATTATAGTTAAAGAAAGTGCAATGACCACATTTATCCAGCAGAGGTCCATACGGACTCATTCATTTTCAGTTCAGTTTCAAGTCCATTTTTCTTAATGTTTCAACTACTCCTTGCAACTTTATGATATATTTTTTGTGAATATATATTTAACCATTCTAAAAATTTATTAAAAACCTATATTTTTGTCAAAGGTTAGAATTTGTTTTTGTTGTCTGGTGTCTTTTGAATTGTCTGCTTTCGCAAATTATGTTACATACATTTGCAGAAATGTCTCTCTCTCTCTCTCTCTCTCTCTCTCTCTCTCTCTCTCTGTGTGTGTGTGTGTGAGTTAGGTCTACCCCTTCACATTGTTATGCATTTATTTTCTGTGCATTTTATTTGCCAAAATCTAAAAAAATGCCCTGGACACCTATGTCACACCTGTGTGTGTGTGTGTGTGTGTGTGTGTGTGAACATGCTTGTTCCATGTTGCATTTGTGCTCCAGTACCAGTCCTTCTTTTATGAGTGGACATTTTCAGGTTTATGCCAGATTTGTTGATTTTATATGCCAATTTCTATAAAAATGCACTCTATTGCAGTCACACACATGTGTGTGTTTGTGTGTGTGTGTGTGTGTGTGTATGTGTGAGTGCATGAGATAGAATGTTCGTTCCAACTTGTATTTGTGCTCTAGATCCAGGCCTTTATAAAAATGTAAAACATTTCAGATTTATACCGGGTTTACTACTTTTTTTGGACAAATGAAAAAAACAAAAATCATTTTTTTCACTTTTCCCATTCATTTTCAATGTGGGGTCAATCTGACCCCAAGGACCTTAAACAGATTTTTTTTTTACACACCTTTAGAACAACCAAATCAAGCCCAGATTTTTTGTGCATGTTTAGATAGATTATTTAGGAAAAGTCACAGAGTCTCATGCCCCTGAGATGAAGGGAACACTTTTTAAAAAAAAAAAAAAGAAACTTCTATTGGGGTCAGACTGGTCTGATTAAGGGATTAAGATCAGGAATCGTATACTTGTTGTAAAATTAAAATTTCAATTCCACCTATCAATTCCTGTGTGCGCATCTTTTATTTTTAGGAGGCGAAAAGGGGCTGTTAAAAATGCATTTGTCTTTGAATCATTCATTCATGAGATTCATTCAAAAACACTGATTCATCCAGTAATGAAAGGAGTGAATCTTGAGTGTTTCATTGAATCATTCCATTCAAAAATTCTATGAGATTTTGTTTAGTTGTCTAATATTTTATCTTCAGAATTGTGAGAGAACTATACAACCTCCATTTAAAAATAGGCTCAGTTTATCCAGAATCGTGCCGCTCTATTTTGCACAAACAGCTCTTAATCGAGTCCAGTTTTTATGTAGCCGGCTGATTTTTGTTCATGGTATTAAGCAGCAATTAAATGTTTTGCAAAAAGAGACAGAATAAATATGTTTGATATCTAAATGTTTGACTTTAGACATTAGAATCGAAACAGATAATCAATAAGAAGAATCGGAATCAGAGTTGATCAAATTCAAACAATACCCAACCGAATACATTACACACCTTTCTATCAAAGTTATCTGATATTATCAAGATTAATTTGTTCTGACACAGTTCTTGTCATATTTTATCACCATTCTCTAAACTATAGCGATAAACTGTGATAACATGAGAAATGTTGAAGGTGTCTGAATACATGCTGGTTTTCAGCAATGAATTATGATTTGGTGTCTCACCTCCTTGGCCTCGTTCTGTAACCTCATGTTCTCGGCGATGTACTTGACGCTCTCTATGGCGTCTCGGACCTGTGGAGACATGCACAGAAACCCAGCGTCCAGAGACTCAGAGCTGGAGCACGGACTCCCTCCGTCTTCTGCTCCTTCTCTGGAAACGCCTTGTTGCTTCCACATGCATCGTTCGTCTCGACACAGAAAGCCTGGTGCCGTCTTAGACGCCTCGTTGAGCTCGGTGGTGCACAGGAGCAGCTGAGGCCGGCGCGAAAGATTCATCTGTTTGCTGGAAACCAGACCTGGAGCGTGAAGAGCGCACGATATGGTCTTCCTCTCCGGGTCTTTCTCAGGCCGAGTCATGAACATGACCCGAGGGAGCAGACCGAGGAAGACTTTCTGAACCCAGCCGGGCATACTGTGCGTCTTTGGCGTACGGTAATGCACATTGAGCACAAACACAGTGATCACGATAGACAGAGTCACAAATATCATGGTGAATAGCAGGTACTCTCCAATCAGAGGGATGACGAGAGACGTGGACGGGATGGTTTCGGTGATGACCAAGAGGAAAACCGTGAGGGAGAGGAGAACGGAAATACACAAGGTCACCTTCTCTCCACAGTCGGACGGGAGATAAAACACCAGGACGGTCAGGAAGGAGATGAGCAGACAGGGAATGATCATGTTGACGGTGTAGAAGAGCGGCAGGCGGCGGATGTAGAGCGAGTACGTGATGTCCGTGTAGATCTCCTCGCAGCAGTTGTACTTGATGTCGTGCTTGTATCCCGGAGCGTCCATGATTGTCCACTCGCCGCTCTCCCAGAAGTCCTTCAGGTTGATGGTGGAGCCGATGAGCACCAGGTCGATTTTGGCTTTGTCGTAGGTCCACGAGCCGAACTTCATGGTGCAGTTCTGGTAGTCGAAGGGGAAGAAGGTGACGTCGATCTTGCAGGAGCTCTTGAAGATGGCCGGCGGGATCCAGGTGACGTCTCCGTTGTAGCGAAGAAGAGCTTTCGTTTTGTCATCCACCTGGAAATCTCCGACTGCGCTGTGGTTTGGAAACAGAAACAGATCATGAAGGACTGACGAGGTCAATGGCCCTTTTTCACATCTTATATATTTTTTTATATTACATTTATTGTGGTATTTTTGAGACACATAAACAGTAGACAGATCAAAACTAGTGCCGTCAAATGATTAATCACGATTAATCACATCCAAAATAAAAGTTTTTGTTTACATAATATATGCATGTGTATGGTTTATATTTATTATGTATATATTAGTGCTGTCAAACGATTAATCACGATTAATCACATCCAAAATAAAAGTTTTTGTTTACAAAATATATGTGTGTACTGTGTATATTTATTATGTATATATAAATACACACACATGCATGTATATATTTAAGAAAAATATGCAACATTTCTATATTAAATATATTTATATATAATATAAATTATACAAATATAAATATACACATGTAAACACGTGAATATTTTCAAAATATATTCTGTGTGTGTGTGCATTTATATATACATAATAAATATACACAATACACACACATATATTACATAAACAAAAACTTTTATTTTGTTTGCGATTAATCGTTTGACAGCACTATATAAATACACACAGAAACAGTATTTTTTCCGTATATAGTATATTTATAACAGTATATTTACATTTATATTCTTATATATTATATTATTCAATTCAAGTTTATTTACATAGTGCTTTTCACGATGCAAATCGTTGCAAAGCAGCTTTACAGAAAATTAAAGTTTCTACACTGTATTTAGTAATAGCTTATCAGTGTTGACTATCTCAAGTTTATGTCCATATGGCAGAAATGTACAGTAAAAATCAAGCAGTTAATGTCATGTGAACACTATTAACTTCAATGATTATATGTTGCGATCAAACTTATAGCAAATTTGGTAGTTTTGTATGTTGTCTGAGGGTTGGCATAATTTGAGGTCAATATATAAACATAACATATTTTTATTGTATTTATATATACATAATAAATATACATCGTACACACACACACACACACATATCATGTAAACAAAAACTTTTATTTTGGATGCGATTAATCGCGATTAATCGTTCGACAGCACTATTGAAGAGTACCACAAATATATTTTTTTGCATTCCCACTTGCAAAAATAGCAAAAGAAAAACTCCACAATAGTGTTTTCATGACTTTCAATAAAATGTTTTTTTTTTAGAGAGATTGATAACAGCAGTCATAACCTTCGCATTAGCATTAACTAGTTTTTTTGTTATTTGATGGTAATATAATACAAAGAATAGTGTTATAAATGTACATAATAAAGAAAAATACAAATATGTAAAACTTGAGGATTTACGATGATGCTGATGGTTAAACGCGTCATCACAGTCTTCTGAAAAGGGTCCATAACGAACGGAGAACTTACTTGTTGTACAACACAATGTCTGGTTTCCAAATCTTTTTGGATGGCACACGGATAAACTGAACGCCTCCGAAATCCTTGGGATTCCACCTGAGCTTATAATCGTTCCAAATCTAGGAAAGCCAGAAACACACACAAAAAATGAGTTTCTGCCACTGAATAAAAAATGTAATTGCAACTTTTTATCTAACAATTCTGACTGTTTTTGAGTCTTGAGTTAATATCTCGCAATTCTTACTTTATAACAAGCAACTGCAAGTTTAAATCACACAGTTCTGAGGAAAAAGTCAGAAGTCTTTTTCCTCTTAACCCTTGTGCATCAATTTAAAAAAGTTAGAAGGAGGATCACGTGACGCCTCGACGGTGATGCAGTTTTTTTTAGTTTTTCGCTCCGCTTACTTTGCCATATATTTCACGATCCTGTCAGTAAAATTTGAACCACTCTGCATTAGACCCATCATGAGTACTAAGGCAGACAAAGGAGATCGGAAAAGAGAGATTGAGCAATCGCCAATGAAGAAAAAATTCAGAGATTCAGCCATCTCCAGTGAAGACCTGGACAGTGCATTGAACTAGCATTTAAAGAACACCAAAGCACTTTGAATTCGGTTGTGAACTCGGCAGTAAGAGATGCGATGGACTCTGTGCTGATTCCAGCATTGCGCGAACTGCGTGAGGACATACAAGCGACCAATAAGTCTGTTAAAGAGCTAAGAGAGGAGTTTGAGGCCATAGTTACCAAGACGAAGCAGACACGTGACCGCGTTGATTCTGTTCAGGCAGCGGCGCGTGAAGATAAGAGAACAGTCACGGACTTAAAGGATCAGTTGGAGCGACTCACCGAGAAGATGACAGATATGGAGGACAGGTGCAGATGGAACAATGTTAGACTGGTGGGACTCCCAGAAGGGATGGAAGGTCCAGATGCAGCTGGTTTCCTCCGAGCTAATCTTTCCAAGTGGATTCCTTCCTTGAGGGGCCGTGACATTGAGATTGATCGGGCGCATCGCGTGTATGACGGAGGGAGGGGCTCCGATCGGCCACGCACTCTCATCTTCCGTGTACTGAGATGGCATGACAGATCAGATATCCTGAAAGGTGCTCGGCAGGCGTATCCGGTGAAGTGCGCACAGAACAATGTCACACTGCTGTTTTTTCCTGACTGTAGCCCGGCTACAGCGATCAGGAGAAAGGCATTTGGTCCGGTTTTGAAGAAGATGACAGCACTTGGTCTCCAGCCCTTCCTCATCTATCCAGCGGTGATTAAGCTACGGCACAAAGGGGAACAGAGAAGCTACGATTCCCCTCAGAAAGCGGAGGATTTTATCAGTTCCATGTCTCAGCAGAAGTCGTATGCCGCAGCTCTGCGGGGGGACGACGGGGGAGCAGCGACCGCTGTTTCTCCAGTTCGACGGGAGGGGCGTGACGGCCGGGATGGACTTGGCCCTAGCTGCCCAGAAGGGGATGATGGCAGGATGAACATGGATGCTTGCTAAACCTATTGTTTGGGTTTTCTTCTCTTATACTGGGATATTTTCCTTATTTATCCGGTACAACGATCTCTTTGCTGGTAAGACTAAGGGTGAATCCCATTTCTCTGTCTTACCCCTTCCCCTTACCCCTTCCCCTTAGTTTTGCGCGTTCATGTGAGAGTAAGGGCTATCCCAATTCTCGTTTTGATCGAGGGGTAGGGCTAAGATGAAGTGGTAGATACCCCTTAAAACCAAGCATTGTCGCGAGCTTACTTGAAACCAAGGGGTACCCAGAACACACTGCGCAACCGGCAACAATGTCGGCCAGATCATCCAGAGAGTCCAATTTTTGGCTTAAATAATTGATTTAAAAATTACGACAGTCTTGTTTTGTGCTCTACACAGTCCTGTACATATATATTTGCAACCATGTTCTTAATTGAAACGTTTTAAAAAAAATCGCTAGTTTGCTACGCTTTACATCGCTGATTTGCACAACAATCGCAAAAACATGACTAATAAAACCCACGCGATCGACATCCACACACTTGTAGACGGCATCTTGGAAGTTTGTGATCAACACTTGTCACCTCTGGTGAAGTAGCAGCCAGCTAGAGACGATGTACGATGACGTAACCGTAACCAGGTGGCGTCTCATTTCATAGGGGTATGTTTTCACCCCTAGCGCTTACCACTCGGTTTCGAGGGACAAGGGCTAGGGGTAAGACGAAGGGGTAGGGGAAGGGGAAGGGGTAAGACAGAGAAATGGGATTCACCCTAACACTCCATTTTTCTGTTTTGGAGGGGACTAATGGAGAGTAGGTTTAATTAATAAAAAAATATATATATATTTTTTCAGAATACTAAAGCTAAGGACTTCACTTTATTTTCTAATAGACACAAGACTTTCTCTAGGATAGACTACATATTTCTCAGCCCATCTTTAATTTCATCTAATTCCTCTATATCTATATTACCAATTTTATTATCTGATCATTCTGCTGTGTTGTGCAGTGTTCCTCTTTCTGATGTCAAAGCCAAGTCCCCTAGATGGCGCTTTAACATATCATTATTAAGTAATCAGACTTTTATTACCTCTCTAAAAGAATATATTAAGGAATTTCTTGAAATTAATATGCCCTCTGATGTGGATCCTCAAATACTGTGGGAAACGACTAAGTGTGCTATACGAGGTTTCTGTATATCTTTCTCTTCTACTCTTGCCAAAGCGAGAACTCACCAGTTTACACAATTAGAAAATAAAATCCAATCATTACAAAACCTACAAAAACAACATTTTACTGAGCAACAGGCTACACAGCTGTCCTCTTGAAAAGAAGAATATTATTTACTTTCACACTCAAAGGCAGAATTTATTTTACATAGGACTAGACAAAAATATTATTTCGAATCAGAGACCTAGTCATTTATTGGCCCTTAGGTTGAAAGAATGCGAGTCTAAGGCATATATTAGCTCAATAAAATCATCGGATGATCAGGTCACCACGAATCCTGTGGCAATTAATGACATATTTAAAGGTTTTTACACAAATCTGTATAAAGCCGAAACAGATTTTGATGAACCAATTTGTAAGCAGTATTTAGATAAATTGGAACTGCCTCGGATCTCACAGATGGATAAAGAATCTTTGGAGGCCCCATTAAGTTTGGAGGAACTTCACGTCTCTCTAAAACGCCTTCAAAAGGGCAAATCACCGGGTCTAGATGGTCTCCCCCTGAATTATATTTAGAAATTTGGGATTTGGTAGGGATACTTATGCTTAACTCATTTAATTTTACAATTGAATATGGGGTATTTCATAGAGATCAAAAAACATCACTGATTTCATTACTTCTTAAAAAAGGGAAAGATCCATTAGATTGTTCCAGCTACAGACCGATTTCGCTTATCCCATGTGATCTAAAAATCTATGCTAAAGTTTTTGCTTCTCGTTTGGAGAAGGTAATTCACAGTCTGATCAAGGAGGACCCAACTGGTTTCATCAAGGGGCGCAATGCATCTGACAATATGCGTCGACTCCTTCATATTCTTGACTTTGCGGACTCCCACCCAACACCTTGTGCGGTCTTTTCACTTGATGCAGAAAAAGCCTTTGACAGGCTAGAGTGGAATTATATGTGGGCAGTTCTGCAATGTTTCGGCTTCGGTGAACACTGTTTCTATGATTAAGACATTATACCACTCACCTGCAGCATCAGTCATAACTGGTAATATTATTTCCCCCTCATTCCCTTTACAGCGGGGAACGAGACAGGGGTGTCCGCTTTCCCCCTTATTGTTTTGTCTATCTCTCGAACCCTTAGCACAAGCCATCAGGAAATCTGAAGTATCGATTAAGATTCATGACCATAATCATTGTATTTCATTATACGCTGATGATATTATTCTATATTTAGACCACTTTGATGTTTCAGTCTCTAGTGTAATTAAGGAATTTGATAATTTTAGTAGCCTATCAGGATATAAAATAAATTGGAGCAAATCTGCTTTAATGCCAATTAACAATGTTAAGGTTAATTTTTCTATTCCCTCATTTATCCCTATTAAGGAATCTTTCATCTATTTGGGCATTACCATATATAAAAACATTCATAAGATTGCCAGAGACAATTTTAATAACATTTTAGTTAAGGTCAAAAATTACATTCAAAGATGGAAGAATCTTAAAGTCTCTCTTTTTTTCTCTATGCTACCACTTTCTCCCCCTCCAGGTTACTTTAAGGAGATCAACTCCATAATTTCTAAGTTTATATGGAATGATAAATGTCCCAGAATTAAACTTACCACATTACAACATCCTAATAGAGCAGGAGGACTGGCTGTACCAAATTTTGAATTATATTATTGGTCGTTCCAGCTTAAGGCCCTTCATAATTGGGTTGATCCTCAATCTACAGTTTCATGGAGGGTGATTGAAGCTGACAAGGTTAAACCAACTAGACTTCAAGATATTTTATTTACTGGCACAGGAAAAAAAGGGGATAATTATAAATTTGGTCCAGTTGTGGCTAACTCTATTAAAATCTGGAAAACGGTTGAACGCCAGATAGGTGGACCCTTCAAATTCTGTAACAGTACACCTTTATGGCACAATTTTAACTTTGTATGTGACAAATCGTCCATTTGTCCAACCCTCTTGGTCCTCTTTAGGTGTGAACACGTGCGGTTATATGTATTATAACCAGGGCCTCTGTTCATTTCAGGCATTGAGAGCCAAATTTTGTCTACCAGCATCTGCATATTTTGTTTTTCTTCAATTACGTTCTGCTCTCAAAGCGTATGGCGTTCCTTGGTCTTCTTCCATTTGCTCTCATCCTATGTGGGACTGGATTGCACCATCTGTTTCCTTAATATATAATAAACTTATTGATTGTATTACAAAACCTCTTTCTATTAAAACTATTTGGAATAGGGAATTATCTGATCTTAATTTATCTGTCGACTGGGAGAGAGTGTGGTCTAATCTCAGCTTAACATCTAAAAATCTGGCTCATCGTCTTATTCACTTCAAAGTCATTCATAGAGCATACATAACTCCTTACAAAAGATTTAAAATGAAACTGCAGTCAAATTTGAACTGCCATATATATAACACTATATCATCAGGCACTTTTCTGCATATGTTTTGGGAATGTCCTGTCGTCATCAGTCTATGGACACATGTAAACCTGGTTTTGTCATCATTACTGAGAATTGATTGGTCTGTTAACCCAAGTTTGTGTCTTCTTAATGATGATTCTGGTCTCTGTATTAGTTCAGTGCAAAAGAGAATGTTGTTTGCTGGTTTTACAGCTGTGAAGAAGACAATAATCCAGAACTGGTTTACACCACACATGTGTAGAGAGGCATATTGGATCCGTAGCCTCCTGCAAATTGTCTCATGTGAATGTACAACGGCGCGAGTCGGTGGGGCCAGGCCTTCAACCATTGAGGCTTGACAGTGTTTTTTACTGAATATACGTGATTATTTAAAGGAGTGACTTTTGTGTTCTTGTTGTCCTTCCCTCTCTCCCTCCCTTTTGATTGAACCTTGAGATGTTGAGTATGTGTCTGCTGTTTTGTTTTGTTTTATTTTGGATATTATGTTGTGTTGTTTGTAAAAAAAAAAAAAATTGTTGATAATTTTTTTTTAAAAAAGTTACACATAGGTCCATAGTGGACAAAAATTTCCATGTCAAAAAACTGTCATATAAAAATGTGAAGCTTGGGAGCACAGAGTTATGTTTGGTCTCATTTAAAAGAAAACCCATGGAGATTATTGTTGAAGTAAAAAAAAGTTTAAAAAGTGAAACCAAAAAAGTTATTCAGGTTTAAGTTTCTGAAAATGATTTATGAACAATATTTTATATAAAATATATATTTTATGAAAAATGTTGAACTCTAAACCTGCTAGAAAATCAAAGCCATAAATCTAAACAAGTTGTGTTCCAAATTTGAGGTTGATATCTCAAAAAATTAGCCTTCAGTAAGATTTTGTTTGGGCGCAGTACCACATTTTCTCCATTAGATGCCAGCAAAACTCTGCTGGAGCTCACAGTGCTTGATTTATGATTTACAGTAGAGTTCATCTCTCTCAAATATTACAAGAACACACACACAATTTTTTTTATGACACACATGCAAACCACACTCTGACATCCATACCAACACACACACACAATTATAGCTGCATTATTTATCAACTGTCTCTATAATATGCAGAAGCAGAAAACAGGTCTAAAGTGAGTATTTGCTTTACAGACCAAACCTGAAAAAATGGCACCATCTGGTAAAAAATAGTAAAATATTTAATTTTGAAGCCAACAGAATCAAAGCCTATTAACAAAAATTGCATTATTTTACAGTTAAACGGCGCTGTGATTAAAAATAGCAGTTTTAATAGGTTTCAATGAGGACATTTTTGTCCAAAAGGTGCTGAGTGGTTCACTTTATTGTTCCTAGTGTAAAATAGATTTATTAAACGAAATGAGGGTAGAATATTAAAATTCCAATAAAAATACACATCTGAACCAAAAGTTATGCAGTTAGCATTAACACAGGCAAAATTATCAAAAAAACAAAACTAAAATGGACAAAAATGTCCAAAAGGTTGCACAAGGGTTAACTAAACTTTATTACTCACAATTGCAAGATATTGTCAGAATTGCGATATATAACTCAAAATTGTGAGAAAAAAATCAGAATTGCATGGAAAAAGTCATAATTCCAAGATATCAACTTACAATTGCGAGAAAAAAACTCTCGCAAATCTATCTTTATAACGCACAGTTACAAGTTTACATCTCGCAGTTCAGAGAAAAACTCAGTATTGCAAGATGTAAACGCAATCGTGAGATAAATGTCAGAACTGTGAGATAAAAAGCTGCAATTACCGTGTTTTGTTTTTTATTCAGTGGCTTACATGGTTTCCAAAGTTATTAAAAAAATATTTAAAAAAATACTGGAGTACGTTTTGCAAGAAAATATGGTTTCAGTTTTTCTACTTCAAAATTCTGTTTTGCTTAGTGAAGTTCACTGCTAATTACTGAGTCAAAACTGGCTAATAATTGACTTAAAGCCTTTATATATGACGCATTATAAAGATATTCAGAATGTGCTGTAATATTGTCTATAATGCATTGTTTTCTACAGTACTTTACTGTTATAATGGAAGACAGTATGTTACTGTCAGACTTTGACAGCAATTATTTTAGTGTACATTATTATGCATTACATCCGTTCATAAAATAATTAAAGTTAAAGTTAAAATGCATTATAATATCTGCAGATTTCTTGCTGAAACTGGTTGTTTGTCATGTGTTTTAATGTAACAACACTGAAAAAAAAAGAAAGTTGAGCCAACTTAAAATTTTAAGGCAACAAGCTTAAGCAGATTTTTGAGTTTCTCAACTTGTTGTTTTAAGTTTATGCAACAAAAAGTTGAGAATCTCCTACAAAAATTAGTTGAAAAACTGCTGAAGTTGGTTGCCTAAAAATTTTAAGTTGGCTCAACTTTTTTTTTACAGTGCATGAATAGATAAGTATTATAAATGGGGCTACAGTTATTAATTGACAAGTAATTATTACTGCATTAAAATACTTGCAAAATGCATTATATATAAAGGCTTCAAGTAAAGTGTTGCCGAAAATGGTTTCTACACCATTTTTTTTTTCAGTGTAGTTTTATGCACACAATATGAAGCCCAGTTATTTGCAGCATGTTTGTGTGTTATGCTTAATTAATTCAGTATTCCAGCATACAGCAAACACACACTGACTAAATTCAATTTAATTCAGCATTTATTGGCCAACACTGTAAAAAAAAAAAGTTGGGCAAGCTTAAAATTTTAAGGCAACCAGCTTCAGCAGATTTTTGAGTTTCTCAACTTCTTATTTTAAGTTTATACAACAAAAAGTTGAGAAATTTCCTAAAAAATAAGTTGAGAAAACTCAAAAATCTGCTGAAGCTGGTTGACTTAAAATTTTAAGCTTGCCCAACTTTTTTTTTTTTTACAGTGAAGTATGCATAACATATAAGGAATGTACTACCGGTATAAGGACTAAACGAAGGATCAGATGCTGACGAGGATAAAGGGTTCGAGTGTGTTTCAAAGACGTGGCTGTGAGCCATGCTCTCATTTGTGATTCTCCAGACTGTCTCAGGTTAAATCTGATGAAACAACAGCACAGTCCCGTCCTCACCGAGAGGAAAGGACACATTGATCCTGTTTAATGTATTTTAGGGAGGTAATGCCAACTCAAGGCAGATTTAATACAACTGACACATCAATAGATGCACAGTTTCCAGGTCAGCTGCTTAAATCGTTTGTATGACTCACCAGCAGGTGAATTAATTATGTATTAAACTCAATTATGTGATTATTGATTTGCCATTTAAATGTTAATGAACGGCACGATTAATTCAGGAGGAGGGAACAATGCTTCATTTGGTTTGGCACTCTTTGCTGTATGAGTTTTTAATTATTCCTCTTTACATAATCACTCTCAAAACAAATTATATGACCTAGAGCTGATTTCCAATCTTCAGGTAATATACAAATATATTAGACATTTGGAAACCAATAATACTGAGATCACTGTTTAATTTATTTTTCACCAAATGACTAAATTAATATTATAATATGTGACCATGGAGCACAAAACCAGTCATAAGGGTACATTTTTCAAAATTGAGATGTATGCATCGTATGCAAGCTGAATAAATAGCTTTCCATTGATGTATGGTTTGTTATGATAGGATAATATTTGGCTGAGATACAACTATTTGTAAATCTGGAATCTGAGGGTGCAAAAAAATCTAAATATTGAGAAAATCATCTTTAAAGTTGTTCAAATGAAGTCTTAGCAATGCATATTACTAATAAAAAATTAAGTTTTGATATATTTACGGTAGGAAATTTACTAAATATCTTCATGGAACATGATCTTAATATCCTAATGATTTTTGGCATAAAAGAAAAATCAATAATTTTGACCCATACAATGTATTTTTGGCTATTGCTACATCTGTATTCCACTGGGAATCAAATCCACCTGCTGCACCAATCGTTGAGAACAGTGACCACAAAAGATAGTGAATACAATCGTGTCCAATCATCTAAATGAATCAATGACCTTTGGATGTGTGTGAATAATGCATGAGCTTACATGTCGCAGCCAGAGATTGGTCTCCATAATCTGGTTCACCTCATCCTGCGGGAAGAAAGAGGAATCTCTGAGAGTCGCAGACAAATCACCTAAACACGACGGCTCTGGATGAATATTTTAGAGCTTAAAGAAGAAACATGCTGTCATGAGCAATCATTCTCCAGGCGTCGGTCCACTCCGTGTCTCACAGATGGTCCACCTGAGCCCCGTCGCCTGAAGGAGCTTCATGATGCACACAAACACACTCTGTGTGCAGCACAGCATCTGAAGGGTCACGCTTCTGGAGGGTTTCTTGAATGTTAAAAAAAAGTCGGGCGATTGCAATCCAATATGGCAAAAAAAAAGTATATTTCGAAATTGAAAAAAAAAAAATAATAAAATAAAATAATAATAAAAAAATATATATTTTTTTTTTGCATATATATATATATATATATATATATATATATATATATATATATATATTTTTTTTTTTTTTTTGTGATCAAATATATATTATAAAGAAAGCAACAACAACATATTACAAAACATTTCAAACAACCAAAGGGAAAAATGTATATACATGTATATCAAAAATATATATATACACACCATGCATTGATACAAAATTAACAGTTATTGAAATATATTTTTTAAATATATTTAAAAATATTAAAAAAGTCTAATTATTCTATATAAAGTCTAACATTTTTAACCATTTTAGTATATTTTTGAAAATATATTTAAAAATGTAAATATATATTTTTACAAGCATTCAAAAATATTTTGCCCTCCATATATTTCAATACAAGAAACCACAATAACATGAGGGTTGTTATTATTGTTGACTAAAACTCAAATTAAGCCATAAACAAAACACACTTTCAGTGCTTAAAAATGAAATAAATGTTAACTGAAAATAAAATAAAATATAAAAATGTAAAACTATTTTATTTCAGCTAGTTTCCAAGGCAACATTTGTACTAAAAATGTACTTAATGTACTAAAATAATTAAAACTAAAACTATATAAAAAAATAAATTAAATAAAAACAACAGAAATTAACTAATAAAATCACAAATGCACAACAAAATTACTGAAACCCGAAAATAATAACAAAAACTATAAAGTATCTGAATGATACTAAAATATCACTGAATGTGTCACATTTGAAGAAAAACACTGTTGTTTATATATAACACGTGTAAACATATAACATAAACATAGGCTGCTGTAAGACTGGAAATGTATTTTCTTGCCACTGAAATACATTTTGAAATATATTTTGGTATATGAAGTTTGAAACTAAATATATATTCAATTTCAAAATCATATTTCATTGAGCTTTACTGTTTACAGCATATTTAAAATATATTTTGGTCAGAAAAAAAATTGTGAAACTTCATTTATGATCTCAACTTACACATTACACAATACATTGTCTTATATGCCTTTATATTGACATCTATGACAATATGAGCCTTAAAAAAAAATAAAAAAAAATATTTCCAATAGTCTGTCAAAATTTTAAATCAGGCCACTAACGGTGCTGGCAGAGAAATGAGAACATTTCAGAAGTTCATATTTAGATTTTCTCTGTAATATAATACTGAAATCATTCTTTGTTATGGTGTTTTTGTTGTTGTTTGCGCTTCCATCCCAAACAAAGCATGAAATTACCTCTATAATCTTTAAAGCATAACAAAGGGATATGACTGAATGCACGGAAATTGCAGAAATGCATTTTTTTGCATCACATAGACCTAGCTGAATTAAACAATCTAGAGAAAATAAATGAGAAAGAATGACATAAGGAAGGAAATACAGCTCCATAGACACTGTGTTTAATTAAAGTGAGACGTTCTCCGTGACTGAAAGAGGAAAGATGAGAGAAAACCTGAAATGCGTTCATTCACGGCGACGGATGGATGCGTGTCTGAGGTCAGAGACTCTGAAGCTCCAGCCGAGACCCAGACTCATCATGAGAACAGAGAACAAAACCAGGGTAAAACAAGTAAACCAACCTGTATTTGTTCACTTACCACTTTGACCAGCTGTGACATGGACACCTCAAACTGGACGATGATGGGGTCGGACACGTTCTCCACCGGTCTGATGTACTGGTTATAACTGGAGAAGATGACTGAGAAGAGCCTGTGCTCGGCCTCAGAGCCACAAACCCCTGAATCTGGACCAGAGACGTTCATTACCGCACAGAAGAACAGTGTTTATAGTGCACTACAGGAGCTGAAGCTGCTAAATCATGCATTTCTTATTATGAATGCTCCCACTTTATAGTGTATTTACATTTAAATTAATCATTTAATGCAATGCACTTATTGTGTACATACATGTTTTTACATTGTAATTATATTTTTTTAAATACCCGCATGTAATTGCATCTGTAATTAATTTCTGTAATTACATTTATAGTTACACTGTTGACCCATCCCTTACACTTTAACCCAGCCTTAAACCTACCCATACCACCAAACCTGTCACTAACCTACCCATAACCCACATCGATAGCAGCAAACATGGTTTGCAATACAATATGACCACAATCATATTGTACATTCTACTTATTTTTTTTATGAAGTACATAGCAGTTAATGCACATGCATGTATTCATAGCAAATGACGAATACATCAAAGTGAGCATGCAATAATTTTCAGACATTGCACAGTAATTGGCATCAATTTTAAACCTATTTTCCTGACAATATCTTGATTTTGTTTTGATCCAACATATGCATAGGGTGAATTCAGATAAACTGTGACCCTTTTCTTGCACATCATCTCTACTGCTTCAGAAGAACACATGCACATGAAGAACTGACTCCTCTGAAGCTGATAAAACATGCATTATTTATTATGAATCAACATTTATTTAGCAAATGAAGAATACAAAAGTGATTCATCTTAAGCTGGCGATGACATGAGATAGTGTTAATACAAATTTTCAAACATTGTATAGTAATCAGAATCAATTTTTAACACGTTTTCTTGACAATATCTTGATTTTGTTTTGATCCATTTCAGATAAATTGGGTCACTTTTGCCATTGAGATGGGGACAATGTCCCAATTATCTTAAATTAACCTCTAACTATAATCCTCCTGATTACAAGTGAATAAAAAACATGTTATAGTGTCAGATCTGATTTGAGACCTGAATGCACACAAACATTTTATTAGACTGAACCAGGAATGAATGATTAAAAAAAAAAAAAAAAATTATTTGTGAATTTGCCGGTTTAGTTTCTTTGATGTGCTGAAAATATTTATAACACTCGTTAAACGTTTTTAGAAAGAGCTGTAAATGTCAGGTTTCTTTGTGACAATTTACCCCATAATCTGTGACAGTGTGCGCCGCTACTGGGGCATGTTGTCACAGACGGTCAGAGTGTATTACCAAGAAACGGAATCGTGCGACCGGCGGAATCATTGCTGTCTTGAAATCAGCCGCAAACATAAAACATTTCAATAAACAGCCACAAGTATGAGGGTCAGTCCTGCTTTACTCACCAGACAGAAGAAAACACAGAGAGTAGCAGGTGTACAAAATGATGAGAAGTCTGGCTTTCATCGTACAATCCGGAGAACTGATAGAAGAGTGACCCAACAGAGTACAGACGAGGACAGAGGAGAGAGAGAGGGAGATAGAGAGAGAGTGGGTGAGTGAGATAGAGAGAGATGGGGGGAGAGAGAGATAGAGAGAGAGTGGGTGAGTGAGATAGAGAGAGAGAGGGAGATAGAGAGAGATAGAGAGAGAGTGGGTGAGTGAGAGAGAGAGAGAGAGAGAGAGAGAGTGGGTGAGTGAGATAGAGAGAGAGAGGGAGATAGAGAGAGATAGAGAGAGAGTGGGTGAGTGAGAGAGAGAGAGAGAGAGAGAGAGAGAGTGGGTGAGTGAGATAGAGAGAGAGAGGGAGATAGAGAGAGATAGAGAGAGAGTGGGTGAGTGAGAGAGAGAGAGAGATAGAGAGAGAGTGGGTGAGTGAGATAGAGAGAGATGGGGGGAGAGAGAGATAGAGAGAGAGTGGGTGAGTGAGATAGAGAGAGAGAGGGAGATAGAGAGAGATAGAGAGAGAGTGGGTGAGTGAGAGAGAGAGAGAGAGAGAGAGTGGGTGAGTGAGATAGAGAGAGAGAGGGAGATAGAGAGAGATAGAGAGAGAGTGGGTGAGTGAGAGAGAGAGAGAGAGAGAGAGAGAGTGGGTGAGTGAGATAGAGAGAGGGAGAGAGAGAGAGAGAGAGAGAGAGAGAGAGAGAGTGGGTGAGTGAGAGAGAGAGAGAGAGAGAGAGTGGGTGAGTGAGAGAGAGAGAGAGAGAGAGAGGGAGAGAGAGAGAGAGAGAGAGGGAGAGAGAGTGGGTGAGTGAGTGAGTGAGAGAGAGAGAGAGAGAGGGAGTGAGAGAGAGAGTGGGTGAGTGAGAGAGAGAGAGAGAGAGAGAGAGACAGAGAGACAGAGAGAGAGAGAGATCCTCTCCAAATAAAGATATAGTAACCAAACCAACGATTTAGAACGATTGTCACGCTTGTGGAGGTTTTCTTGAATGTTAAAAAAAGTTGGACTATTGCAATCCAATATGGCAAAAAAGTAGATTTTGAAATATATATATTTTTTAAATATATTTCTAAATATTAAAAAGTCTAATTATATTTTTTAACCATTTTTAGTATATATTTTGAAAATGTATTTTTAAAATTTAAATATATATTTTTATAAGCATTCAGAAATATTTTACCCTCCATATATATCAATACAATAAACCACAAAATACATGAGGGTTATTATAGTTGACTAAAACTAAAATTAAACCATAAACAAAACACACTTTCATTACTTGAAATAAAATAAATGTTAACTGAATTAAAAAAATATCTATAAAAACTTAAAACTATTTTATTTCAGCTAGTTTCCCAGGCAACATTGCACATTTTCATTTAGTTTAATGTACTAAAATAATTAAAACTAAAACTATTTAAAAATAAATTATATATATATATATTAGTGCTATCAAACGATTAATCACGATTAATCGCATCCAAAATAAAAGTTTTTGTTTACATTATATATATGTGTACTGTGTATATTTATTATGTATATATAAATACTAACACATGCATGTATATAATTAAGAAAAATATGTTATGTTTATATATTAAATGTATTTATATATAATATAAATTATATAAAAATATATATATACATGTAAATCTGTGTAAATATTTTCAAAATATATATTGTATGTGTGTGTATTTATATATACATAATAAATATACACAGTACACATATATGTAATGTAAACAAAAACTTTTATTTTGGATGCGATTAATCGTGATTAATCGCTTGACAGCACTAATATATATATATATATATATATATATATATATATATAGTCATAGACATGTTTATAAAAACAACAGAAAGTAGCTAATAAAAATTACAAACGCACAACAAAATTACTAAAACTTAAACCAAAATGAAAATGAAACCAGAAAATCTAAAAATAAAATTAATTCAAAATAATAACAAAAACTATAAAGTATCTGAATGATACTAAAATATCACTGAATTAAGATTAAGTAACCATTTTAGATAGTAACCAAACCAACGATTTAGAAATAGAGAGAGTAAGACACACTGTGATCTACAGCAAACACTTTCTGCTGATTTCTCCTAAATATCACAATGTGAGGGAAACATTTCTCCCCAGATTTGAAGCATTGATTCCATCATTTACTGAACGTAGTGATACTGAGAAAATACCCGTCATACTACAGCTGCACTCGCTGCTAAATCTGTGTTAGCCTTCACAATGTTAGGAGTTACACATGATTAACTCTAAACTGACTCACTTTATATTTTCATTTAGTTAGATGGATTTTATTTATTATGATTTATGTTGTTGTTATATATATATATAGATTGATACATGTTAATGCTTTGGCAACATTGTGTTACACAGTCATGCTAATAAAGCTTAATTGAGTTGAATTGAATTGAATTGAATTGAGAGCGAGAGAGCACAGCTCAAGGCGCAAAACAGCAAACACACTCAAAATTCGACCAGCTACAAGTTAAACTGAATTGTTTTTCAGAAGTTAAACTAGGATGAATTCAAATTAATACAGGCATTTTTCTCAATGGCAAACTCGACATGCATCTTAAAAACACAACGCACATGATGCGAGGTCATATAATGTGACTATGATGATAAAGCACATGAGAATTTTATGGTTTCACCATGAAGTACACATTTAATACTGGTTCATTGAGACACTGGAGGGTTTTTATACCTCAGAGAAACATCCATATAATAGAACAGAATAACAGAATAAAAGATCATCCTGTAGTCCATATATTATAACCTAATAAACACAAAAACATGTCAGAACTTCATTACCTGGGTATTTTTAAAAACACTTTGCTACAGCTGCAATATGTTTCTATATTAGTAGCTATATGAGAATAATATCCATATCAGCGTGACCCTAATGTTTGCTTTCCAAGAAATGATGTATGTTTCAAACAGCTGCGGATCCATCTCTCACTCCCACAGTCCTGTCCTGTAAGGATTTTTGGGAAAATATAAAACCTCCAACACTTATGTGTAACCTGTTCTGTTATATAACAAAACTGGACACTGTAAAGAGATACGGTAGGCTATTCTGTGCTGTGAATGAAAGTGATGCACTGTAGTCTGTAGTAGATGTGAGTGACAGATACAGACACAGCCAGCAGGTGGCGCTGTACATATAGTGATTCACATCAGCTCAGATCTCAATGTGCTTTCAGGTGAACACAAGGAGAAACACAGAAGATGAGAAATGCTTGAGTAGCGAAGGTGAGCAGGTGATCCTTCATCTCCAAAATCAAGCAAATCAAGCATTCAGACAAGAACAGAGACACATTTGTGCTGATTTGAGTAAGACTTTGACCAACATGGACATGAATGGCTGCAAATGTGATTAAATATTACACAGTGAGCCTATCTATCAAGACCACTGAGAAATAAAACTGATTATTGGAGGCCATGTTTTACAAGAAATACTATTTCAATCTCGCTACTTCATAAATTATTGTTTAATCAAGAGTTATACATAACTACTTGTGAAATTTACTAGCTATTTCTGAGTAAAACTTTTTTTTTTTTTTTTTTTTAAAGATAGATTAAATAATCTTATCCAGGCTTAATAGAGACCAATAAGCCATTTGTACCTTTATTTCCATGAAAAGTGAAAAAAAAGTGACTAACAGTGGCTCAACCAATAGCAAGAGTTGGTGGGTGGGGTTAACTTGTTTCTGACCAATGGCAGACAAGGGGAGTGAAACCTGTTTGGGAACAATCATAAACTCTGGAGTTCTGTTTGGTTCGACTTGAGCTTCAAGCACTTTGCGGTCATATTCTGGGTCAAATGATTGCTGATGTGGAGAAAATCCTCTACAGTGACATTATAATACAATAATGGCACAGTGACTGTGTCACTATCAGAGTTTCATGCTCAGAGCTGAGCTTCATATCTGTGAGATATATATATATATATATATATATAGTGGTGGCCAAAATGATTATAGCACTAGTATTTTCAGCAGCTATTTTTTATTTTATATATAAAAACACCTTTTAACTCAGAGACTAACGTTTACTCCATTTTATATATATATGACATGAAGAAACAGAACAAACTGAGACAGACTAAATCTAGAAGAACTGTCTCCAAGACGCTTCAAGAAAGCTACCTGCAAAGCTACAGTACTTTTAAAAGTTTTAGGCACTTGTGTAAAAATGCTGTAAAATGAGGATGCTGTCAAAAATAATGTCATAAATAGATTTTCTTTATCAATTAACTATTAAAGCTGCAGTCCGTAAGTTTTGCCTCTTTGTCGCCATCTCTGTTTGAAAACCTGCAATTGCAGTTATTTGCGTAATTATCTTCGTTACGTGCACCGGCATGAATCTAATGTTGTGAAGAGTATGTGTGTCTGTCAGTCACCGCACCGGTGTGGATATTGTACTTCGAATCACAGATTCTAGCCTATGTCTTGGAATATATGACCCAAATAAGAGTTTTCACCGGATATTTTCATCTGAACGAGTAACAAGTCTGCCACTTTTGTTCTGACCAACTGAGGAAAAAAAGCATTACAATAAATCACGCTACCAGCGGTGATTAAATCTAACAATCACTTAGCTCATATCACATCAAACCGTGCAAATTATTATTATTGTTATACTTTTTTTCTCAAATTGTAATGTTAACAACATCAGCATTGCGTGACTACGTGTATTAGTGTGTATTTGCGTGATTTCAATTTCTGTACAGTCTAATCTCTAATTGTCATACCAATTGAATTTCATATAAAAAAAAAATTGTAATCCAAAAAGCAAATAATTCTTCCTTCGAACTGGTTCTTTTTAAAATACAAATCGTGTGTAGTCCCAGGCTATCTGTAATCAGATGCACATTTAAACTGGAATATAATCTAATTTCAGTCACATGTGTTTCATAAACACATAATCCTTTCTGGATCACAATCCACCATCAAAATGATAATTTAATTATTTCAGCTGCTGTTAGAAAAGGCTATAAACGATCTGCAGGATCCTCACATGCGATATAGCCTACAATCCGGGAAAACTTCTTTATGATTACAGACGTGATGTAATGATGCAGAGCCATGCTTGAATTTGCCGCGAAAACCTACCAATACCACTCAGATTAGAAAATATTATTATAAGATAACCGTTGTGAATCGGGCTAAAATAAGGAGATCGTTTTGAACACTGGCTGGTTATGTACTTGCTCAAATATTGATTTCGTGTAAATATTGATTTATGTGTAAACATACCTGGCAATAAAACTCATTCTGATTCTGATTCTGATTCTGATTCTGATTCCAGACAGACTGGATGATGATCAGATCAGATCTCTGTGTGGAGCACTGGCTGTTGTCAGACAAAAACTTCACTGGATTATTTACAATTAATGGCAAAATGAATGTTTGGAAATGTAAGCTAATATTTCCTACTGACACACTACAGCAAAAGATAGAAAAAACTGACATAAAACCATTTTTAGCTGCTGAAAATACTAGTGTTCTAATCATTTTGGCCACCACTGTATATCTATATACACTCAAAAAAAATGGTGCTATATAGCACTAAAAGTGGTTATTTGGCTCGTAATCATAGGGGAACCACTTTTGGTGCTGTATAGCACCAAATCTTGGTGCTTCAGCGGTTCTTCACTGGTTCTTTGGCATGACTGAGGGGCTATATAGCACCGCTACCATATACAGAACCTGTTAAGCTCCTGTATGGTTCTTCAGCGGTTCTTTGGGGTGATTAAGGTGCTATATAGCAACACTGACATACAAAGAACCTGTTAAAGGTTCTTTACGAGCCAAAGAACCACTGTTGGTGCTGTTTAGCACCATTTTTGTTGAAGAAATACAATGCAATATGGCACCTCTTATGGTTCTACATAGCAGCATTTGACAAAGATACTGTATAGCACCTTTAAAGATATGGTGCTATATAGCACCAAAAGTGGTTCCTCTATGATTATGAGCCAAGAATCACTTTTAGTGCTATATAGCACCATTTTAGAGTGATAAAGCATCAGTTGATTGAGATCTCCGGCTCACATCCCGTCTTGTCTGGACGGCTCTGCGCTGGACTGCTGGATGGCTGCGGTCTGGCTCTGGAAGAGCGGCTGGAGGAACAGACCCAGCGTTCCCACCACACACACGATCACAAAGATCCACAGAAACAGGCGGTCCACCACCATGGCCACGTACTTCCAGTCCTCGATGACCTGCGGATGCACAGAGATCGGCTCGTTAATAAACCTATTGACCCATTACGTGCACTAATATGGGAGGATGCAGAATGAGCAGCCGCTCCGTCTCTCAGACTGCTGTCCTTGGCACTTTCTGACGCTCACTATTATTCTCTCTCTCTCTCTCTCTCTCTCTGTCCTCCAGAGTGATTTAAGCACACGATCGATGCTCTTACAATGGGCTCCGGCTGAAGTGTGAGCAGAACCTATGCTGTTGTCCACCTCTGTTTGCTAACTGTGTGTCTGCTGAATAAATATTCTTTGTTAAACTTGAATGACATTCAACTTTTATTGTACAATTCGATCTGTTTTAAACCCATTAGGTAATATCTTACTAGATATGCACAGAAAGTGAGGACGAGTGAGATGTTAGACTAGTGTTTCCTATAAATACACAGAATTACAGCAAATTAAACTAACATATGGTTAAACTAGTATAGATTCACTGGCTCTCATGAGCAGTTTCTTTTCTTTTTTGAAAGTCAATAAGACTCACAAACTGTCTGACAAATTGAACAGTTCACAAATACTTTATGTTTTAGATCGATAGCAGGGCAATTATGGCCATAAGTGAAACCATAAAAGTCATAAAAAGTTCTACAAGCCATCAATCCCACTAAAGATTTCTTATGATGATATGAAATCACTGATAATATGAGCTCAACATTTGTTACTGTTCAAATGTTTGGAGTGCTTTTACTTTAAATAATACTTTGTTTTTTTAATAAATAATAATGCAATGAATATTTGTAATACACAATGATGCATTAAACTGATCAAATCTGACATTAAATATATGTAGACTGATATTCAAAAGTTTTGAATAACTGAGGAATTTTAAATGTTTTTGAAACATTATTATCAATGTTGAAAAGAGTTGTGCTGCCCAATATTTTTGTGGAAACTGTTATACTACCAGTCAAAAGTTTCAAAACTTTTATCCAGCATTAAAGGGATACTCTACCCCAAAATGATTTTTTTTTTCGTTTTTCACTTACCCCCATGTCGTTCCGAACCCGTAAAAGCTTCGTTAGTCTTCAGAACACAATTTAAGATATTTCAGATGGCTTGTGACTGTCCCATTGACTGCCAAGTAAATAACACTGTCAAGGTCCATAAAAGTATGAAAGCATCGCCAGAATACTCCATCTGCCTTCAGTGGTTCAATCATAATGTTATGAAGCGACGAGAATACTTTTTGTATGGAAATAAAACAAAAATAACGACTTTATTCAACAATTAGGCACCGTAACGTCTCCTCTGTGTCAGCGTAGCGCCATTTTGGAGATTATCCCCTGGATGCAAAATGCATACGCTCTTCTGTATCAGCCGGGCCACAAGGGTGCGCTGTTTGCGTTCAAATCAGAGCGTAAATCGACGAAGAAGACGCATCCCTGTGTCGAGGCTGATACAGAAGACACAGAGGAGACGTTACGGTGCCTAATTTTTGAATAAAGTCGTTATTTTTGTTTTATTTCCGTACAAAAAGTATTTGCGTCACTTCATAACATTATGATTGAACCACTGAAGGCAGATGGAGTATTCTGGCGATGCTTTTCATACTTTTATGGACCTTGACAGTGCAATTTACTTGGCAGTCAATGGGACAGTCACAAGCCTCCCGGTTTTCATCCAAAATATCTTAAATTGTGTTCTGAAGACTAACAAAGCTTTTACGAAGGGTAAGTGAAAAACGACAACATTTTCATTTTGGGGTGGAGTATCCCTTTAAGGACATTTAATTCATCAAAAGTGACAGTAAAGACGTTTCTAATGCTACAAAATATTTCTATTTCAAATAAATGTTGTTCTTTTGAACTTTGTGTTCATCTGTGAATCCTGAAAAATTAAATGCATGACCGTTTCCACAAAAATATTGTGCAGCACAACTGTTTTCAACATTGATAATAATTAGAAATGTTTCTTGAGCAGCAAATCAGCATATTAGAATGATTTCTAAAGGATCATGTCACACTGATCACGGGAACTAGACGAGTCCTCTGCACAATCTGACTTTGCTGCAGCATGGAATTAAACTGCAGTGTCGTCTGGCCAGAGGAGAACTGACCCCCGACTGAGCCTGGTTTCTCCCAAGGTTTTTTTCTCCATTCTGTCACCGATGAGTTTTGGTTCCTCTGGCTTGCTTAGTTGGGGACACTTAATTTCCAGCGATATCGTCGACTTGATTGAACAGATACTATTTAAACTGAACTGAGCTGGACGATGACATCACTGACATTTTACATTTACATTTATTCATTTAGCAGACACTTTTATCAAAAAGCGACTTACAGTGAATTCAGGATATACATTTTTTTATCCGTATGTGTGTTCCCTGGGAATTGAACCCACGACCTTTTGCACTGCTAACTACCACTGATCCACAGGAACACCTGCTGAATTCAACACACACTGAATTCAATAATGAACTGCCTTTAACTGAAAATTGAGTGTTTACTATTGTCCTTTTGCATTATTGACTATTACTACACTATTTTCCTATTTGATACTGTAAAGCTGCTTTGACACAATCTGTATTGTTAAAAGCGCTATATAAATAAAGGTGACTTGACTGAAGACTGGAGTAATGTTGCTGAGAATTCAGCTTTGATCACAGCAATCAATTACAGTTAACAGATATTCACATAGAAAACAGATATTTTAAATTGTAATAATATTCCACTATTTGTACTGTTTTTATGACCAAATAAATGCAGCCTTGTTGACTCGTTCAGAATGCTAGCGTATGTGAAAGTGTATCTGGGAAGCGATAAAGTCACTCACACTTTGATCGTCGTCGTTTCCCATCATGTGATCCGCTACGTAGCGAACGCCGTCCACGGCCTCCTGGATCTCGGATCCCCAGTCTGAAGCCGGCCTGCTCCCTCTCAGGTCCTGTGTGGAGTTGTGTCCGTCGGGAAGGAACCCAGCGGGCCGCAGATCTCCTTTCTGGATCCGAGGTCCTCTGCTGTAAAAGTGTCCGGGCGACGAGAGCGCCGAGGATGCGGCCAAAAGCGCGGAGGCCGACGACGACATGCCTGATTTGCGAGGATCAGTGAAGCCCAGCAGAGGTGATCCGGGATCCCGCAGACGGCGACGGGCCGAGTTTCCCCGCGGTCTCTGCATAAACAGCAGCGCTGGAAGTCTGACCAGGAACACCAGCTTGACCCAGTCCGGCATGTTGTGTGTGCTCGGAGAGCGATGGTGCACGTTTATCACACAAACGCTGGTGATGATGGAGAACGTCACCAGGACCATGGTGAACATCAGGTACTTCCCGATCAAGGGAACGTCCAGCGACGTGGGCGGCACGATCTTGGAGATCAGCAGGAGGAAGACGGTCAGCGCCAGCAGGACGGAGATGCACAGTGTAATCTTCTCGCCGCAGTCCGAAGGCAGGTAGAAGACCAGGATGGCCAGCGACGTGATGAGCACGCAGGGGATGATCAGGTTGATGGTGTAAAACAGCGGCTTGCGCTTGATGATGAAGTCGTAGGTCAGATCCACGTAGGTGGGGTCCAGAGCGCTGACCGTTCTCCGGCCCGGCAGAGCTAGGATGTCCCACTCGCCGCTGGGAGTGAAGTCGTCCATGCTGGCCACCTCGGACTTCAGCAGCAGGTCGATCTCGGTGTGATCGTAGGTCCAGGAGCGGAACTTGAGCGTGCAGTTCTGCTGGTCAAAGGGGAAGTGCTTGACCTCGATCTTGCAGGCGCTCTTGTAAATGGCAGGAGGGAGCCAGGCGATGCTCCCGTTGAACAGGACGATGGCGTTGGTGAAGACCGTCACTTCGTACGTCCCATCCGCACTATGGAGCGAACAGAAACATTTATGCATTTAGCAGACGCTTTTATCCAAAGCGAATTACATTGCATTCAAGTTACAATTTTTAACATTTTATCAGCTCTTGCTTTCCCTGGGAATCAAACCCATGATCTAGGCGTTGCTAGCGCCATGCTCTACCATTTGAGCTACAGGAAGGTTACAACATGCAATGCATGTGGGATATGTGACTACAACTAGGGCATTTTAGGCTATATACAGTGGAGGCCAAAATGATTAGAACACTAGTATCTCCAGCAGCTAAAAAATGGTTTTAAGTCAGTTATTTCTATCTTTTGCTGCAATGTGTCGG
Organism: Aspiorhynchus laticeps; assembly: GCA_023376895.1. Classification (NCBI taxonomy): domain Eukaryota; kingdom Metazoa; phylum Chordata; class Actinopteri; order Cypriniformes; family Cyprinidae; genus Aspiorhynchus; species Aspiorhynchus laticeps. The sequence continues at coordinate 24,678,054 of CM041798.1, forward strand.
TAGGAAATATCAGTTTACATTTCCAAACATTCATTTAGCTATTAATTGTAATAATCCAGTGAGATTTTTGTGCTCCACACAGAGATCTGATCATCATCCAGTCTGTCTGGAATAAAAAAAATGACATTGCACCTCTATTACGTAGTTTAATGAAAACGTTAATTTAATTTTGCAGAATAGTTAAACCAGCTAATCAAGATTCACTGTTTATTTCTATATGCTATTAGTCATATTACACAAACACATACACACACACACACTCATATACTTACCTCTATCTATCTATATCTAAATCTATCTATATATATATATATACACATATACACACCTTTTTCTTCAACACGGAAGTAAGCCTATGGGTGAGACATCCGGTTCATTAGCTGCTATAGGTAAATAACGAGGAGAATAACAACGTGCACTAAACAGTAAAACTGTTTGCACTACAAACCAGTGTGTTCATAATTAAGATAATACATTAAAATAATCTAAGACACACCAATTTTCAATATCAAGCAGCAAAACGAACTGTTTTGTACAGCTGAAAATAGCTGGACGCGGATGAGACCGGAAGCTATTTTTACGGGAAGAAAAATGTGGATATATATCTCAGTTTTTCATTTTATTAAAATTATTATTAATTTTGTTCTGTCATTTTTATAGTTTTTTTTTATTTTAATTTGCAATTTAGGTTTCATATATTTTTTTGATTTCAGTTTTAGTTTTAAAATTATTAATTGTAGTGCCTCAAATAACAAATATATAAAACTATACATAATTTAATTAAAACAAAAAGTTTAATAAAAATGTAAATTAAATGTGTCCCTGGAGCACAAAAGCAGTCATAAGTAACACAGGTATATTTGTAGCAATAGACAACAATACATTGTATGGGTCAAAATTATACATTTTTCTTTTATGCCAAAAATCATTAGGATATTAAGATCATGTTCCATGAAGATATTTAGTAAATTTCCTACCGTAAATATATCAAAACTTAATTTTTGATTAGTAATATGCTTTGCTAAGAACTTCATTTGAACAACTTTAAAGGTGATTTTCTCAATATTTAGATTTTTTTGCTCCCTCAGATTCCAGATTTACAAATAGTTGTATCTCAGCCAAATATTGTCCTATCATAACAAACCATACATCAATGGAAAGATTATGTATTGTGCTTTCAGATGATGCATAAATCTCAATGTTGAAAAATTGACCCTTATGACTGGTTTTGTGCTCCAGGGTCAAGAATCATGCAAATTAGTCATGACCACCTAAACAAGATTCAGTGTTTTTTTGTGTTTTTTTTTTACATTATTCATATAATATTATAATTGTATAAATATTTTGAATTAGCTTTTATTTTATATTCTATTTTCTTACCCTCCCCCCCACCCCAATAAGTAATTTTAGTACTTTTTAACCTTAAACTAAATGAAAATAATACACGTTGCCTTGGCAACAAACTCAAATAAGTTGTTTAATGTAATATTTATATTTAGTTTTATTTCAGTTAACTCAAATGTGTTCATGGTTTCAGATAATAAGGCTGTTTGGAGTTCATGTAACTATCAGCTGGCTGTTCGCTCAAAGCTGCTGGCTCATTCTTTGCAGGTTTCAGTGTCTGCTCATTATCTCCTGCAGCGTCTGGGCTTCTCTCATCAGAAACTCACTTGTTGTACAGCACTATATCAGGCAGCCAGATGTGTCTGGAGGGGATCCGGAGCTTGTCGATTCCTTCGTACTCCGTCGGGTCCCACGACAGACGATAATCATTCCAGTTCTGCAGATAATATCACGGTTGTCTTATTATTTCATATATGAGCTTTCCCTCGGTCAGACGGACACAATTACACACTGGATTAGCGGCGTGATGAATGGACGTGAGGGCACTGATTATTGGACAGGACACACGACGGGTAAATTCAAGATCAACACAAGGACGGCAGAGATGATTATGCTTTAATGAAGTAATAATTGACATCTGATGAGCCGCTGACACTGACCTGAGTGATCCAGACGTTCGTCGTCATGATCTGCTCTCTCTCATTCTGCAAGCACAGAAATAATAACACATAAACACACAGCTGATACTGACTTTTGCCAATTTCACAAGAATGGAAACTTGCAGGGATTGCATATATATATTAGTGCCGTCAAACGATTAATCGCGATTAATCGCATCCAAAATAAAAGTTTTTGTTTACATAATATATGTGTGTGTACTGTGTATATTTATTATGCATGTATATACTGTATAATAGGGGTGTAACGGTACACAGATGTCACGGTTCGGTACGTACCTCGGTTCGGGGGTCACGGTTCGGTACGATTTAAGAAAAGAAAATTAAAATCTACTATGCTAGGTTTATTTTAATTTATTTTGAACAGACAAAATTGTCCACCTAGATGTGAAAATACTAAATATTATATTATATTAAATTATAAAGTTATATATATAATCTATATGTACATATATGCATACAAGGAATAAATACTTGAAATATATTTGATTTAGTAAACAAGGGGATAAAAACAGTGCGACACGTAATGTAGCTTATATATGCTGAGTTTCAGTTCATTTTTGTGACACTCTTAATTTGTTCACAGAAAGGAAACTCAAATGGCAGAATATTTGTTTTCTTTATTTTACAAAAGTGCAATGTTTTGTTTTCATTGTGCATGTACACAAATAAAAGCAGACCTTTTACAGTGATGCATTATTAATAAGACAATTAATGACAGTTGAAGTGATTGCGTGCACACACACACAAAACATAACTCTAGCATGACAAATAAAATCAACTTTATTAAAAGTATAAATATTAAGTAACTTTAATATAGTATATAGTAAATAGTAACTTTATCAAAATAAAATACAGTGAATCAACGCGCTTCAGCGCGCTTCTGCTGGCGGTTATCAAACAGCGTTGCATTGCTGCGGGCGCCCCCTTCTGGATTGGGCGTGAATTGCCTGTATTCGTCGTATTATTTAATATTTATATATAATATAAATTATATAAATATTAATATATACATGTAAATATTTTCAAAATCCATACTGTATGTGTGTGTATTTATATATACACACACACACATATATTACATAAACAAAAACTTTTATTATGAATGCGATTAATCGTTTGACAGCACTAATTTTTACATTATGTAGAAACGTATTTTCCGCAGCATGAACCAATAATCACTGTGATCATAATCATTTCTACACACAGACTTGTTCTTTGTAAATAATTGATTATGAAAACTGAATTTAGATTACAGGTGGAGAACACCAAAGACTCATTCGGATATTTTACTTAATTAAAATATCACAGAAAAATGAATTTTGAAAGTATTACACAATGAATATCAAAATGCATTCCCAATACCATGCCACTTTTTTTTTGAAAATGTGAATAATGTTCCATTTCCAATTGTTTTTTCTATACCACATTATTTAGAAAATTAAATTATGTGAATATTTCCATAAGTAATCACACCACACTGAATACTAAAATTTTTACAGCAATTTTTTTCAGCAATAACAGCTGTGTGTGTGTGTATATATATATATAAATAAAACAATATGATATTTAATGGGACATACATTGCTTTTAGTGGCTGGTTGTGAAATCAAATGTGAATGAACGTATCAATATCTGTCTGTTTAGGCCTCACAACTAATTGAAATGCATTTTGAAATCTCTGATGTAACTCTCAAACGTTTTGTCTGGTGAAATACTCTACAAAACCCCTGATCCTGACTGAATGCTGTGGAGGTCTGGACTCACCACACTGATGAGCTGCGCCAGAGAAACCTGCAGGAGAACCGTCACTCTCTCGGTCCGGTTCAGCGCCGGCCGGATCAGTTTGTTATAGCGATCTTTACCCAGCAGCCAGTTCATCAAACGCTCCTCTGAATCTGCACAGAGTCCACCTGCAGACCGCCAGAAAACACCTCAGACCAGAAGACCACAGACTCGTGCATGAAACCAATGCTACAGCAGCTCGCTTAGTTTATAAAACACAAAGATGGTCACAATATCCTACAGAAATACTGCATTATGGCTGCGTTTACACTGCAAGTCTTAATGCACAGATCCGATCTTTTGACCATATCCGATTTTTGGCTCGTCTGTTTACATTCACTTTAGACACGACTGGTATCCGATATCTGTGTTTACATTAATTCGCACCCAAAAGGATCGTCTGCAGTGATCGCTTATGCACATGGTAGACCATCGGGTTTTAAATGGCCGTGCTATTAAAATTATTTATATAATTCATGTTGAATGGCCATTATTATTTGCCAGCATGGACAACGGCGGTCATGGATGTTTTGCAGCACAAAATTTAACTGAACGGATAAAGACCGGAAAATAATGGTAATTTTAATTTTTTAGACTATTTTATCTACAGCTGAGGTAGAATTCTTTAGAGAAATAAAGATGATATTTATTGAAATGAATTCGAATGAATTAACGAGAGAGAGAGAGAGAGAGAGAGAGAGAGAGAGAACACATGCACCCACGGGTTGAAAACCAGCTCCTGAATGTGCAATTTCTTAGCTGTATCTATTTCAATAAAATGCGAGCATGCAGCATGCCGGCATTTAAACACCATTAAACATCTTTATGAGCAAACGTGTCACCCTCGCATTGGGAGTTCTGTGGAGAATCGGATATGTGTGTTTGGATGTAGGTCGGATGTCCAGATATCGGATATGTATCTGATTTAAACCCACATTTGGAAACGGCTCAGATCGGATACGAAAAAAATCGGATCTTGTGCGAATTTTTGTGTTTACACGCGTGCAACAAATTCCGATCTGTGTCAGATGTGGGCAAAAAATCTGATTTTTTCTGCCAGTGTAAACGCAGCCGATGATTTTCAGTCGAATGCACTTCTTGTACATGGTGACTAATTAACTGAGAAACTCCGTAAGAAAGAGACAAAGACGTTTAATCCCTGGTGAAAATTGTGAAAATTGATTCCGTTGGGTTCCTCCCAGCTAACAAAAATATATGTTCTAAGAACATTTTTGCTTACTTTCCCAGTAAGTAATGACAATTATATTTCTGAATGTTCAAAACGTCCAGGTTTTTGAGGTTTTAAAAAATGTAATATTTAAAAAAAAAAAATTCTTGGTTAAACAAACACTAAGCACTTTATCATTTTGCGATCATTACGGGAACATTAGTTCTGAATGTTGTCTGAATGTTCTGAAAGAAACAGTAACATTTAACAAACGTTAGATGAGCATCCAACTCAAACATTTCAGAAAAAATAAAAAAAGATTCCATGAATGATTTATAAATAACATATATTTATAAATACATGTATTTATACATATATACAGTGGTGGTCAAAATCGTAGGATTTACGAGGATCATACACAATGCAAATTCTAAATTTGAAGATCAGAGTAAATTGTACATATTTTGTCTTCTGGGAAACAAGTGTCTTCTGTATCCTCTGAAGGACAGTACTAGATGATAAATATGATATTTAAACAAAATAAGAAAAATGTACACACCCTCATCCCGTTCAAAAGTTTTCACCCCCCAGCTCTCAATCATCGTGTTTCATTATTGCACATCCGTGAATGTTTGCAGCTTCTGTAATAGTTGCGTTTGAGTCGTGAAAAGATTGCTGGAAAGGGTTCAAAAGATGCTGGAAAACCAAAGAATGTGTAGAAGCTGGAGGATTCTTCTGAAGAACCTTATTCAGGACTATACTACATTTACATTTATGCATTTAGCAGACGCTTTTATCCAAAGCGACTTACAGTGCATTCAAGCTATACATTTTTTTTATCAGTATGTGTGTTCCCTGGGAATTGAACCCACAACCTTTTGCGCTGCTAACGCAATGCTCTACCACTGAGCCACAGGAACAGGATTTTGATACTAGATCAAAATTGACATGCATTTGTACAATCCCTCTTATTTTGGTAAAATAATTAACGTTTTGCAGATTCTGCAAGGTGTACAGTATTTAAACTTTTGTCCACAACTGTGTAACATTTTGAGAACATTATTTAAGACCAGATCATATATACATATATACACTCTTAAAAATGCTGGGTTAAATACAACCCAACACTGGGTAAAATATGGACAAACTCAGCTATTGGGTTGTTTTGACCCAGCGGTTGGCCTCAGCATTTTTTAGAGTATATATATAAATAAACCCCTGGCAAAGTGTGGTTTTGGAGGATATCAGCATAAATCCTTATAATTTTTTGGTGCAAATATATTAAAGTAACTTGACATTATCATTGAAGACCACCAATAATATTGGTGGTCTAATAACACTGGTGGTCCAATAACACAAAACTTTTGAACAGGATGAAGATTTCCAACTTTTTTCTTTTGTTGAAATATATATATTTTTCCATTTATTACTGCCCTTCGGAAGCAACAGAAGATACTTGCATGTTTCCCGGAAGACAAACTAAGTACAATTTACCTTGATCTTCAAATTCAAAAAGTTTTCACCCCCCGGCTCTTAATGCATCGTGTGTTCTTCTGGAGCATCAGTGAATGTTTGAACCTTTTTTAATAGTTGTGTTTGAGTCCATCTATTGTCCTCAGTGTGAAAAGATGGATCTCAAAATCATACAGTCACTGCTGGAAAGGGTTCAAATATGCAAAAATGCTGGAAAACTGCAGAATCTACAGAACGTGTCTACATATAAATCTAGACATATAAAAACAGGAAGATATAGAGGTCTGTGTCTAAGATGCATAGACAAATGCTCAATTGTAAGGTAACAGCATTGGTGAAGCATTACACTGGGAAGCAGCTCTGTGTTCTGAAGAGTTCTGACCTGGACTGATGTCCACCAAAATGTTCAAACAGCCCAATGAAAGGCGGCTTCAAAACTATAATTTTCACTCTTAGATAGAAATGTGATTGCTGACGGCACAGTGTTGGTAAATGTTATCAGTGCAGACTCTAGAAGATCAGCAGTTGTTTATGAGCGGCTTCAGGCGAGCTGCAGAGTCAGCAGAACACAATCACAACCAGCCAGCAAACGCTCAACATCACACACACGAAACACAGACAGCGCTCAACATCACACACACGAAACACAGACAGCGCTCAACATCACACACACGAAACACAGACAGCGCTCAACATCACACACACGAAACACAGACAGCGCTCTTCATCACACACACGAAACACAGACAGCGCTCAACATCACATACACGAAACACAGACAGCGCTCTTCATCACACACACGAAACACAGACAGCGCTCTTCATCACACACACGAAACACAGACAGCGCTCTTCATCACACACACGAAACACAGACAGCGCTCTTCATCACACACACGAAACACAGACAGCGCTCTTCATCACACACACGAAACACAGACAGCGCTCTTCATCACACACACGAAACACAGACAGCGCTCAACATCACATACACGAAACACAGACAGCGCTCTTCATCACACACACGAAACACAGACAGCGCTCTTCATCACACACACGAAACACAGACAGCGCTCTTCATCACACACACGAAACACAGACAGCGCTCTTCATCACACACACACGAAACACAGACAGCGCTCTTCATCACACACACGAAACACAGACAGCGCTCAACATCACACACACGAAACACAGACAGCGCTCTTCATCACACGAAACACAGACAGTGCTCTTCATCACACACACGAAACACAGACAGCGCTCTTCATCACACACACACGAAACACAGACAGCGCTCTTCATCACACACACGAAACACAGACAGCGCTCTTCATCACACACACGAAACACAGACAGCGCTCTTCATCACACACACACGAAACACAGACAGCGCTCTTCATCACACACACGAAACACAGACAGCGCTCTTCATCACACACACGAAACACAGACAGCGCTCTTCATCACACACACACGAAACACAGACAGTGCTCTTCATCACACACACGAAACACAGACAGTGCTCTTCATCACACACACGAAACACAGACAGCGCTCAACATCACACACACGAAACACAGACAGCGCTCTTCATCACACACACGAAACACAGACAGCGCTCTTCATCACACACACACGAAACACAGACAGTGCTCTTCATCACACACACGAAACACAGACAGCGCTCAACATCACACACACGAAACACAGACAGCGCTCAACATCACACACACGAAACACAGACAGCGCTCTTCATCACACACACGAAACACAGACAGCGCTATTCATCACACACACACGAAACACAGACAGTGCTCTTCATCACACACACGAAACACAGACAGCGCTCAACATCACACACACACGAAACACAGACAGCGCTCAACATCACACACACGAAACACAGACAGCGCTCTTCATCACACACACGAAACACAGACAGCGCTCAACATCACACACACACGAAACACAGACAGCGCTATTCATCACACACACACGAAACACAGACAGCGCTCTTCATCACACACACGAAACACAGACAGTGCTCTTCATCACACACACACGAAACACAGACAGCGCTATTCATCACACACACACGAAACACAGACAGCGCTCTTCATCACACACACGAAACACAGACAGCGCTCTTCATCACACACACACGAAACACAGACAGTGCTCTTCATCACACACACGAAACACAGACAGCGCTCAACATCACACACACGAAACACAGACAGCGCTCAACATCACACACACGAAACACAGACAGCGCTCTTCATCACACACACGAAACACAGACAGCGCTCAACATCACACACACGAAACACAGACAGCGCTCTTCATCACACACACGAAACACAGACAGCGCTCAACATCACACACACGAAACACAGACAGCGCTCTTCATCACACACACGAAACACAGACAGCGCTCAACATCACACACACACGAAACACAGACAGTGCTCTTCATCACACACACGAAACACAGACAGCGCTCAACATCACACACACGAAACACAGACAGCGCTCAACATCACACACACGAAACACAGACAGCGCTCAACATCACACACACGAAACACAGACAGCGCTCAACATCACACACACGAAACACAGACAGCGCTCTTCATCACACACACACGAAACACAGACAGCGCTCAACATCACACACACGAAACACAGACAGCGCTCTTCATCACACACACGAAACACAGACAGCGCTCAACATCACACACACACGAAACACAGACAGCGCTCTTCATCACACACACGAAACACAGACAGCGCTCAACATCACACACACACGAAACACAGACAGCGCTCTTCATCACACACGAAACACAGACAGCGCTCTTCATCACACACACGAAACACAGACAGCGCTCTTCATCACACACACGAAACACAGACAGCGCTCAACATCACACACACGAAACACAGACAGCGCTCTTCATCACACACACGAAACACAGACAACGCTCTTCATCACACACACACGAAACACAGACAGCACTCTTCATCACACACACGAAACACAGACAGCGCTCTTCATCACACACGAAACACAGACAGCGCTCAACATCACACACACGAAACACAGACAGCGCTCTTCATCACACACACGAAACACAGACAACGCTCTTCATCACACACACACGAAACACAGACAGCACTCTTCATCACACACACGAAACACAGACAGCGCTCTTCATCACACACGAAACACAGACAGCGCTCAACATCACACACACGAAACACAGACAGCGCTCTTCATCACACACACGAAACACAGACAGCACTCTTCATCACACACACGAAACACAGACAGCACTCTTCATCACACACGAAACACAGACAGCGCTCTTCATCACACACACGAAACACAGACAGTGGTCTTCATCACACACACGAAACACAGACAGCGCTCAACATCACACACACGAAACACAGACAGCGCTCTTCATCACACACACGAAACACAGACAGCGCTCTTCATCACACACACGAAACACAGACAGCACTCTTCATCACACACACGAAACACAGACAGCGCTCTTCATCACACACACACGAAACACAGACAGCGCTCTTCATCACACACACGAAACACAGACAGCACTCTTCATCACACACACGAAACACAGACAGCGCTCTTCATCACACACACGAAACACAGACAGTGCTCTTCATCACACACACACGAAACACAGACAGCGCTCTTCATCACACACACACGAAACACAGACAGCGCTCTTCATCACACACACACGAAACACAGACAGCGCTCAACATCACACACACGAAACACAGACAGCGTTCAACATCACACACACGAAACACAGACAGCGCTCTTCATCACACACACGAAACACAGACAGCGATCTTCATCACACACACGAAACACAGACAGCGCTCAACATCACACACACGAAACACAGACAGCGCTCAACATCACACACACGAAACACAGACAGCGCTCAACATCACACACACGAAACACAGACAGCGCTCAACATCACACACACGAAACACAGACAGCGCTCTTCATCACACACACGAAACACAGACAGCGCTCTTCATCACACACACACGAAACACAGACAGCGCTCTTCATCACACACACGAAACACAGACAGCGCTCTTCATCACACACACGAAACACAGACAGCGCTCAACATCACACACACACGAAACACAGACAGCGCTCTTCATCACACACACACGAAACACAGACAGTGCTCTTCATCACACACACGAAACACAGACAGCGCTCTTCATCACACACACGAAACACAGACAGCGCTCAACATCACACACACACGAAACACAGACAGCGCTCTTCATCACACACACGAAACACAGACAGTGCTCTTCATCACACACACGAAACACAGACAGCGCTCTTCATCACACACACGAAACACAGACAGCGCTCAACATCACACACACGAAACACAGACAGCGCTCAACATCACACACACGAAACACAGACAGCGCTCAACATCACACACACGAAACACAGACAGTGCTCTTCATCACACACACGAAACACAGACAGCGCTCTTCATCACACACACGAAACACAGACAGTGCTCTTCATCACACACACGAAACACAGACAGCGCTCAACATCACACACACGAAACACAGACAGCGCTCTTCATCACACACACGAAACACAGACAGCGATCTTCATCACACACACGAAACACAGACAACGCTCTTCATCACACACACGAAACACAGACAGCACTCTTCATCACACACACGAAACACAGACAGCGCTCTTCATCACACACACACGAAACACAGACAGCGCTCAACATCACACACACGAAACACAGACAGCACTCTTCATCACACACACGAAACACAGACAGCGCTCTTCATCACACACACACGAAACACAGACAGTGCTCTTCATCACACACACGAAACACAGACAGCGCTCAACATCACACACACGAAACACAGACAGTGCTCTTCATCACACACACGAAACACAGACAGCGCTCTTCATCACACACACGAAACACAGACAGTGCTCTTCATCACACACACGAAACACAGACAGCACTCTTCATCACACACACACGAAACACAGACAGCGCTCTTCATCACACACACGAAACACAGACAGCGCTCAACATCACACACACGAAACACAGACAGCGCTCTTCATCACACACACGAAACACAGACAGCGCTCTTCATCACACACACGAAACACAGACAGCGCTCTTCATCACACTGGATGGATCTCATGGAGACTCTTAAAATACATAAACTCAATGTTTGGCATAGTACAGTTGTGATACATGGATATTCCCGTTTCTCTGATCATGTAGTGTTACAGTAGATCAATATAAAAATCAACTAAAACTCTGTTTGAGTATGAGGATGTTTATCTGACAGTCTCATCAAAATCACACAAACATGACCCGTCCAGGAACAGAGAGGGATAATTCAACATGAATGGACATTATATATTAAATGAATGATAAATAAACATGCATAAAATATCCCGTCTGCACTCTGAATAAAGACAAAAAGCCCTAAAATAAATACAAAATAAACCTAATAATTCCTCTTTTGTATGCAGTGGTCTATCACAGAACTCTCTGGCACTGAAGCAATTCATTAGTAGTTCAAGACTCATGTACAGACAGATTCTTTGTAAATATACTGCAGTACCATCACTTCATAACAATCGTATGTGACCCTGGAGCACAAAACCAGTCATAATGGTAAATTTTTCGAAATTGAGATATATACATAATATGGAAGCTGAATAAATAATCTTTCCATTGATGTATGGTTTGTTATGATCGGACAATATTTGGCTGAGATACAACTATTTGTAAATCTGGAATCTGAGGGTGCAAAAAAATCTAAATATTGAGAAAATCACCTTTAAAGTTGTTCAAATGAAGTTCTTAGCAATGCATATTACTAATCAAAAATTAAGTTTTGATATATTTATGGTAGGACATTTACAAAATATCTTCATGGAACATGATCTTAATAGCCTAATGATTTTTGGCATAAAAGAAAAAATTATAATTGTGACCCATACAATGTATTGTTGTCTATTGCTACAAATATACCTGTGTTACTTATGACTGCTTTTGTGCTGCAGGGTCACATATAAATAATGCTGAGACACAGTGTTTTCGATCTAATCTGACTCAGGACAACGCTCAAAGGATTTTTACTGGTCTCTAATATTTATTATTAATCATTCTTACTGTGTTTCTGATCAAACGGTCAGATTAATTGTCAGTGTGCATCATCATCTCTGTTGTGGATCACACACTGCTCCTGTACACGACACTGAAAATGCAGTATAAAGCACATGGACTCACCACTGAGACCTTCAGCTTTAATTGGGATGAATTAATATTAATGAGCAGTGATCTGCGATAATTAGAGACACCCAGAGCTACACTGTAAGCACTCTCTTTGTAATGCTGATTGAAGAAACACAAAACATGAGAAAAGACCCACAGGAACAAACAGACAAAGAACAACTTCAGCACAAACACAGCTCTGATTTAAAGCCATTGTGTGAAGACCCAGATACAGCAGGAGACACTCAATGATTTACCAAGCACCACATTAATAGAGGGTCAAATTGATATTTTTAAAAATATGTAATATGCATTTATTTGTCACTCATCATACACAAAATGCTTGCATTTAGTGATCTAACCCACAGTCATGATAACAACAATACTTCAATTATTCTGTGTGCTTTACATTACACCCCACATGAAAAAAATACTATAGTAATTTAGTGCTTTTGATCCATACTATAGTAAAGTGTATTATACTGTATATATTATAGTATTTACAACACTTTGTTAATGAATGCTACATCATACTGTCTAGTGAACTGATAAACTGTAATGCATACTGTAGTATACTAGTTTTTACTACAGTAAACTGTTGTGTATTGTAGTATAATATACCCTATAGTTGTAGAAAACTTAGTACAGTATTGGGTAAAGTATTATATTACCACAGCAACTGTAGGATTACCACAACACATTAATTCAAGTACTTTACTATAGTATGGTTCAAAAACACTATAGTATTTACTATAAGTTACTATAGTATTTTCTCACAGCAGCTGGAATAATTAAATTGATCATTTTAATGGTGGATTGTGATCCAGAAAGGATTATGTATTTATGAAACACATGTGAATGAAATCAAATTATATTCCAGTTTTAAATGTGCATCTGATTACAGATAGCCTGGGATTACACAAGATTTGTATTTTAAAGAGAACCAGTTCAAATAATAATAATTTGCTTTTTGGGTTAAAATAATTTCTTAATATGAAATTCGAATGGTATGACAATTAGAGATTAGACTGTACAGAAATTGAAATCACGCTAATAAACACTATACTCATAGTCACGCAATGCTGATGTTGTTAACATTACAATTTGAGAAAATGTATAACAATAATAATAATTTGCACGGTTTGATGTGATATGAGCTAAGTGATCATTAGATTTAATCACCACTGGTAGCGTGATTTATTGTAATGCTTTTTTCCTCAGTTGGTCAGAACAAAAGTGGCAGACTTGTTACTCGTTCAGATGACAATATCCGGTGAAAACTCATGTTTGGGTCATGTATTCCAAGACGTAGGCTAGAATCTGTGATTCCTGAGTACAATATCCACACCGGTGCGGTGACTGAAGCCCCTTTCACACAGCGCGTTGATTCCGGAAAATTGCCGGAGTGCTTCTGTGTGAACGCAAGCACATCCCGGGATTGATTCCGGGAACGATCCCGGGTTGGGGACCTAGTAACATTGCCGGGATCAGTCCCGGAACGAGCGCTGTGTGAACAAAAGCCAGAAACAATGCCGTAAAGGCTGATGACGCACGTTATCATGCAAATCTTTTACAGGGTGTTTTGAAGGCAGATCAATGTTCCCGACGAAAAAATATGTGCAAACTGTAATGAAACAGCGATCAGGGAGCTCCTCACTGTCCGCGCTGAAGCGGAGATCATTCGCCAGTTTAGTGGAATGGTACGCGTCGCATTACACATCACATCCTAATGTCACGTGTCTTTACGGGTTGTGTGTGAACACACGGCACGAAAATCACTGGCAGTGTGAATGAACCAAAATCAAACGATTCCGGGACAAATCACGGCTCACATTATCCGTGTATTTTCCGGAATCGCTGTGTGAAAGAGGCTTGACAGACACACATACTCCTCAAAACATTAGATTCATGCCGGTGCACGACCCACGTAACGAAGATAATTACGCAAATAACTGCAATTGCAGGTTTTCAAACAGAGATGGCGACAAAGAGGCAAAACTTACGGACCGCAGCTTTAACTATATATAACTACAACTATTTCATTACTAGATATTAACTAACTGAAATAAAATAAAACAATTAAACTTATTTTAGTTAATCTAGTTTTTAAAGCAACGTCTCTCGTTTTCATTTAATTTAACGTAACTAAAACTGAAATATTTTTTTTAAAAAAACTATTTTGAATAAAAATACATAAACACTAAAATGTCTAAAACTTTAGCTAAAAAAATCTACATTTTAATGCAAACTATAACCACATCTTAATGATAATAAAACAACACTACCAACTAGCCCCTTCTGAGGTGAATGAAAATGCCAGAGCCTGAACTCTATTTGCCATCTTTATTTTATCCAATATTTAGGGTTAATCTCATTCTAAATGTAATTTATTAAGAGGTTTAGTCCTGATGCACCGATGACAGGAGGACAAGCTCCCAGTCCAGATACAATAAATACATATGCAACAGAAAAGGTCACATGCAGGTCCATTTAGGGACACACACAGACCCAAAACCACGAGCATGTGGTCAGCGTGAGATTTGTTGAAGTGTTTTATGACCACAGGCTGTCCTCAGCTATAGAGAAGACACAAAGACTTGGCCTCAAATGGCCAGCGACAGTGAATGAACGGCCTTCAGTCTCTCACGCATTACTGCCTCAGCGTTAGGGGCAGAACGTTTGTGTTTGCATTGAACTGCCGATGATTACTAGTGCTTTTAAACATTACACTGACGGTCATCAGCCTGAGCGCATCAGGTTTAGCTGAAGACCTGTTTCATAAACACATTCATATAATGAAAATGTTTGGATTCTATAACAACTAGTGTTGTTTTGGTCATTTTATTTGTTCACTGTTAATGTTAATAGGCTAGTTAATAGTAGGGTAGAGTGGAGGAATACGCCCCCCCCCCCTTAAGGATTGTGCAATTCTCTTCTTCTGTGAAATAAAAGTTAAAAGTGTTTTCATGTTATTAGATTTTTAACAAAAATTAAATTTGTGCCAAGGGGACATTTTAATAACCCCCCCCCCCCAGTCTGACAAAGCAATTTGCTTTAAACATTTACAGCAAAATCAGAGTACAGGCGGTTTTAGCTTAAAGTTAAAAAAGAATATGAAGAGTTTATTTGCAAAAACAGATAATTTTTTAAAATTTTCAAGTGTTTTTTATAATGTTTTTATTGTGTTATTTTTTAACCTCATCACAATAACCCAACTGCAGTTTGATTGACATTAATTGGAATGCACAAGAAAAAACATGATTTTTGAAAATTGTTAAAAAAAATTGTTTTTGCAAATTTGCAAGTTTTTGCAAATTAACTCTTCAAATTATGAATTACAAAATTATAAAAGCCTATTTGAAAAAAATAGTATATGACCAGTGTAAGCTTCATGATGAAAACTTCTACATCACTCTTGTCAATGTAGTCCATAGTTACAATAAAAATATATCTTGACATTATCTTATGGTTATTTGGGGAAAAACAGTAGAGGGGTGGGTGTGTGTGTGTGTGTGTGTGTGTGTGAGTGTGTGTGTGTGTGTGTGTGTGTGTGTGTGTGTGTGTGTGTGTGTGTGCGGGTTTATGTGGTTTATGAGGACACAAATTTGTATAATAACATGGGTATGACAGAGGTATTACAATTTGAAGGTGTTTTATGAGGACACTGCCTATGTCCCCGTAATTCAAAAGGCTTAAAAAACATACTAAATGGTGTTTTTTTGAAAATCTAAAGATGCACACAGTCTCCTGTGAGGGCTAAGTTTAGGTGCAGGGTAGGTGTAGGGCAATAGCACACACAGTTTGTTCAGTATAAAAACCATTACGCCTATGGAGAGTCCCCATAAACCACAAAAACCAACATGTGTGTGTGTGTGTGTGTGTGTGTGTGTGTGTCGCTCTACCCTAACATTTATAGAATGTTCATTCAAAATGATCAAATGCTCTCAAAACATTAACATAAAAACATTACTCATAAATTGTTCACGGAACTTTTTTCCGAAACATTTTATTTGGCCGTTCGTCTAACATTTTTTAAATGTTATTATTTTTTGTCGTGACGTTTAGAGAATGTTCAAAAGTAACGTTCCCATACAATTTTCCAAAATGATCAACTGGAATATTCACTTATTCACATAACCAAGAAAATACATTTTAAAATGAACGTGTTTTTATAACTTTTCATAACGTAGGTGCAACGTTCTTACATTATTTGTTTACACTTTACTTGAAGGGGTGTGCATAAGACTGATATGACACCTTCATAATCATGACATGACACATGTTATGAATATGAAGGTTTTTTATGCATGTTTATGACAACTGTCATTAAGTGTCATTCGCTCAGTTATGTCATTTTTAATGCAAAGATGACATTGTTTGAGATGTCTTTGTTATGGGTTAGGGTTAGGGGTCAAATAATGTCATCTTTGCATTAATAATTACATAACTGAGTGAATGACACTTAATGACAGTTGTCATAAACATGCATAAAACCTCCTTCATATTGTCCTACACATGATTATGAAGGTGTCATGTCAGTCTTATGCACACCCCTTCAAGTAAAATGTTACCAATTATTTTGTGTCTGCAGTATGTAAAATGTTTGATTTTATATTAATGCCTCATGCACTAGCTGCATGTGTTAAATCAAGTATATATATAATTATGATTGTTATGAATATTAGCAGTATCTGTTACAAAGCTGGCCACGTGATCTCAGCATGGCGGAGCAATATAGAATAAAAACAGCCTTATATAAAACTCTCCTAGGTGTCTTCATCTCACATATACATAAATATACATCACTTTAATGATGCTACTCAAAAGTGCCATTAATTTTGTTTTTATTTAGCAATGAATAAATAAATGTATGTACCTTTAAATAGTTCAGCTGTGTAAGATGTCTTAATCAAAAGCATCCAGTCAAACAAAACAAAGAGAGAATGCAGTGTTTTTAAGCATTTGTTAAATCCGAGCATTTATTTGCATGATCTTGGCATCCCAGTAAAGCAACAATCTCTCAATTTACAACAGCAATAAATCAGGACACCACCAAAAACGACTCTAAAGCATCTCTAAAGCAAAAGAAGCAGGGTTTAACTTCTGTAACTGAGAAGATGCATCAACACTAAAACACTGATGGCTGACGGAGTTATTTTACTTACTTCGGATGAGGGTAAATATGCAAAAGATGACGGTGAGCGCGCGCGTCATGGTCCAGCGTGTGTTTCTCTGCGCTTCAGTCCATTCCGCCTCATACAGAACCACAGAACTTCACGAGAGCGAACAGCACTGATGATGCTGAGGATGAAGCGCTCGCACCCGCAGCCACAGCACGAGCAACAGCATCCAGGACTCGCTCCTGCTCCGCCGACACACACACACACACACACACTCCTCCGCGCCTCCCTGCCTCTCTCAGCACACCGGGGCTAGTTGTCACAATCTTTAGGTTGAGTTTGGAAGTCAGGTTTGTGCAGGCACGGTCTTGGCAACAAAAGACAAATTTATATTTTAGCGTTATTGCTCAGTGGGGAGAAAATATTAACTGAACACGT
This sequence comes from Aspiorhynchus laticeps, assembly GCA_023376895.1. Classification (NCBI taxonomy): domain Eukaryota; kingdom Metazoa; phylum Chordata; class Actinopteri; order Cypriniformes; family Cyprinidae; genus Aspiorhynchus; species Aspiorhynchus laticeps. The sequence goes on from CM041798.1 coordinate 24,696,417, forward strand.
GAACCTCTGTGACAACATGCCCCAGTTGCACTATAAATGCTACGTTGTCAGTATAACACCTCATTAAGCAGCCTCTTGTAGGCTACAATCTAAACAATTATGAAAAACAAGCAGCAAAAAATGTCAAATCTAAAAACAGAAAAGGTTTTGAGAACAGATATGTTACCCTGGAGCACAAAACCAGTTATAAGGGTATTTTTTTGGAATTGAGATCTATACATCATCTGAAAGCTGATTAAATAAGCTTTCCATTGATGTGTAGTTTGTTAATATTTGGTCGGGATACAACTATTTGAAAATCTGGAATCTGAGGGTGCAAAAAAAAAAAATCTAAATATTGAGAAAATCACCTTTAAAGTTGTTCAAATGAAGTTCTTAGCAATGCATATTACTAATCAATAATTAAGTTTTGATATATTTACGGTATGAAATTTACAAAATATCTTCATGGAACATGATCTTAATATCCTAATGATTTTTGGCATAGAAGAAAAATTGATAATTTTGACCCATACAATGTATTGGTGTCTATTGCTACAAATATACCTGTGTTACTTATGACTGATGTTGTGCTCCAGGGACACAAATAGTAATGAATAAGCAGGCTGGTGTTTGTGTGACTGGTGTCAGGGCAGGTCACTTCTCATCCATCACACCTGTCTTCCTCCGTTTGTTGTTTCTCTCGCCTCTCTTTCTTCTCTCCATCAGTCTCTCAGTCAACGGCTGTACAATCAGAGCTCAGCAGCGAAACTCAAATGAACTGGACACTGTGGAAGTTGTAGAATAAAAGTAATTCCCACGGTGCACACAATTACTCAAATAGACATTTTAGTGGCAAAGCAACTTGTAATAAGGTGCATGAATCATATAGTTGGCAAAAATACAAATTCTACTTCTAATATTTGTAGATAAAACATCCAGAGTGCAAATTATAATTTATAAATGTGTGGGGGCATCTGGATGGTGTAGTAATTCATATTTTGCATTTTACAAATAGATCAGAAAGAATGATAAATACTTCTGTCAATTTGTCATTTAGGGTTTGGATGCTACATAGTGCAATACATATTTGGAAGAACAATTCTCTTTCTCTGTTTAAATGCCGAAACTAACATAATCACAGTCTTTTTCTGCTACAAAGAAGGTATTTTTCGTCTTTCTCTCTTGTCCTCTCAGACCTCCTCATGTGATGGTGGTCTCCTAGGTGGTCGAGGTCATTCACAGGGTCAGAGTTCAGGCTAAAACACTCCCAAGGTCTGCTCTGTGACAGAGATCTGTGTTTGTGGAGCAGAAAGATGTACACCGCTGATGTCCAGTCATCTAATCTCACCCGGGCTGATTTATCTCTGAGGCGGTCTACTGAATGAATGGAGGAGATGAGACCCTCTCTGATGCTGAGCTCGACAGTAACAGGTTGATAAAGGTGCACTAAAAATATATAGTACACACAAATACTGATAGATTCTAGTTTTTATTGATACTTTGCACTATTCAATGAATTATCATCAACATTTTGCTCACCTCATCTGCTATTTTTTTTTTATCTGATCTTGCAATGCATTCTGGGATTTCTGTTCCTGGAAACATGTAATATTGTGAATTCGTTCAGTCAACAGACGACTGACCAATAGTAATGTCACAGATTAACCCTGAGATACAGCGGTTTGCAGTGTTTTCCGTGGAAGCTTGTTTCCAGCAGGGGATAAACAAATAAATAAATGAAAAGTTGCAATGACCTTTTTTTATATCTCATAATTCAGACTTTATATATAACAGAGTTTATATATAACAATTCTGTCTTTTTTCCTCACAATTCTGACTTTTTTGTGAGATATAAACACAGAATTGTGAAGAAAAAGGTCAAAATTGTGAGATAAAAAGTTGCAATTACCTTTGTTATTTATTTTATTTTGTATTATTTTGAGGCAGAAACATGCTTCCACAGTTCGGGAAGAGAGAAGCAGATGATATACTGTATATTTAAACATTTTGCTTTTATTATTTGTTATTGAAGATCCATTTTGCATTTAACCAGAAGCCCTAGTGCATGACATCATATCCTGTTCAATTCAATTCACCTTTATTTGTATAGCGCTTTTCACAATACACATCGCTGCAAAGCAGCTTCACAGAAAATGAAAGTTTCTACATCACACTTTGGAGTAGTTTATCGGTGATGACTGTCAAGGTGATGTTCATATGGCAGAAATGTACAGTAAAATCATGCAGTTAGTTAATGACATGTATTCAAACAGAAACGCTGAACACGATTAACAGCAATGATTATATGTTGTGACCAAACTTATAGTAATGTAAGGAAAATTTGGTAGTTTTGCATGTTGGTTCAGGGTTGGTGTCATCTCTTAGGTGTTGGGTCATCGCAGATCTTCATAAGAGGCTGGATCCAGACTGAAGCTTTAATCATTAACACACTATGTTAGCTTAGATAGTTTCATCTGGTCTTGTTGAAATATATAGCTGAGTATCATCAGCATAACAATGGAAACTAATCCCGTAGATTCTAATAATATTACCAAGTAAATTAAAAATAGCAGAGGGCCTAAGACAGATCCTTGGGGCACACCATACTTTACTGGCATTAATTGAGATGATTCCCCGTTTAAATAAACAAAGTGACAACGGTCGGACAGGTAGGATCTAAACCATCTTAAAGCCTGCCCTTGAATACCCGTATAGTTTTGTAATCGATCTATTAGTATGTAATGATCTATAGTGTCAAACGCAGCACTAAGATCAAGTAAAACTAGCAATGAGATGCAGCCTTGGTCTGACGCAAGAAGCAAGTAATTTGTAATTTTAACAAGTGCAGTTTCTGTGCTATGATTGGGCCTGAAACCTGACTGAAATTCTTCATAGATACCTGTTGTCTATTAAAAAGGTACATCAGATTCTAAGTGGTCACAGTCAGTGGTTTTCTGTCTTGATGTGAGAGTGTATCCTCTCAGAAGTGTGAGTAAATGATCCGATGGGATTGATGTTGTAGGTCATTATGTCAGATTAACAGTTCATGTGTAGTTCATTTATCTCAGAGGCTCTTCAGCTAAACGTCACAGATCTGCGATTGAGAATGTGAATGAATATACTTTGAATCTGATTCAAGTGTAACATGTTTCGTAAGTTTTTAAAATACCTGTGAAATGTAGATATTCGATGTTTTGTTAACGTGGAGAAGTGTGGGAAATGTGAAATGCATTGCTGTTATAGAGTGCTATTGGACGACTGCCAGGAAAACTACAGTCTGTCACTTTCCCTGCTTTCATCCCGGTCTCATCTCTCTCTCACGTCTGGCAGAGATGAAGCACAGACGCATGAGTGGAGGTTTCTCAGCAGGACTGAGCGTTCAGAACAGACCTGTGAAAGTGTGTCCACATCACCAGAGAGATGCTGAAGATCACAGCATTTCTGTTCCTCTAAAACACCAGCGATGAACTCACTAATATTTTTAGGGCGAGTTCATCACTCACTTGACCTTCTTTGCCTGTGGAACATGTTTATTAAATATATATATTCGAAAATAAGGAAAATGGACAAACAATCAAAAAGTAAATAAATAAGAAAAGTGCAGAGTTTGTTCACATTTTTCTGTATAAATAGTTACAAAATTATCCTTGAACAACAAATCAATTACTCTGTGTTTTTAATAGTTCACTGTACAAATAAATAAATAAATAAAAATATTTACCATCCAAGGTAATTTAAGGTAATTAATTTAACTTAACATCTCATTTGTGAAAAAATGACCACTTAAACAGATGAGTTATATTTCATAGTTCAATATGTTATAATTTGTACAAATAACTTAAAAAATAAAGCTTCTTTATTGCCATTGATGGTTCCATGAAAAACCTTTAACATCTATGGAATGTTTACACAGCACTAAAGGTTCTTTATCATGAAAATAGTCTTCAGCTTATTAAAATGTTCTTCACATTAAGAAAAACATGATTATTTTCACTCCAATGTTCTTTTTGGAACCCAAAATGGTTCTTCTATGCCTGGCATCATTGTGAAAAAATCACTTTTCGAACCTATATTTGTCATTAAGAGTGTACAGTACCCTCAACATTTTAGATTCTGTCTTTTCGCTTATTACAGATGATTTTCTGTCCTGTGCTGATGTATTCTGGACTTACAGAACTGAGAAGCTCATCAATAGCCAATAGGCTTTAGTTTAGCTTGTCATTCGAAGGTGGTTTGGGGGGAGGAACATACCATTACAGCACATTTGATTGGACAAAAATCATCAATATTTTTAGTGTTTATTTTTTATGTGCTGCTATGTTAAAGGGGTCATATGATGCGATTTCAAGTGTTTCTTTCTCTTTGGAGTGTTACAAGCTGTTTGTGCGTAGATAAGATCCCTGAAGTTGCAAAGACTAAAGTCTCAAAAACCAAAGAGATATTATTTATCAAAGTTAAGACTCGTCCACGTCCCCCTGAAACGCCTCATTCAAACACGCCCCACATGTCTACGTCACTGTGTGGGAAGAGTTGCATAACACCACCCAAACATACACGCAGTTAAAGAAGACGGAGCTTTTATTCTGTCTGTAGTGTTGTTGCTGCCGCCAGCGTCATGTCCCGGAGACGCTGTGTTTCGTTGTGAAAGAGAAACTACTTTGTTTGGGATCCAAATGAGGACACAACTAGAAATCAGTGGTTAAGTTGTATTTACAACACTGTTCCAGAACAGTACAACGCAAATATTGGAGTGTGTGCAGCGCATTTTACAGAGGACTGTGTCCTGAAGCTGGAAGAGAGTAGACTACAATGTGAACACTATGAATGGCTGTGATGTGAACACTATAAAGTGGGGCAATTCCAACTTTGCAAGGACAGTCTGGTGCTTCTGACTCACAGCTTGTAAGTATGTTTTCATATTTAAAGAATTTGCTACTGATGATTCATACGCGAGTTTTGAGCAGTGTAGAGTAGTGCTTGTTTGTCGTTTCTCCGATCACAAATGCAGACATGGTAATGTTTACCATAAAAAGTCATTATAATCAGTAACTATGTCCCCACTGGATGCAACAAATGCCTCGTTTATAATGGGTTTTATTGTCTTTGTGTCGTCGCGCCGGGACACGGCATCACAATACAGTAAGAGGCGTAACATTTCCGTCTCACGCTTGAGGTATTCGGCCAATCACAACGCACCGGATAGCTGGCCAATCAGAGCACGCCTCGCTTCTCAGAACGATGAGAAAGAACGGAGCATAGAGGAGCAACAATAATGTACAGTATGTGGAAAATAATGTTTTTTTAACCTTAAACGGCATAAACACACAAATACACAAAATAATGTTCTTTTTAGCAACGTCATATGACCCCTTTAAAAGTTTGTTTCATATTTATATTTGCTTAATTTACCCAACCTTTAGGAGTGCATGAGCATGACCTGAATGTTAACAGACGTAGACTAAAAGCCACAAAAACTCAATTAAAGACCTCATAAAATGAATTTATGTAAGAAAACAGAGAAAAGTGTCCATGTGTATGTGTGTGGGGGGGTGATGGGTAATCAGAGAACTGCTGCTGTAGCAGATCTGTGGCCGTGTGGATATTCAGAGCGAGATATATATCAAACGGGCAGTTCATTACCTCGAGTGCTTGGCTCCTGTAGCAGAGACAGCAGCAAATACAGAGATATTGATTAAAGCCTGAGCAGGAAAATCCACGTGATGGGATGAACACGACTGCACTGTGTCTCTGTGTGTTTATGAACCTTATGTGATCAATAAAGACAATGTACATACTGTGTGTGTGTGATTACAGTAATGGATGTACAGTAGCAGTGATAATCATGTGAGGTGATGGCGACTCGTTCAGCTGCTGATCAATTAATGTATGGACTTATTGATATGTATTTGAGAAGTAAAGAGGTAATGCTTGCAAGCATTTGAATGATTTATTTCATTTATGAGCACCTTCTCTGTCCCAACATCTTTAACTGGCTTCCATTTATAGCTTAGATTTACATATAGCTGGATTATTAAAGTTACACTTTTTAAAGATGGAAATCATATTGGTTGGTTTTCTTTTATCACTATCACATTTAAGGGTTGAATTTTAAATAAGTTCATTATTTTCGTTTGAGTGGGTTTAAAAATCTAAATTAAATATTTTTCCGTGTGTGAAAAAAATTACTAGTTTATTAAGAAACATGACATTATTTTTTTAAGTATTTTTAATATTTGGAGTAGGTTTTACAAAATGTCACATTCAGCTCAATGTTACTTGTTTCTTTGTAATTATTTGTGAAACTTACAATCAATTTCTGAGTGAAATTTTTTTCACCACCAACTTAATTTAGTGCAAGTGTCATATTTTTTTCCCTTTTTCTAATCAAAATATTATTGTTTCAACTGTAAATTAATTTGTGTCCTTAATTTCACTTAAAAGAAATGGATTTGATGAAATGTTTTGTGGTTTTATTTAGATAATCTCACTTTAAAGCATTTGATTCTGTGTGATAAATAACAGAAATCAGTATTGTAAAGGAACATTGCAAAAGATGGTTAAAACTATCAATATTGACTTTGAAAAATGGCTAACTTTAGCTCTTTATCTCCATCTTGTTATGTATCCTGTTCATTTTTGTGTCATTGTGTAAATAATGAAGAAAGTTAATGAAGTCTAGTGCTGCCTTTGATAGAAAAGTTTTCCTTTTTTACATTACAACTCAACACTGTCAGAAAAAAAGTGTACTTTTAAACACCTTATTTAACCCTTAAGGTGCATATGTGACTCTGGAGCACAAAACCAGTCATAAGGGTACATTTTTCAAAACTGAGATGTATACATCATCTGAAAGCTGAATAAATAGCTTTCCATTGATGTATGGTTTGTTATGATAGGACAATATTTGGCTGAGATACAACTATTTGAAAATCTGGAATCTGAGGGTGCAAAAAAATCTAAATATTGAGAAAATCACCTTTAAAGTTGTTCAAATGAAGTTCTTAGCAATGCATATTACTAATAAAACATTAAGCTTTGATATATTTACGGTAGGAAATTTACTAAATATCTTCATGGAACATGATATTTACTTAAAATCCTAATGATTTTTGGCATAAAAGAAAAATCAATAATTTTGACCCATATTTTTGGCTATTGCTACAAATATACCCCAGCGACTTCAGACTGCTTTTGTGCTCCAGGGTCACATATATTAAAGATTTTCACATGCATACTTATTTATTTTAATTTTTTTAAGAGCCACAGAATTTGAAAAGTTCTACATAACCAGATGATTCATATAGTGAAGATCCTAACTCATGCTGATATATATATATATTCATTTAAGGCGTAACCTGTTCCAGAGACACAAAGTAAATGAAGTGAGGTTAGTCTCTTAATAACTCTCTCTGAAGTGCACTTCATATTTCTTAATGTCCAGCACTCTCTCCTCTATTATTGTGTTCATTTGCTCTCTCTTCTCACCTGTCTGATCATGATTAAAGCTCTCATCTGCATCTGAGATGGATGATCCATTAGGCCTTTAACGGGTTTTAAAGATTGCTGCTGAAACGCACGGATGGACGATCAGCGGCGCTCGTGAAGAGCAGAGACTCCAAACGCTTCGTCAACCAAACCCTTAATGACGGATTCATTCACTTGTACCTCTGAGAAATATAATCAATTTCACAGCATCTTTTCATTTCAAATAATTTAATCATTTGCATGAATGTTGCATATTCGCTTTTGGGCATTGCAATTGTAATTGCATTATATTTGATATAATTGCATAATAAAACTGCATATTTTATTTTTAGATTATTTTTAAAAATGTATTCATTTTTTATTATTTGCAATTTGTAATATAATATATAATTTAAATTGCATTATGCAATAATTTTTGCATATTTGTAGAATTTTATTTTTATATTTTAATGTTCTATTTATGTGTTTGTGACATTCAAAAGAGCATTTACCAGACTCATTTCATCCAGCATAATTGCAGGCACAGTCCCGTTAGAATATAATATGTTATGTGATATTTATGTAATGTGATACAGATCATTCATGAGAGTCTGTCTTACATTAACAGGCCTGTAAACCAGATTCTATTAGACATCATTCTGTGGCGTATTTCATTGCCACATATTTACTGACAGCTTTAGCTTTATTATACTGAACCAATCACTCTCTCAGCCCTGAAATACACACGTAAATACATTTAGATGTGGATTGTGGACTGTTTTGTGTGTTTTGCTCCCCATGTGTTCCCTGTGACCCAGTTTTTCCTTCATGTTGATTGTTTAATTTGATCCCAGGTGTGTCTCCTTAGCTCCCTCGTCAACCTGTCTTTAAAAGCCCCAGTCCTTTCAGTTAGTGTTTGTCGGTCCTTCAACGTCATCCCATGTGTTCCTGTGTAATCCCGTTGGACTATTAAATGTGATTATTTGTGAATTCCTCGTCTCCTTGCTCCATGTTTCCAGGTGGTTTGTGACAGAATGTGTGTGCAAATGCTGTTTGAAGATTAATGGAGTTCAACTAACACTGAATTTCCACTGATTTTCATAATATGGACAAAAAAAAAAAAAACTTTCTCCAAATATCTTAACTTGTAATTCCTAGAAGAAAAAGTCATATAGGCTTGAGAATGATATAAGAACGATTTTTTGAGTGAACGGTTCCTTTAACATTAAACAAGCATTTGTTTCTGTTTCTAGTTTCTTTTGTTCTAAATGATGAAGCTTTTATAGACCAAATCATATCTGGAAATCAAATCAAATCTTGTCTTTAAGGATGTTCTGTAAGTCTTCACAGAGTATTTTACAGCATCTGTTCTGAACGGTGTTGCCAACTTAGCAATTTTGTTGTTAAATTTAACAACTTTTCAGACTACCATAGCAACTTTTTCTTCCAAAAAGCACCTAGCAACAAATTTAGTGATTTTTACAATTTATTTGGCAACTTTTAGCAACTTTTGATAAGTGACTCAGACAATAAAAAGGCAATTTTTTATTTATTTATGATACACTTTGTTAGTAGCTTGTAACTGCGAATGTTGATCAGTTAGTACACTGTAAGAAAAATGGAAAAGATACTAGTAATTTTCCAGGATATTATGCATTATCCATCATAACCCTGTAATCTGAAAACACAAGGCGTAATTTAAAATGCAGGTAAAAAAAAAAAACAATACAGAATTTTTTTGTGTGTATTAACAGTAGATTGTGCCCTATTTTTACAGACTTAACGAACTACTAATACACTGCTTAAAGCGTAATTGTTGAGAATGTTACTATTAAAAAAAATTAAATTGCAATCATACAAAAATGTGTAAGTGTTCAAGAACTAAACACATTTAAAAATACAGTTATTTATATTTTTATGTTATATTATGCATATTATTTTACAAACAAATCTAAATTAACACATATATATATATAATATATTTTTTGCTGAGATTTGATGTTGCACACAATTTTGCATCGTGATTACGCAATGACATCATAACGTCATTTAGCAACAAATAGACCTTCCTTTAGCAACTTTCTCTGAAAATGAATTGGCAATGTTGCACTGTAAAAAATAGCTGTAAAAATACAGAGAATTTTCTACAGTAATGTACCGTTCTATGTAAATACAGTTAAATACTGTAAATGATGATCAAATATTAACAGCAAGCTACTGTTCAGTCTTAACGGTATAATACAGTATTTTTTTAGTCTAGTCAGACGTGTGACGTTGTTGCTTGAGCCCGCTCATAACTCATCTGAGCACGACGCATCAGCTCCCATCAACACTCAGGTTTAAAATTACTGATCTACAGTGTTGGGGAAAGTTACTTTTAAAAGTAATGCATTACAATATTGCGTTACTCCCTAAAAAAAGGAACTAATTACGTTATGTAACTAAATGCGTTTCTGTCATGGGGTTGACGAGACGTGAGACGAGAGGATCCATTTGCAAAGCTTTATTGAGAAACATGGTCAAAACACAGGCAGGGTCAGTACACGGCAAACAGGTATGGCAGGGGCAAAACACAGAGCAGTCCGTAGAGCAAGCGTGGGTCGACGATCAGCATACACAATCCAGAGGGCTAGGCAGAGAGAATAATCCAGGAGCACGGGCAAGAATCAGAACATGGGGAATCTAACTAGGAAACTTGGAAACGCTTAGTAAGTAGCTGGGCTAACAATACTCGGCAGTGAGTGGGAGAAAGTCCAGGGCTTATGTAGTGTGTGTGTGTGTGTGTGTGATGGTGATTGTAAGATGGAAAACAGGCGCAAGCGTGATCATTGTGAACAGCTGTGTTGGTGCAGTGGATGATGGGAAATGTAGTCTATGAGTGATCTGTAACTGTGTGGTGTGAAAGTCCATGTGATGGGAGAGTGACCTCTAGTGGTGAGTGAACCGAAGTTCATGACCAGGATTTGTGACAGTTACGTTACTTTTGTGTTACTTTTGCGTTACTTTTTAAATATGAGCAGGGCTTGATTGTTTTTAATACAAGAAGTTCTAATTAGAGCAAAGGAAAGAGTAAATTCACGTCTGTACAGTAGAGCGCAGGAGAAGAAGGTTCAACACTCTTCAGCAATAAAAAAACAATGAAGCACAATTGTTAGGTTATCTAAAGTCATTTTTGCTTATTATGGTTGAACTGGATCATCAAAGGTCAGCAGCAAAGACATTGGTTAATAAAATGGGATTAGATACATTTGTGTTATTTAACATATTTAATTATTGCAGGTTTGCCTCATATTCTGAGTTAAAATATTAATTCATTTTGATGAATACTAAATGTTTTGCGAGTGAGATGAATTAATGCACGTTCACATTTAGTCTAGAACTACAGTAACATGTTCACACAGCACTGTCAGTCAATAAATGGGAAAAAGTAACTCAGATATTTTCTTGTAAATTAAAAAGTAAAGCGTTACTTTACTAGTTACTTGAAAAAAGTAATATTATTACATAACTCGCGTTACTTGTAACGCGTTACCCCCAACACTGCTGATCTACAATATTTTATTAACGAGAGAAAGAAGAATAAGAAGCAGAATTAAAGACGATTTTTGTGAGCTGCCAGCATCGAAATGGACGGCGCATTCGGCTTGCTTTTCTACTCGCCGACTAAGGTAATTATGATTTTTATCAAAATCATTTTTAGCCTGTGATATTATTTACACACTGTTATATCTTTTTATTGAATGAAGTTACCAATAACAATTTTTTTTTTTTTCATATCCAGTGAACGGTAAACGAATCAGCTAAGTTAGCTAGCTTGTTCATTCAAGTTTAACTTTTGTTATTTTGCAATCTAATCAAATGTCCGTGGTATATGTGATCATCCATTGATTTTTTTTTTTGGAAAATCTATGTGATAGACTGGGCTTTATTTTACCATTTGTTGTGCGGTTTATTGAAACGTGCACTAAAGTTATGCTAACAGTTATAATTATACCATAATCATTTTATTATTCTGTCAGAGAGAACCTTACAGATTGTCTGTATTTTGCTGTTACGGTGTGTAGGCTGATACCTATATTTCATAATGTTTCTGAACATTAATTATTGTTGTTGTCTGCATCAGTTGCTGGTGATGAAGTCACAATTGGAGGTTGGATGATCAGTATTGAAAGCCAACTACTGTCTTCAACTTACAAAACCAAGAGAAAGCTACAAGGACATTGGAGTTTGTTCAAAGGTAAATATTGTTAGATTTTTTTGCCCCTCTTCCCAGCTTTGTTCAGAAATAGTCGTCT
>CM041798.1:24720657-24725657 GCA_023376895.1 Aspiorhynchus laticeps
TTTATTCAAGGCATTATGATCATAGCTTACAATTTGTTATTTTATTTTGTATGTATGTATGTATGCATGTATTCACTTATTTATTTATTCATTCATTTATTTTTTCATGCATTTGTTATATCATCCAATTCATCTATATATATACTGTATATATATATATATATATATTAGATTTTAAAAACTGAAGGCATTGTATTGTGGGATACCGTGTGTCATCTCTGTAAGCTCTGTTGTATATTTGTATATTATACAGTGCAAACTATATACTGCAGCAGTAAATGATTGTATAATAGTATGCTGTCGTGGTTTATGCTCAGACTCACATTACAGCAGCATGAGACGAGATCTGACAGATCACAGATACACATGCAAACACGTGTCCATGTCATCCGTGAGCAAAGCAAACAGACTCTGGCACTGGATCTGATTATGTCTGTGTTTACCAGGTTAGAGACGGACCCACTGGCCCACATTGATGTGCTGATAAACATTATTCAATCACAGCATCCCAGTGCACTGCATTATTCCATTAGCCAGCTGCAATGCTCATATACAGCCATCAGCGCTCCGTATCCTCACAACACAAGCATTAGAGACTGGGCTTCAGAATAATCATGTTCTGTGAGCCACATGAAGAGAAAGAGCTTCAGTCCAGCTGATGAGAAACTGTGCTTGATAAGATAAGGTCATGTGGTCATCTGCGCAGCTCATGTCTGATTTTGTTGTGGAGCAGCTGAACTTTTAGAAATTACATTTACATATTAATGTCTCTCATGAGTGTCATAAAAGCACTTACAAGTTGTTTTTCGTTAAACTAAATGATGGAGCACTTCCTGTCAACTGTCACAATGAGAGCCAGAAACAACAGGTAAGTATCACACTGGAATGTTTATTGAGTGAGAAGCAGTGAAAGAGGAGAGTGACGAGCTGGTGAGTATCTTGGGAATAGATATATGCAGGTGCACGGTGCAAGAACTGAATATCCTTCTCGTTCACAGGAGAGTGGAGTCCGGGTGCTCAGGAGAGCGGGGATCGACACTGGAGAATCGTTGGAAACGCGGGAGTCCTGGAATATCCTCTGGAGAATCGCTGGAGAGTCTAGGAGGTAAGTAAAACACAGGTAAGTGCGTAGGGAGTCTGGTATTGATCCGTATAGTGAACCGTAGACCGGACGATGAGTGTCAGAGAGCATGTAGCGTTTATAGGAGTGCTGATGAGGGACCGCAGGTGCTGGTGATCAAAACACAGGTGACTGGGATCTGGTGAAAGCTGATGACGACGGGGATTGTGAACAGGTGCGGTTGACGGTGGTGTCGGTGACTGTGACTCTCTGATACCCCCCCCCCTCCAGGGGCGGCTCCTGACGCCCTCAAGCGGCGACGGGGGCGACCACGGCCTCTGGGTGCGGGACAATCAGGATGAGTGCAATGGAAGTCCTGTAACAGCATGGGATCAAGAACATTGTTCCGGGCCACCCAGGATTGATCCTCGGGCCCGTAGCCCTCCCAGTCTACGAAATACTCCAGCCGGCATCCCCGTCGCCGCAAATCCAAGATGTTGCGGACTTGATAGACAGAGGGTTTGTCTAGTATCTCAGGAGGAGGAGGCTCGTCCGGCTCGAGTTGATCTGGTGGGGGAGAAGAGCAAGGCTTTAGCAGGGACACGTGAAATGTGGGATGGATGCGGTACCTGGGGGGTAGTTGAAGTTGATAAGTGACCTCGTTGATCTGCCTCATGATCTTAAACGGACCAATATAGGGGGGACTCAAATTCCTACAGGGCAGGCGGAGTCGCAGGTCGCGGGTGAATAACCACACCCGGTCTCCAGGTTGATAGAGGGGAGTTGGGGCGCGCCGGGCATCTGCGAAGGTCTTGTGTCTCCGCACTGACTGCTGGAGGTGGATGTGGGCTGAGTCCCACACTCTCTCGCTCGCCCGGAACCAGTAGTCAACAGCTGGAACCTCCGAAGGCTCTCCCGTCCACGGGAAGAGCGGTGGTTGGTAACCGACGCCCACGGGAGGAAACGGCTTCAGCTGAACTGGTCTTCTTGGCAGTATGCCCAGAGGTACCGTCTGAGTTCCTGGATCTTGCGTTCAGCCTGGCCATTAGTCTGGGGATGATAGCCGGATGACAAGCTCACTGTGACTCCCAGTAGTCGGAAGAAAGCCTTCCACACTCGGGAGATGAACGGTGGACCGCGATTCGATACAATTTCCTCCGGCACTCCAAAGTTCCTGAACACTTGATGGAAGAGGTGTTCGGCTGTTTCCAATTCTGTAGGCAGTCCACGGAGGGGAATCAATTTACAGGCCTTTGAGAAGGTACAAGCTACCAGTATACAGGTGTTTCCTTCCGATACAGGGAGATCCGTCACTAAGTCAATTCCCAGATGAGACCAGGGCCGTCGTGGAATTGGGAGTGGTACGAGCTTGCCCACCGGCAGATGGCGTGGAGTAGAAGACATGGCACAGACTGAACAACTACGGACGTACCGAATGACATCACGGGACATACTGGGCCATCAGTACCGGGCTTGAAGGAGCGAGAGGACACAAGGACGAGGAATTCCTTTGAGACAGTGTTGGTAACAGAATTCGCTCCAGCGAATTACCTCACTTGTCTCCCATCTGATTTCTGGGGAATGGATAACTAGCCAAGGGCATCCCAGGATGAGATCCACAGTCTTCCTCCAGTACCAGAAATACGATCTCCTCTTCATGCAAGGTCCCGATCCGAAGTTTTAGGGGAGGGGTCTCAAACCTCACACAACCACATCCCAGCGGTTTTCCGTTGATGGGGCAGGTGGAGCCGGTCTATGAGGTCTTGGGAGATGAAGTTGCCCGAGGAGCCCGAGTCGACCAAAGCGGAGTCTGCAACGGATTGAACTGGGGTGAGAAGTTGTACATTCAGCACAGTAAGCTTGGAAATAATGGGGTCAGTTTGGAGTGTACTCACCGCTGGTCGTGGAGGCTTAAAGGGACAGGCTTGGATATAATGATCCGAAGAAGCGCAGTAGCGACACAACCCAGCTGTCCATCGGCGGGCTCGTTCCCGAGCGGACAGGCGAGACAGATCAATTTGCATGGGTTCTGGTACTGGGGAACCGTTGGCGGGTGAGGTTGGCTGGTGAGCGGCTTCAGCTGGGTGGCAAGCTGCTAGGTGTTGAGAGATGTGTTTAGCCTTCTGCATAAAACTCTCTAGACCCATGGTGTCATCGTAAATCGCCATCTGGGCGCGGATGCGAACGTCTAATCCTTGACGATAGGCACAGAGAAGGGCTGACTCATTCCAGCCGCAGGTGGCCGCCAGAGTGCAAAATTTCACCGTGTACTCGTGGGTAGAGGAAGAGCCCTGCCGTAAGCACAGTAACTGATCCACCACTGAGAGCGCTCCGGTAGCACTTCCAAACACCTCCTTGAAATGGTTGGTAAATGCTTCATAGGAATTTATTATGGCAGTATGGCGTTCCATATGGCTTTAGCCAAGTCAAAGCTTGATCCGAGAGAAGAGAGATCAGAAAGGCTACCTTGGAGCGCTCCGTGGGAAACTTTTGTGGTTGCATCTCGATGTGAAGGGAGAGTTGAAGAAGAAAGCCACCACAACCAGCCGGATCACCCACATAGACAGCCGGTAATGCCATGGGACTGGCAGAGGCAGATGTTGGAGGGGTAGGAGCTGGTAGTAGTGAAGCCCGTAGAGTGTTGACCAGCTCCTCCAAGATTTCGGTCGGAGATGAAGGCCGGGGATCCATGGTGGTGTCGGTTTTGGTCCGGTCTTCTGTCACAATGAGAGCCAGAAACAACAGGTAAGTATCACACTGGAATGTTTATTGCGTGAGAAGCAGTGAAAGAGGAGAGTG
Organism: Aspiorhynchus laticeps; assembly: GCA_023376895.1. Classification (NCBI taxonomy): domain Eukaryota; kingdom Metazoa; phylum Chordata; class Actinopteri; order Cypriniformes; family Cyprinidae; genus Aspiorhynchus; species Aspiorhynchus laticeps. The sequence continues at coordinate 24,724,517 of CM041798.1, forward strand.
ACGAGCTGGTGAGTATCTTGCGAATAGATATATGCAGGTGCACGGTGCAAGAACTGAATATCCTTCTCGTTCACAGGAGAGTGGAGTCCGGTGCCTGGTTGCATAAAGCACCTTAAATGTAATTTTCCCTTAAGATCGCCCTTAAGTTTCCCTTACAATTAAGGGCGTTGCATAAAATATCCCTTAAATTACACTTAAGGGTTTCTTTAGGTGAAACGTCATAAACCCTTAGAATTTCTCTTAAGTATCCCTTAAAGCTCATTAAGTGTTGCATAAAGCTCCTTAACTGTCATTTTCCTAAGTATTACATAGGGTATGGAAAATGTCACCTTAAGTGTTACACAGCAAGCAGATTCAATCCTAAAGTCTTCTAAAAGACACAATCGGCCGCTTTATAAAAGATTTTAATTTAGGCATTTATTCACCGTAATCAAATTGCATACGTGATAACACGTTTATATTCTATAATATTTTATTCCTGTAATTTCCTACATATTACCTGGGTGATGACTTGAAAAACACACATAAAATATATATTTTCGCAATTGTGTGTTCATTGTGTTTACATTTATGCTTTTTATTCAGCTTAGCTCCAGCGATCGCTGCTGTATTCCATCATAAGATATTTCTATGAGTCCGGATTGGGCTTTCAGCGCGACAGCGCCCTCCGGCTTTGAGTATGAATTAAACATACACCGCATAGGAGTGTTTAGCGCTTCATAATGTTCACATCGCCACGTTTTGGATACGAATAAATTTACTATTTTGTCTCTTTGCATTTAAATATAGATTTATTCACATTAGTCCCTGAAAATGTTATGTTTCTGTGAAAACTTACACTGCTATCTGCATTAACAAATAACGTGTCCGTGGCAACAACAGATTTTTTTAACGGCAAAACCTGGGTCGTTGTCGTGAAATACTTAAGTCAAGTCACCTTTATTTATATAGCGCTTTTAACAATACAAATTGTGACAAAGCAACTGCACAATATCAAAATGGGAAAATAGTGTCAATAATGTAAAATGACAAGATTAAACACTCAATTTTCAGTTAAAGGCATTTCATTGTTGAATTCAGTGATGGCATCGTCCAGCTCAGTTCAGTTCAAAAAGTTTCTGTTCAATCAAGTTGACGATAT
>CM041798.1:24730657-24733157 GCA_023376895.1 Aspiorhynchus laticeps
ACATGATGAACCAAAGCAGCTTTTAAATAATAACATATATAGAAGAAGCACAGCGTCATTCACACAAACACTGATCGCCATCATGATGATCTCAATAAACTGAAATATGCAATAAACATTAATTTAACAACATTAGATGTAGCATACAACCCTAATAAACATAACTGATAAGAAAAAACTAAGAAACATAGTTATTTCAATGAAAAAACATCAAATTCAAACAAAATTTGCAACGCAGGGAATACTGTAAATTTTACAGTAACTTACCGTTAACCATTTAACAGGTTTTTACTGTAGCATTTATATGTTAAAATCACGGTCATTTTTTACAGTGTAGCACGTGACATTTGAACCACAACAGTCTATGAGTTAAGGTTATATAACTTATATACATACATAAAAGAGATGTGAGGTCAGTGAGAATGTTAATGCATTTCAGATGAACCTGCTGGAGAATAATATTGTACTTCATTGAGCTCTGAAGAACCAATTTCATCACTGTCCAGCTCTCCGGCAGGTTTTGACTCGCTTAAATGTCACAACGTGTCAAAACCAAACACTAGAATATATGAATTAATGTAGCAGCTCTTGTAGTCTGTGAAGTACAACAATAATCTGTGTATGATTTGTGCTTGTGCTCGAGAGTGAAGAGTTTCCACAAACATAAATAATGTCTGGCATATTCCTTGTCAAGTGCATATATGTATATGTAACCTGCATGCATATACAGTATATATATATATATGCATAAATGTGACCGTGGAGCACAAAACCAGTCATAAATAGCAATAGCCAACAATACATTGTATGGGTCAAAATTATAGATTTTTCTTTTATGCCAAAAATCATTAGGATATTAAATAAACATCATGTTCCATGAAGATATTTTGTAAATTTCCTACCGTAAATATATCAAAACTTAATTTTTGATTAGTAATATGCATTGCTAAGAACTTCATTTGAACAACTTTAAAGGTGATTTTCTCAATATTTAGATTTTTTTGCACCCTCAGATTCCAGATTTTCCAATTTAAAAAATTGACCCTTATGACTGGTTTTGTGGTCCAAGTTCATATATATACACCGGATGTCCCGCTGCATATGATGACAGCCCACACTCCTCTCTCGTCTCTCTGATGTTTCTTTGAGGAGTCTGTGAGGAAGAGTGTGTTTGCTTCTTCATCCTCTCCACATGCAGCACAAATCACAGCCGTGGCCTTTACGTCTGATTGCCTCTCGTCTCACATCTGTCATCAGCAGAGGCTCATAAAGGAGGTGAAAGGGTGTTTGCTCCACATGGAAGTGAATAGATGTTATTCTGTTTTACAAAGCACACAGACAGACCCACTATTGCTTTTCTTTTTATTATGCGAAATGAGCGTCACTCGCTAAAACCTTTTGTTTTTTTAGTGCTGGACATGTGTAAGGAATAACGTCTCGGTTACGTACGTAACCCTCGTTCCCTGATGGAGGGAACGGAGACGTTATGTCGTGATGACATAGGGGATTTACTTGGAAGCCCCAATCATCTCTAACTTAAGAGAAATATTGGCTAGTGGATTTTGCATACCTGAGCCACTCCCCGTGCACACGGGTATAAAAGGGCGACAGGTGCATCCACTCATCAGGTTTTCCGCTGAGGAGTCTAGAACGAGTTCCAGGCAATGGTTCAAGATTGTGGCATGGGGACATAACGTCTCCGTTCCCTCCATCAGGGAACGAGGGTTACGTACGTAACAGAGACGTTCCCTATCTGTCGGTCACTACGAGTTATGTCGGGACGACATAGGGGTCCTATGGAAAGCGCCACAACCTGAACCCCGTCACAACCTTGTGGCATGCAGATGCTGACAAGTGAGCGCGTGACAGACAAATGCCATGCAAAAGGTCGCAACCTTCCCATCTCCCCAGCGCAAATTCGCTAACCTTGGTGCCCACAGGGACCACTGAGTACATCGCTGTTGGAGATAGCCAAGCCGCTGTTCCTTTCCCCATAGAAGTCGGAAGGGATTTCGACCTTCAATGAAAGATGCTTCAAGTCTTTCCTATATGTTGTTACAGCATGGCAGTAACGACGGGGAAGCGAGCCTTCCGGAGAAGGGCGCTACGGAGGCCACATCCTGCCTGAAGGGAGGTACCATGTGGAGACACTGATATGGACTGACCCAGGCCTGGGGCAGTACTACATACGACTGGACTCTGGGGCAGATCCTACCTAGGAGTAGGGAGGAGAGCTGCCAGCAGGGCCTGACAGAGAGCTCTGTCAAAGGGAAGACACAGGTTTACCGTGAGGGAAACCTTACCATGGAAGAATACACGTATGGGATTACCCAAAGGGAATCAAGCCATACGGACACCTAGCCCAGTACAGGGGCTGACCGGAGATCCGGGTGAGCTAACACCAGTACTGGGCCTGGCGTCAGACTGCTCTGCCCAGTCTGACTGCCTGGGGTGCTGGAGGAACTCCACCAGGGTTCGCCGTCCGGGGAACTGAACTGGA
>CM041798.1:24738157-24805657 GCA_023376895.1 Aspiorhynchus laticeps
CTCAGCTCTACACACACATCCACATTTATGACACAATAACCCTAAATCTGCGCTTTGAATCGACATATCGGAGCAGCAGAGACCCGAGGAGCTCACTAGAGCCGCGTTCGCTGCATCAAGAGCTTTATTTCTGCGTTGACAACGACAAAAACACAAAGTGCGCAGCTCTTCTTCTTTTGTCCATCTCTCCTCCGGAGATGAGGAGTGGAAGATGTCGGTTTCGGGACTGAAGGCCGAGTTGAAGTTTCTGGAGTCCATTTTTGATCCGAACCACGAGCGCTTTAGGATCCTCGACTGGAAACCCGACGAGCTGAGCTGCCAGTTTAACGTTACCGGAGACCATCTGCTCATCATCCACTGCAACATCACGGTAAGACGGAGAACACACACACACACACACACCACTAGAGCCCCTCAAACACACACACACACACACACACACACACCACTAGATCCCCTCAAACACACACACACACACACACCATTAGATCCCCTCAAACACACACACACACACACACCATTAGATCCCCTCAAACACACACACACACACACACACACCACTAGAGCCCCTCAAACACACACACACACACACACCATTAGATCCCCTCAAACACACACACACACACCACTAGAGCCCCTCAAACACACACACACACACACACACACACACACACACACACACACACCACTAGATCCCCTCAAACACACACACACACCACTAGAGCCCCTCAAACACACACACACACACACACACACACACACACCACTAGATCCCCTCAAACACACACACACACCACTAGATCCCCTCAAACACACACACACACACACCATTAGATCCCCTCAAACACACACACACCACTAGATCCCCTCAAACACACACACACACACACACCACTAGAGCCCCTCAAACACACACACACACCACTAGAGCCCCTCAAACACACACACACACCATTAGATCCCCTCAAACACACACACACACACACACCACTAGAGCCCCTCAAACACACACACACACACACCACTAGATCCCCTCAAACACACACACACACCACTAGAGCCCCTCAAACACACACACACACCATTAGATCCCCTCAAACACACACACACACCATTAGATCCCCTCAAACACACACACACACCACTAGAGCCCCTCAAACACACACACACACCACTAGAGCCCCTCAAACACACACACACACACCATTAGATCCCCTCAAACACACACACACACACACACACACACACACCATTAGATCCCCTCAAACACACACACACACCATTAGATCCCCTCAAACACACACACACACCATTAGATCCCCTCAAACACACACACACACACCATTAGATCCCCTCAAACACACACACACACACCATTAGATCCCCTCTAAACACACACACACACCATTAGATCCCCTCAAACACACACACACCACTAGAGCCCCTCAAACACACACACACACCATTAGATCCCCTCTAAACACACACACACACCATTAGAGCCCCTCAAACACACACACACACACCATTAGAGCCCCTCAAACACACACACACACACCATTAGATCCCCTCAAACACACACACACACCATTAGATCCCCTCAAACACACACACACACACCATTAGATCCCCTCTAAACACAGCCACACACACCATTAGATCCCCTCTAAACACACACACACACCACTAGATCCCCTCAAACACACACACACCACTAGAGCCCCTCAAACACACACACACACCATTAGATCCCCTCTAAACACACACACACACCATTAGAGCCCCTCAAACACACACACACACCATTAGATCCCCTCAAACACACACACACACCACTAGAGCCCCTCAAACACACACACACCACTAGATCCCCTCAAACACACACACACACACACCACTAGATCCCCTCAAACACACACACACACCATTAGATCCCCTCAAACACACACACACACACCATTAGATCCCCTCTAAACACACACACACACCATTAGAGCCCCTCAAACACACACACACACACACCATTAGATCCCCTCAAACACACACACACACCATTAGATCCCCTCAAACACACACACACCACTAGAGCCCCTCAAACACACACACACACCACTAGATCCCCTCAAACACACACACACACACACACCATTAGATCCCCTCAAACACACACACACACCATTAGATCCCCTCAAACACACACACACACCACTAGAGCCCCTCAAACACACACACACACACACCACTAGATCCCCTCAAACACACACACACCATTAGATCCCCTCAAACACACACACACACACACACACACACCACTAGATCCCCTCAAACACACACACACACACACACACCATTAGATCCCCTCAAACACACACACACACACCATTAGATCCCCTCAAACACACACACACACCATTAGATCCCCTCAAACACACACACACACCACTAGAGCCCCTCAAACACACACACACACACCACTAGATCCCCTCAAACACACACACACACACACCACTAGATCCCCTCAAACACACACACACACACCATTAGATCCCCTCAAACACACACACACACCACTAGAGCCCCTCAAACACACACACACACACCACTAGATCCCCTCAAACACACACACACACACCATTAGATCCCCTCAAACACACACACACACCACTAGAGCCCCTCAAACACACACACACACCACTAGATCCCCTCAAACACACACACACACACACACCACTAGATCCCCTCAAACACACACACACACACCATTAGATCCCCTCAAACACACACACCACTAGATCCCCTCAAACACACACACACACACCACTAGATCCCCTCAAACACACACACACACCATTAGATCCCCTGTAAACACAGCCACACACACCATTAGATCCCCTCAAACACACACACACCATTAGATCCCCTCAAACACACACACACACCACTAGATCCCCTCTAAACTAGGGATGTGCGCTACGACTAATTTGACTGTCGTTTAAACGGAAGTTTTGTATCCGACTAGTCGACTAGTCTAAAAGCTAGAAACCCCACAAAAACGGCAAAAAAAAAAAAACAACAAAACTGTGCGTGTGTCTATATAACAGCATACAGTTGAAATACTTAATCTTTGAATCACTGTCAAATCCCTCAATGAATTCTGCTAAAAATAGGTCACGATTATGCCGTATGCTTGCCTCGCGTTATCATCAATTAATTTTAGGCGGACGTTAAACAGAAAAAAGGAAGATCATACACTCTTCATAAACCAGTGCATAGCTTATTTATTCAGATCGCCTGGAATAGCATTAAAACGGCTTTTAAAAATGTACTTCATGTTGGCTATATTGTCTAAAAACAAAACAAAGCTTGTTTTACTTACTCAGACCGTGCGCATTTGTTCAGTGAATTTAACATGTTAACGTGATCTGGCGAAAGACGGGACTAGAGGCGATTCTGCAAAACGCGCTCGCGCTCGAAGTTACAAGCACACAGAGAGATAACTAACGTTACAAGCAAGCAGACAGTTTCGAAAAGAGCCTGGAAATCCCGCACCACCACCGAAGTGGGTCTTCGTTTAGAGGAATAGACAGCGCGGATAGGATCGCGGACTGCAGCGGCAGGTTGTAGTGTATGACATGATTGACATTTGGCTTTGGCTAGACTCCAAGCTAACGCATACATGTATTGAATATGATTACGCATAGCTCCAGTAAAGTTATTGTTAGCCAATTTGACATTACACAGTTTACAAAAAACGTTTCCATTTCCTTCTAATTCAAAATAGTCCCACACCTTGCTGGTCTTTCGCGTGGAGCTCGCCGCAACTGACATGAAGAAAACGCATGTGAGGTAAAATTATAGTTCCCGCCCAGATACGCTTTTAAAAATATTTAAATATTTTGATATGTATTCTTTTTCAAAAGTTTTATTTTAAGTGTTCTTTAAAATGTTTTAAATGTAATGTTAAAATGATGGTAATTTGAATGATAAAATCATCTCTTTTTTTCTCTCTCGTGTAGTCGACTATTGTTTTCAGTGTCGACTAGTAGGAGCTGTACCGTTTAGTCGACTAGACCCGCACATCCCTACTCTAAACACACACACACACCACTAGATCCCCTCAAACACACACACACACCATTAGATCCCCTCAAACACACACACACACCATTAGATCCCCTCTAAACACACACACACACACACACACACAAACACACACACACACACACCATTAGATCCCCTCTAAACACACACCACTAGATCCCCTCAAACACACACACACACACACCATTAGAGCCCCTCAAACACACACACACACCATTAGATCCCCTCTAAACACACACACACCACTAGATCCCCTCAAACACACACACACACCATTAGAGCCCCTCAAACACACACACACACCATTAGATCCCCTCAAACACACACACACCATTAGATCCCCTCAAACACACACACACCATTAGATCCCCTCAAACACACACACACACCATTAGATCCCCTCAAACACACACACACCATTAGATCCCCTCTAAACACACACACACACCACTAGAGCCCCTCAAACACACACACACACCATTAGAGCCCCTCAAACACACACACACACACCATTAGATCCCCTCTAAACACACACACACCATTAGATCCCCTCAAACACACACACACACCATTAGAGCCCCTCAAACACACACACACACCATTAGATCCCCTCTAAACACACACACACACCACTAGAGCCCCTCAAACACACACACACACCATTAGAGCCCCTCAAACACACACACACACACCATTAGAGCCCCTCAAACACACACACACCATTAGATCCCCTCAAACACACACACACCATTAGATCCCCTCAAACACACACACACACACACCATTAGATCCCCTCAAACACACACACACACACCATTAGATCCCCTCAAACACACACACACCATTAGATCCCCTCAAACACACACACACACACCATTAGATCCCCTCAAACACACACACACACACCATTAGATCCCCTCAAACACACACACACACCATTAGATCCCCTCAAACACACACACACACACCATTAGATCCCCTCTAAACACACACACACACCATTAGATCCCCTCAAACACACACACACACCATTAGATCCCCTCAAACACACACACACACCATTAGATCCCCTCAAACACACACACACACCATTAGATCCCCTCAAACACACACACCATTAGATCCCCTCAAACACACACACACACACACCATTAGATCCCCTCAAACACACACACACACACACACACCATTAGATACCCTCAAACACACACACACACACACACCATTAGATACCCTCAAACACACACACACACACACACCATTAGATACCCTCAAACACACACACACACACACACCATTAGATACCCTCAAACACACACACACACACACACCATTAGATACCCTCAAACACACACACACACACACACCATTAGATACCCTCAAACACACACACACACACACCATTAGATACCCTCAAACACACACACACACACACCATTAGATACCCTCAAACACACACACACACACACCATTAGATACCCTCAAACACACACACACACACACCATTAGATACCCTCAAACACACACACACACACACCATTAGATACCCTCAAACACACACACACACACACCATTAGATACCCTCAAACACACACACACCATTAGATACCCTCAAACACACACACACACACACCATTAGATACCCTCAAACACACACACACACACACCATTAGATACCCTCAAACACACACACACACACACCATTAGATACCCTCAAACACACACACACACACACACCATTAGATACCCTCAAACACACACACACACCATTAGATACCCTCAAACACACACACACACCATTAGATACCCTCAAACACACACACACACCATTAGATACCCTCAAACACACACACACACACACACCATTAGATACCCTCAAACACACACACACACACACACCATTAGATACCCTCAAACACACACACACACACACACACCATTAGATACCCTCAAACACACACACACACACACACACCATTAGATACCCTCAAACACACACACACACACACACACCATTAGATACCCTCAAACACACACACACACCATTAGATACCCTCAAACACACACACACACCATTAGATACCCTCAAACACACACACACACCATTAGATACCCTCAAACACACACACACACCATTAGATACCCTCAAACACACACACACACCATTAGATACCCTCAAACACACACACACACACACACACCATTAGATACCCTCAAACACACACACACACACACACACCATTAGATACCCTCAAACACACACACACACACACACACCATTAGATACCCTCAAACACACACACACACACACACACCATTAGATACCCTCAAACACACACACACACACACACACCATTAGATACCCTCAAACACACACACACACACACACACCATTAGATACCCTCAAACACACACACACACACCATTAGATACCCTCAAACACACACACACACACACACACCATTAGATACCCTCAAACACACACACACACACACACACCATTAGATACCCTCAAACACACACACACACACACACCATTAGATACCCTCAAACACACACACACACACACACCATTAGATACCCTCAAACACACACACACACACCATTAGATACCCTCAAACACACACACACACACCATTAGATACCCTCAAACACACACACACACACCATTAGATACCCTCAAACACACACACACACACCATTAGATACCCTCAAAACACACACACACACACCATTAGATACCCTCAAACACACACACACACACCATTAGATACCCTCAAACACACACACACACACCATTAGATACCCTCAAACACACACACACACACACCATTAGATACCCTCAAACACACACACACACACACACACCATTAGATACCCTCAAACACACACACACACACCATTAGATACCCTCAAACACACACACACACACCATTAGATACCCTCAAACACACACACACACACCATTAGATACCCTCAAACACACACACACACACCATTAGATACCCTCAAACACACACACACACACACCATTAGATACCCTCAAACACACACACACACACACCATTAGATACCCTCAAACACACACACACACACACCATTAGATACCCTCAAACACACACACACACACACCATTAGATACCCTCAAACACACACACACACACACCATTAGATACCCTCAAACACACACACACACACACCATTAGATACCCTCAAACACACACACACACACACCATTAGATACCCTCAAACACACACACACCATTAGATACCCTCAAACACACACACACCATTAGATACCCTCAAACACACACACACCATTAGATACCCTCAAACACACACACACCATTAGATACCCTCAAACACACACACACCATTAGATACCCTCAAACACACACACACCATTAGATACCCTCAAACACACACACACCATTAGATACCCTCAAACACACACACACACACACCATTAGATACCCTCAAACACACACACACACACACACCATTAGATACCCTCAAACACACACACACACACACACCATTAGATACCCTCAAACACACACACACACACACACACCATTAGATACCCTCAAACACACACACACACACACACACCATTAGATACCCTCAAACACACACACACACACACACACCATTAGATACCCTCAAACACACACACACACACACACCATTAGATACCCTCAAACACACACACACACACACACCATTAGATACCCTCAAACACACACACACACACACACCATTAGATACCCTCAAACACACACACACACACCATTAGATACCCTCAAACACACACACACACACCATTAGATACCCTCAAACACACACACACACACCATTAGATACCCTCAAACACACACACACACACACACACCATTAGATACCCTCAAACACACACACACACACACACACCATTAGATACCCTCAAACACACACACACACACCATTAGATACCCTCAAACACACACACACACACACACACCATTAGATACCCTCAAACACACACACACACACCATTAGATACCCTCAAACACACACACACACACACACACCATTAGATACCCTCAAACACACACACACACACACACACCATTAGATACCCTCAAACACACACACACACACACACACCATTAGATACCCTCAAACACACACACACACACACACACCATTAGATACCCTCAAACACACACACACACACACACACCATTAGATACCCTCAAACACACACACACACACACACACACACCATTAGATACCCTCAAACACACACACACACACACACACACACCATTAGATACCCTCAAACACACACACACACACCATTAGATACCCTCAAACACACACACACACACACACACACACCATTAGATACCCTCAAACACACACACACACACCATTAGATACCCTCAAACACACACACACACACCATTAGATACCCTCAAACACACACACACACACACACACCATTAGATACCCTCAAACACACACACACACACACACCATTAGATACCCTCAAACACACACACACACACCATTAGATACCCTCAAACACACACACACACACCATTAGATACCCTCAAACACACACACACACACACACACCATTAGATACCCTCAAACACACACACACACACACACACCATTAGATACCCTCAAACACACACACACACACCATTAGATACCCTCAAACACACACACACACACACACACACCATTAGATACCCTCAAACACACACACACACACACACACCATTAGATACCCTCAAACACACACACACACACACACACCATTAGATACCCTCAAACACACACACACACACACACACCATTAGATACCCTCAAACACACACACACACACACACACCATTAGATACCCTCAAACACACACACACACACACACACACACCATTAGATACCCTCAAACACACACACACACACACACACACACCATTAGATACCCTCAAACACACACACACACACCATTAGATACCCTCAAACACACACACACACACACACACACACCATTAGATACCCTCAAACACACACACACACACCATTAGATACCCTCAAACACACACACACACACCATTAGATACCCTCAAACACACACACACACACACACACCATTAGATACCCTCAAACACACACACACACACACACCATTAGATACCCTCAAACACACACACACACACACACACACACCATTAGATACCCTCAAACACACACACACACACCATTAGATACCCTCAAACACACACACACACACCATTAGATACCCTCAAACACACACACACACACCATTAGATACCCTCAAACACACACACACACACCATTAGATACCCTCAAACACACACACACACACCATTAGATACCCTCAAACACACACACACACACCATTAGATACCCTCAAACACACACACACACACCATTAGATACCCTCAAACACACACACACACACCATTAGATACCCTCAAACACACACACACACACACCATTAGATACCCTCAAACACACACACACACACACACACCATTAGATACCCTCAAACACACACACACACACCATTAGATATCCTCAAACACACACACACACACCATTAGATACCCTCAAACACACACACACACACCATTAGATACCCTCAAACACACACACACACACCATTAGATACCCTCAAACACACACACACACACCATTAGATACCCTCAAACACACACACACACACCATTAGATACCCTCAAACACACACACACACACCATTAGATACCCTCAAACACACACACACACACACCATTAGATACCCTCAAACACACACACACACACACCATTAGATACCCTCAAACACACACACACACACACCATTAGATACCCTCAAACACACACACACACACACCATTAGATACCCTCAAACACACACACACACACACCATTAGATACCCTCAAACACACACACACACACACCATTAGATACCCTCAAACACACACACACACACACCATTAGATACCCTCAAACACACACACACACACACCATTAGATACCCTCAAACACACACACACACACACCATTAGATACCCTCAAACACACACACACACACACCATTAGATACCCTCAAACACACACACACACACACCATTAGATACCCTCAAACACACACACACCATTAGATACCCTCAAACACACACACACCATTAGATACCCTCAAACACACACACACCATTAGATACCCTCAAACACACACACACCATTAGATACCCTCAAACACACACACACCATTAGATACCCTCAAACACACACACACCATTAGATACCCTCAAACACACACACACCATTAGATACCCTCAAACACACACACACCATTAGATACCCTCAAACACACACACACCATTAGATACCCTCAAACACACACACACCATTAGATACCCTCAAACACACACACACACACACACCATTAGATACCCTCAAACACACACACACACACACACACCATTAGATACCCTCAAACACACACACACACACACACACCATTAGATACCCTCAAACACACACACACACACACACACCATTAGATACCCTCAAACACACACACACACACACACACCATTAGATACCCTCAAACACACACACACACACACACACCATTAGATACCCTCAAACACACACACACACACCATTAGATACCCTCAAACACACACACACACACACACACCATTAGATACCCTCAAACACACACACACACACACACACCATTAGATACCCTCAAACACACACACACACACACACACCATTAGATACCCTCAAACACACACACACACACACACACCATTAGATACCCTCAAACACACACACACACACACACACCATTAGATACCCTCAAACACACACACACACACACACCATTAGATACCCTCAAACACACACACACACACCATTAGATACCCTCAAACACACACACACACACCATTAGAGACCCTCAAACACACACACACACACCATTAGATACCCTCAAACACACACACACACACCATTAGATACCCTCAAACACACACACACACACCATTAGATACCCTCAAACACACACACACACACACCATTAGATACCCTCAAACACACACACACACACACCATTAGATACCCTCAAACACACACACACACACACCATTAGATACCCTCAAACACACACACACACACACCATTAGATACCCTCAAACACACACACACACACACCATTAGATACCCTCAAACACACACACACACACACCATTAGATACCCTCAAACACACACACACACACACCATTAGATACCCTCAAACACACACACACACACACCATTAGATACCCTCAAACACACACACACACACACCATTAGATACCCTCAAACACACACACACACACACCATTAGATACCCTCAAACACACACACACACACACCATTAGATACCCTCACACACACACACACCATTAGATACCCTCAAACACACACACACACACACCATTAGATACCCTCAAACACACACACACCATTAGATACCCTCAAACACACACACACCATTAGATACCCTCAAACACACACACACCATTAGATACCCTCAAACACACACACACCATTAGATACCCTCAAACACACACACACCATTAGATACCCTCAAACACACACACACCATTAGATACCCTCAAACACACACACACCATTAGATACCCTCAAACACACACACACCATTAGATACCCTCAAACACACACACACCATTAGATACCCTCAAACACACACACACCATTAGATACCCTCAAACACACACACACACACACACACCATTAGATACCCTCAAACACACACACACACACACACCATTAGATACCCTCAAACACACACACACACACACACACACACCATTGGATCCCCTCAAACACACACACACACACCATTGGATCCCCTCAAACACACACACACACACCATTAGATCCCCTCAAACACACACACACACACACACACACACCATTAGATCCCCTCAAACACACACACACACACCATTGGATCCCCTCAAACACACACACACACACCATTGGATCCCCTCAAACACACACACACACACCATTGGATCCCCTCAAACACACACACACACACACACACACACCATTAGATCCCCTCAAACACACACACACACACACCATTAGATACCCTCAAACACACACACACACACACCATTAGATACCCTCAAACACACACACACACACACCATTAGATACCCTCAAACACACACACACACACACCATTAGATACCCTCAAACACACACACACACACACACACACACCATTGGATCCCCTCAAACACACACACACACACCATTGGATCCCCTCAAACACACACACACCATTAGATACCCTCAAACACACACACACCATTAGATACCCTCAAACACACACACACCATTAGATACCCTCAAACACACACACACCATTAGATACCCTCAAACACACACACACCATTAGATACCCTCAAACACACACACACCATTAGATACCCTCAAACACACACACACCATTAGATACCCTCAAACACACACACACACACACACACCATTAGATACCCACACACACACACACACACACACACACCATTAGATACCCTCAAACACACACACACACACACACACCATTAGATACCCTCAAACACACACACACACACACACCATTAGATACCCTCAAACACACACACACACACACACACACACCATTGGATCCCCTCAAACACACACACACACACCATTGGATCCCCTCAAACACACACACACACACCATTAGATCCCCTCAAACACACACACACACACACACACACACCATTAGATCCCCTCAAACACACACACACACACACCATTAGATACCCTCAAACACACACACACACACACCATTAGATACCCTCAAACACACACACACACACACCATTAGATACCCTCAAACACACACACACACACACCATTAGATACCCTCAAACACACACACACACACACACACACACCATTGGATCCCCTCAAACACACACACACACACCATTGGATCCCCTCAAACACACACACACACACACACACACACCATTAGATCCCCTCAAACACACACACACACACACCATTAGATACCCTCAAACACACACACACACACACCATTAGATACCCTCAAACACACACACACACACACCATTAGATACCCTCAAACACACACACACACACACCATTAGATACCCTCAAACACACACACACACACACACACACACCATTGGATCCCCTCAAACACACACACACACACCATTGGATCCCCTCAAACACACACACACACACCATTAGATCCCCTCAAACACACACACACACACCATTAGATCCCCTCAAACACACACACACACACACACACACACCATTAGATCCCCTCAAACACACACACACACACCATTGGATCCCCTCAAACACACACACACACACCATTAGATCCCCTCAAACACACACACACACACCATTAGATCCCCTCAAACACACACACACACACACACACACACCATTAGATCCCCTCAAACACACACACACACACACACACACACCATTAGATCCCCTCAAACACACACACACACACCATTGGATCCCCTCAAACACACACACACACACCATTGGATCCCCTCAAACACACACACACACACCATTAGATCCCCTCAAACACACACACACACACCATTAGATCCCCTCAAACACACACACACACACCATTAGATCCCCTCAAAACACTGATAAACAGCCGCGCGCTGGCCGCGTCCCAATCCCTCGGTTTCGACTCAACACCTGATAACTAACGCTAGTCATCTGCTTTCATTCTGGTAAACATCTCTGTGTTGACGTGATCGTCACGAGCTGTTTATTGAGCTCATGTCACTGATAGAGTCAGTCTGAGGGGGTGAGCAGGATAGAAAGTGCGCACTGTGGTGTCCATCATTGACCCAGTTCTGGCGTCTTGTTTCATGGCTTGTTTTCTTTATTTCCGGATGCCATTTTCTGTTACGTGAGAGCGACGCTGACGTCAAAGTACAAACCTAGTGTGCACACTATTTAGACTGCATACGATCACCCTCCTGCCAGGGACCTTCATCCTAAAATAATTAAAAATAAATAAAATAAAACAGATGAATATTTGCCCATTTTATACAGTAAAACTAATATTATAAATATGGGTGAAATATGTTTTGGAAGTTATTTAGTGTCAATTCTGTTGCATAATTTTTTTTGTCTGTTAGATGTGTTACTGTATGATTTTTTTTATCAATTGCTTTATTTAATGTTATGTATGTATGTATGTATGGATGTATGGATGTATGGATGTATGGATGTATGTATGTAACAAAGTGATGCGAACTCGAAACCAAGTGTGCTTCATACACAGCTCAGTAATGTTGTCTAGGGGGGGAAAAATGTAAATTATATATATATATAATTTATTCCCCCCCCCCAGACAACATTACTGAGCTGTGTATGAAGCACACTTGGTTTTGAGTTCGCATCACTTTCTGTCTAACAGCTGACTTACTGCATGCTGTCAAATTTAACATTGAATATTATACAGTAGTTAAAGGAAAAGTTAACCCCGAAATTTAAATATGCTGAAAATGTGGTCATCCTCAGGCCATATGAGATTAGGATGAGTTTGTTTCTTCATCAGGTTTGTAGAAATGTGTCTCTGCATCAGTGTCTCAGCAATGGATGCTCTGCAGTGAATGGGTGCCGTCAGAATGAGAGTCTGATAAAAACATCACAATAATCCACACCACTCCAGTCCATCAGTTAACATCTGGAGAAGACAAAAGATGAAACAAATCCAGCATTAAGACGTTTTTAACTTCTAACCATTGCTTTTGTCTAAAATACGTAATACTGCTTTCTGACGGCACCCATTCACTGCAGAGGATCCACAATTGAATGAATGTTACATTTCTCCAAATCTGATTTGAGGGTGAGTACATTTTCTGCAGATTTTCACTTTTGGGTGACCTATTCCTTCCTTTAATGATGCAGGGTTTTTTTATTACTTTTTAATTAATTATATTTACATTGCAATTGAACAGGTACTATTGGGGACAAACAAGTGCCAGCTATAAACCAGATCAGTGAATGTGCATTCAAATTAAACCACGTCTTGAAACTTAAATTCATATTTATTTCAATTTGAATGTATATGACTAACTAATGGGCAACACGTTAGACCGTTTTAAGCACTCTTATCTTATCTGCATGAAAATAAGCAACCCTTTCTTAAGCACTGAATGCCTTTAAAGACCAGAATCAGGCTGGAGCTTCTCTGTCGAGATCTAAATATGTCAGATCAGTTTGTATAGATATGAATATGAGCATGCATTAACATGACATTTTGAATGCATGCATGATTTGTGGAAGTTCCTTCATTGCAGGTGTATTTAAAGATGGGGATGTTGTAATTATGTCACTACCAGGCAAACATTTGGACACACCTGTTCCTTTATTATTACTGTTGTGCAATTTACAGTAACAGAAAACTATAAAAGAAAGGGGAGAGTTATGTTGTGTCCTTAAACAAATCTGAATTTATTTTAATAATTTTGGTTTTGTAAATTGGTCAATGACGTAAAAGGATTTTTGACAAATACAAAAAATAATAATATCCATTGCAATTGTTCAACATAAATTCATATTAGAATTTTAAATTAAGTGATTTTAGGTTTTTTCATTTAGATGAATTTAAAAATGTCAGGTGGTGCGACCGTTATTTATTTTAAGATTAATTCATTTCCTTAACATGCATATTTTTTTTTAAAGTTCTCAATAATTAAAGTGATTAGAAACGGTGTTAATTTTTTTTCAAAGTTTTTGTAAATTATTATTTATTTGAATTCTATAATTTTTAGAACAAAAATATGAGAATTATTTACAAAAACAAAACAAAAAAACTGTAAATACCTTTTCTAAACACTTTAATTACTGAGAACTTGTATATATAAAAAAAATTATGCATGTTAAGAAAATTAATTCATTTTAAGATAAATCACGGTCGCACCACCTGACATTTTTTAATTTATCTAGATGAAAAAAAAAAAAAAAATCTCTTAATTTAAAATTTAATATGCATTTATGTGCACACAACATTCTTAATGTTTGAACAATTGCAATATATATTATTTTTTGTATTTGAAAAATCTCAAGTTTGCTTGTCGAAAATCCTTATGCGTCATTGACCGAAATAAATCCAGCATGATTTGTACAAAACTAAGCATTAAGCAGGTCTTGAGGAAATTGGTCATGTCTGAACTTTTCCCTGGTCGTGCACGTCACAGTTTTACAGTGACGCTTTGCACGATGGGTAATGAGGTCTCATCTCGCTGAAGTCTTGCTCATTCCCTGCTCTCTGGTGCTTCAGGAATCCTACCCGTCGACGCCGCCGATATGGTTCGTGGACTCCGATGACCCGAGCCTGACTCAAGTGCTGGAGCGTCTGGAGGAGGTCAGGAGGAGCAGCACGCTGGTAACAACACTTCATCATCTGTACAGCAGGATAGTGCTGGGAATCCTCACTGGTTTCACTATGATTCCATTCGATATCACCATGCATCACGATTATATCACATTTATTTTGTGCATTTTTAGTAAATTATATAAGCAGGCTACTTTTTAAAATAATTACAAATTAATAATAAAACAAAGACAGCTTAATAAATTAAATATAGCTTCAAAACACACAAGCAAATATAAAGTAATAAAAGGGGAAAAGACAATTACAAGTGATAATCAAAAAGCACTTTCAGTATCTAAGAGAGATATTTGAAAGTTTACAGACAATCATAGTTGTTTTTCTGTTTTCCTCAGCATTATCACGGTTTGAATATTACTGATGAGATCTTAGTCCATAAAACCAAGTCCTAATCCCAGTTTAACACCTCTGGTGTGACTGTAAATGCAGACCTTGAGCCAAAAACTCATCACCAAACACCAATGACTTGTACATATGGGTTCAGTCATTTTAGACACTTACAAAACTGTTGCAACAGAGATGAAATACAATTTTTAAATACATGAATTATGTTCCCATCGTTGTTGCCACAGATTTGGAAGTGCCTTCTGTTCTAAAGAAGGGGGTGTCACAATACTTTTGTCTATATAGTGTATGTACAAGTCATTGGTGTTTGGTGATGAGTTTTTGTCTCAAGGTCTGCATTTACAGTCACACCAGAGGTGTTAAACTGGGATTAGGACTTGGTTTTATGCAGACCAGTCAAGTTCTTCCACACTGACTCAATCAATCATTTTCTTTTTGAACCTTGTCTTATACACAGATAGGGCTGTGACGGTATGGGATTTTTCTTACCGCGGTGAAGACGCACCAAATCACCGCGGTTTGGCGGTTAATCGCAATCCCCCTCCCCCTCTCCCGCTGCAGAAATATAATGACTTAAGAACGCATGCAGCTATAAAATGAACATTGAAATGAATAATAAAGCAGTATTCTTTATTATTAAAACAGCAAATTATATTAACAATAATAAAATAAAATATGTATTTCAACTATCTTTTGAGTTTAATAGGAATTATGGAACAGTTTTTCATCATTTAACTGCAAATTATCATTAATATTATTTAACTAAATTAGGCTACATTTATAACAACATTTTTTTAAAGTGGAACATAAAGAAGCTTTTTTCTGATGAGTTTTTCAAAGTGCAACATAAGGGAACATCAGGAACATCATTGTTAGACTACTGGGCCGCTTAAGTGAATCGCAAGTCCTGCTGCTTTATTTTTAGGTCTTCATGTTTCGTGCCAGGAAAACCAACATGTTCACTTTGTCTGGTTTCAGCGAAGATCTTAACGGAGTGACAATGTTGCCAGCCGTACTGAATACACGCTCCGAGGGAGAGCTCGTAGCGCATATAGTCATATATTTCCTGGCAACTTTCGAAAGAAGAGGGAATCGAGCCTGATTATCCCGCCACCAGGCAAGCGGATCAGAGTGCAGATCGAGGGCTTCCTCCTGCAAATACCTTGCGACTTCAGTGTCTGCACGTATTCTTTTTGGGACCGGATTGGAGGACTGTGCTTTTCTCTTTCCAAGCAGGTCCGCAAGATTCATTTTTTTTGGAGGAGGAGGAGATGGTGCACTCCCTTCTTCTCCCTCTCCAGCCGCCGAGGTACACATGGCACCTTCTCCATCCCCGCCATCACGCCGCTCATAGGGCATTGCCAGCATCTCCTCCAGGAGCACATCTTTAACGTCATCTCCGGGGTTGTTGTCCCTGTATCTTGGATCAATGAATGTGGCCTTTGCCAACAGTTGCTGTGTTGCAGGTGCACTATATTTGTCTTCCATTACGCTAACCATTTTTCTTTTTAGGTTGCGCGTCAACTCCGTGTCTTCCTCGGTTGGGAGCAAAAGATCCTCAGATAATAACCGTAGGACTGGTTTAACAGAGGACGCTGTAACTGTCTTCTCGGAAGACAGTGCATCTGTAAAATCCGTGACCTTCTTCAGCGCTGCATTAACGGATTCTAGGACTTCGATGTCCTGCCAAGTCGGGATCAAATGTTGGCTGCGCCGATCATCCAACACCCTCCTAATGGCTGGGACTTGCTCGAGAACGCGCGCAACCATTTTCTGCTTAGTACCCCACCTGGTAGGACAGTCCTGTGAATACATTAAAAACACAATTGTATTAGTACTCAATGTAAGCTATTTATAAGTTTGTAGCCTATATTATGCTCTTATTCTTATTTTTCATTATTTATTAATTTGTATTTTTGAAGATGACGATCCTGACTAGCCATCTTCTCAGATGCGCCTTTAGAGAGATCTTTACGGATTATGATCATAATGAAAGAGTTTTTGTTTTCGATTTGTTTTATTTCGTTAAGTAGTAATTTAAAGCTTGCTATAGATATATTAATCATGTCTGTGAGGCATGAATTCGCTAATTTTAATTTTTGAGAAGCGCACCTAGACCGCGAAGGCACAATTGACGCACAAATAAAAGGAGACCCTTTACGAGGATATGAGTCTAACAGCGCACATTTATAGCTATTGGTTTAACGTTTAAACATATGCTTGAACTGTTTTATATTTTATTTTAGGCAAGTCGTGATGATTTGCGAAGGCTAAGTTGATCAAACATAGGTTATCAGCAAGCTCACTGTCTGCCGCTGGCCGCTTGGTCGTTACTTTAAAAAACAAAAATGTAGCCTATTTTTAACGAACAAAAAAAATGCTCCAAACGTTTTTCTAAATTAAATTAATAAAAGACCGAAACGGAATATAGGCCTACTCACTTTGCCAATAAGTGAACAATTCTAATTATTAACATAATAAATATATTATCAATAATAACATGAAATATTTATTTTTTATAACTTTGTTTTTTTTCGATATCTTTTGAGTTTAATAGGAATTATGGAACAGTTTTTGTCATCGTTTGTAACCCATTCTTTGTACAATAAATTATTCAAAGTTTCAACAAGTTTTGTTCGGACGAGTGCGTTTATATCCACGCCACGGACTGTTACCCGAAAAATAGGAATAGAAGTTTAGCACAACTCACCAGAACTAAGCAATGTTGGGGCATGTTGAGCGCAGCTTGTTCTTTCTGCAGCTTTCTCTTCTTTTGCCAGCTCTGTGAGAAGGTCGTCATCAATGTTCTGCACACACCCATGGCTCGGGCAGTGCGGTCCTTTTCTGTCTTCATTGCATTGGTGACGGCTAAATGCAGATTATGGCCAAAGCAATTTAGCCATTTCCAACCAAGTTTTCGCACCGCAGCCACAATATTTGCCCCGTTGTCAGTGGTAATACAGACAAGTTTCCTCTCGTCCAGGGACCACTCTTGGAAGGAGGACCTGAGGGCTTCCGCCAGGTTGTCACTCGTGTGGCTATCTGGCGTGAACACGGTCTCAAGGCACTTCGATTTTAGTTCCCAGTTTGCGCTGAGATAGTGTATGGTCAGGCTCATGTATGGCATCATGTTTACGCTTGACCACATATCAGTTGTCACTGAGAAATGATCAACGTCTTTCAACTCCCTTATTATGCCGTCCTTCACTGACAGATACTTTTCAGGGATCGCTGTTTGAGAAAAGTACTTTCGGTCGGGAAGTACATATTGTTTATCAAAAGTCTGTAGCATCGCTTTGAACGCTGGCTTCTCAACGGTACGGAATGGCACCATTTCTTCAACCAAATAGCGAGTCACGCTGTCAGTAAGTGCCCGCCACTGATTGCTGTCACTTTGGTACTTCGCTCCTCTCGCAAAGGCCTCGGAGACTCCCAGCTGCCGCTGGCCTGAGGTTGTAGGATTAACGTTACCTAAGGTAGGTGTGCGGCTCCCAAGTCCGGCAAACGTCAGAGGATGGTTGATTCTAAGATGGGATCTTAGATTAGTGGTATTTCCTCGCGAGACGGATACTTTTCTTCTACAAATACGGCAAATTGCCTCGTCCAAATTCACCGGCTGCCCCTTGTCATCTGGCTCAAAGCCAAAATGTGCCCAAATAGGCGACACAATATTTGGCTTAGGCACTAGATTCGTGGCCATTTTTTTGAATAATGTCGTCAACTGTAAATAGCCTATACCACATAAGAGAAGTATGAAGCACCTGCAATTAAAATCTAACTCCAACTGTTTACGTTATGCTTTTGTCTTTTATGCCTGTGTTTGTGTGTATTTTATTGAACATTATCTGTAGACATAACAAGTACTGAAACCTAGCCTGGTAATTAATAATAATCAGACACACACACAAAATAAATCCCCCATATGTTTAATGGACCGTCCCTCTCCCTTGCGCGGGAAGCTGTTTTTTTTTTTCTTTTCTCCAGCAGCACTTCGAACATAGGACGGAAGACAGTAAATTGACAAATGATTATTGTTTATACTAGGGCTGCACGATATATTGCATGCGATTGTCATGCGCATCTCGTCAGTAAAGACGGCTCTGTGATTAGCCGTAAATCTCCGTCACCTGTTTTCAAATGGAGCGGCATTTAATACACAGAGCCGTATATCACTGACAAGCTACGCAATATCACGTTCACTATGGAATGCCATTCATCTGCGATTCTGAGCGCGAATTGCGTAGCTTGTCAGTGATAAAATATCGTGCAGCCTAAGTTTATACTTATATCATATGTCTAATACACCATATGCACTCCTGTAACTTTCACTGGCAAAAAAAAAAAAAAGTGCGGTGATGACCTCAACACCGCGGTCGGCATCTAATTACCGCGGTTATACGGTTATCGTCACAGCCCTATACACAGAGACATTGTCATGTTAGGATAGAAAAGAGTCCAAACTGTTGCTATAATATTAGAAGCACACAATTTCCTAGAATATCATTATATGCTTTAACATTAAGATTTGTACTCATAGAAATTACTAAAGTAGTCAAACCTGTTCATTAGAAGGGGGTGCCAATACTTTTGGCAATATAGTGTATGTCCTTTTAAGGGTACTGCTCCAGGGACGAGCTGTTGTACCCAAAAAGGTACAATTTTAAACCCTTATTTTTCAGTGTGTAACAGACTGCATTCACACTAATGCACAGATCTGTTTCCACATATCACATGTTTTGTCCATGTTCTGAAAACATAACTCACTGTATTTACATCAACTCCGTATCATATAATATTCAGAGATGCAGTGCGTTTAACCTCAGGAGCGATCGAGCTCCAGGACAAACACACACACACAGTGCTTGAGTTTGTGCATCTAATACGTACTGCGTTCCTAACGGCAGAAATGAAAGCATATCTACAGTAAAACACTGAAATATCGGAAGTCGAGCAATGCATACGTGTCTCAGCATGTTCTGTGTGATGAAGCCCGGCGTGATTCTCTCTAGCGCACACACCTGCCTCTACAAGCTTGTTTTTAACAAAAATGTGCACAGGGCTCGTATTTATCAAGAATTACTCTCAAGAACACTGCTAAGAATTGACTTAAGTGAAAAAAAATTGCTCTTAAAAGTTAGTTATCAAGCATCTCAGTCGTAATTTAAGTGAAGTGTTGGACTAAATCTTAAGTGTCAGTCTTGGAGATGATTCATTATTGGATGTCGACATACGCATGGACCAGAGCATGTGAGCGGTGAGAATTCCCGCTCCCCGCTCACGTGGGTGTTCGCTCCCCCCCCGCTCACATGGGTGTTCGCTCCCCGCTCACGTGGGTGTTCGCTCCCCCCCGCTCCACCGCTCAAAGTCGCACCAGACCGCTCCGCTCAATTCACCTACAATTTCATCCCGCTCCGGTGAAATCGCTCCACGCTCGCTCACATTTAAAATTCCTGTGCATGCCTAACACCTGCCGTTTTCAACCGAAGCCTTGGGACACACTGTCTGCGTGGTGGACGTGGAGCGGGTTTGTTGCGTGACTGCTGCGGAAAAAATCCGCTTCACTTCTATTCTGTCGCGGGGCCGCGGTTGCGGTGTGTTTGGACCGCGCACCTGATACGCGCATATCCCGCAGGCAGTGTGTCTGCTCTAATCTGTTAACATAGGCGCGGAAAGGAAAATCAACACGCAGCAAACCCGCTCCGCGACGCGTCCGCCACGCAGCCTATATCCTATAAAGAACTCACAGCCAAACTAGAACATGTTTATATCTCTTTCTCTATGAAATAAAAAATCACGGACAGGGTTAAGTAAGCTACATTAAAATATTCATATGACAAAACTTATTTAATTGATTATTAGCCAATATTTCCTATTTCGACCATATTCAAAATGCTCACGTTTTGCCTCCCCATGTTCGAGCAGCACACTGTCATGTTTCCACATGATGTGTCTTTTTAGATTAAAATACGAATCCTTACTTATTGAAATCGTATCACCACATTCCTGATCGTGTTCAACATCGTTATCTAGTTTTTTGACAGGAATTGTGCACCTGTGTGACCTGTCGGTTTGCTTTTGGAAATATTTCACGAACTCCATCTCTGCTTCACAACGAACGATTTTTGAAGTGTAGGCTGACAGTTTTGTTAATTGTTGAAGGCACAGGTGCATTCTGGGTGGATTTGTGCATGCCCTAGACTCGTGGTGTGAGCGGTATCGGAGCGTAACCGGAGCGAGACGGAGCGATCGCTCCGGCCTTTGGATAAAAACCCGCTCCGACTATATTTCGTACACTCCGCTCCGCTCCGCTCACATGCTCTGGCATGGACCAATCACTGAATAGATTTCCTTAATTAACAATATTCTCAGATAAATTCACATGGTTAAAATCCTAATAGAGTTTACATTCAACACACATTTGACAATGACGAATTTTCAACAGAATACGTTATGGCAAGGAAACGAAGAATTCAATTTAGGGTGACGATAGACGATAGTATAGTGTATGGACGATAGTCAAAGATATCAGCTGTTGCTGATGCCTTTGACGACAGCGAGACGATTATTATTATTACTATTATACGTCAAAAATAGACTAGGTGCCTATCTTTAGTGATGCAGAGCCGCTTCTGAAACTTGCCACGGCGCGGCTGATCAGCTCCGGTGGCCATGGAGTAAATTGAGACTAAAATTAAGACTAAATTAAGTAAATTAAGACTAAAATGGCACTTTGAGAAGCTTGATAAATACAGGCCCAGATCTCAAATTTAAAAAGTGTTTTTTTGTTTTTTATATATATATATATATTGGCGTCAAACACACTGAAACTCACTCTTCAACACAAACCCACTAAATAAATGATCAGTTTAACCTGAAGAAATTATTAGAGGTGTTTATAGTATTGAATACTAAAATGTAGGTCTCAAAATGATAATCATATAATTTAAGGAATATCATACAACCAAGGTATTTGTTTTTAATCCGTGTTTTAATTTATACAGTTCTGTTATTTGACAGAAAATAAAAATACAATGTTTTGTTGTAGGCAGTAATTTGATTACAATTTAAAAGATTGTGAAAGTTGCATTTATTCATTTTATTAGACACCATTTTGATGAGTCATAAAACCCAGAAAAATATTAAAACAAAGAAATATGTATTTCATGGTGTCCTAAATTAAAAGATATCTACTCTGTGGAGTTTAATTGTCAAGATATACTTAAACATTTGTTTTTCAGGTTTAACAAACATGCATTTCTGTCTCCAGTAATGGTCAATAAAATATCAATATTGTATTATAAGGTAAGAAATATCGCAATAATATCATCCTTCCTTCCTTTAAGTCATATTTAACTTCTCATGTGAAGGTTGTGTGTGACAGCAGATCAAGTAATTAGTAATATCTTCAGTATGTGTGTGTGATCTCGTGGTTCAGAGCAGAGCAGGTGTTGTGATCATGATGCTTTGAACAGTGCTAAATGGTAATTACACTGTAATCGAGTACAGCGTTACACAGCACACTAATTAGTGTAATATGAGCGTGCACTACTGAGTGAGCTCAGACCTGACAACGCTACGAGGCTTTGCTTCTGTCTGCTCTGTTTGTTGTCTATAATAGATTAACTGGGACACTTTTAGACCGACTGCATGCCTGATTAAAACAAGACGGTTTATGAAGAGATTATCAATCTCTCAGCATATACTTACACTAATGATGTTTAGCAGAAAGTTAATGCAGATGTTTTTAATACAAATTGTGTTAATTATATGTGACCCTGGAGCACAAAACCAGTCTTAAGTGTCAATTCTTCGAAATTGAGATTTATGCATCATCTGAAAGCTGAATAAATAGCTTTCCATTGATGTATGGTTTGTTATGATAGGACAATATTTGTAAATCTGGAATCTGAGGGTGCAAAAAAATCTAAATATTGAGAAAATCACCTTTAAAGTTGTTCAAATGAAGTTCTTAGCAATGCATATTACTAATCAATAATTAAGTTTTGATATATTTATGGTAGGAAATTTACTAAATATCTTCATGGAACATGATCTTAATATCCTAATGATTTTTGGCATAAAAGAAAAATGGATAATTTTGAGCCATACGATGTATTTTTGTCTATTGCTACAAATATACCTGTGTTACTTATGACTGCTTTTGTGCTGCAGGGACACATATTGTTTGTTCTTTCAATCCTTGTCTTCGCATGTATCAGGTTTGACATCAAAAATGGTATGATAATTATGATAATGTGGCTTCTGAAGAGTTAATATAGTGCACAACCAGTGTGTTCAGTTAGCTGTCATTGTATGGAAAAGAGCTGCATTAACATTCTGCTTAACTTCTCCTTTTGTGTTCACGGGATGGTTTGAAGAAATTAAGACAATATTAATTTTAGTTGGGACTCTTTGACAGCCAGATGTTTTCTGATCATGTGGAGCTCATTTACATGCAGGCATTATATAGGTACAACATAAAAGCATGTAAACAATATGCATTTACACAAGAAGTGCCATGTTGGGCATTTATGTTTCTGTTATTTAATAAGATGTTTTATGTATGTAATATAATGGACCTTTTTGACATTTGCGTGTTTCTCAGCAGCAGAAGTCGTCATATTTGGGTTATCTTGAAGAGCAATGATTGGGAGAGTACCACAAATATATTATATTACAAATCGCAAAATAAAAACTCCATGATTGTGTTTTCATGACTTTCTAAAAAGGAAAAAAATTGCGAGCGATTGATAACGGCAGTCAGAAGAGAGAACGATGTCAAATTTATCATCACTGCATTAGAAACACTCGCATTAGCCTTAACTAGTGTTTTTTTTTATGCAAATGTGATTTAATACAAAGTATAGTGTTATAAATGTACATGCATTTAAAAAAAAATCAAAATATAAAAAACTTTTGAGGATTTACGATGCTGATGACCGTTAAACGCAGCATCACAGTCTCGTGAAACAACAACAACATTATATATAAAGCACATTTAAACTATGTAAACTGATCCAAAGTGCTGTACAGTGTACAAACAAATCTACCAATAAACAACAACAACTACACGCATACAAAGGCTAAAGAATGTTTTAGTCTAGACTGAAAAAGGTCCGGAGAGGGAGCAGATCTCACATAAGGAGACCATTCCAAAGCTTGGGGTCAACCACAGAAAAAGCCCGATCACCCTTTGATTTGTACCGACACCGTGGTACAGTTAGAAGCAAGCAGTGTTGGGCTCGTTACTCAAAGAATGTAATATATTACTCATTACTCGCTACTCCTTTCAAAAGTAATATTGTTACTTCCTGTCAGCAGTAATTAGTTACATTGTTTCTTCACGCCACACAGAAGTTGTAACAGTGTATCTTCCACATAAATGTTACTAATAACATATTTCTGCTTCATCATTTGACCAAAATCCACATTATTAGTTATTACAAACACTCAATAGTGATTAACAGTGAATGTTGTATTAATCTCATTAATTGTCATGTGTAGCTTGAAGCTAATTGTAATTTATCCGTTACACATATACGATTATATTTATGTATTTTATGAAATCACAAGTTTGTAAGAAACTGTTTATTTTTCCAAAAATATTTAATTATAGTAATATAATGTAGCACGTGTTGATCAGAGGGATGTAACGCCAGAGTAAAGTAATACACAACAGTGTTCAGATCATCTTTATTCTTGACAAAATCAATATAATGCAATATTTCTATTTGCTGAATGTAAGATTTTCCATATTTCTGAGCTCGCCTGCTGCACCTCATCACATGCATATGTGAGTCGTGAAAATTATGAACATAAATCTAGGAATTATTTGATTGTTGGATTATAAATCAGCGGGTCGAGGCATCAAAAGCTGTTTTATGGATAGTAACTGTAATATTATTACTGAAATCTTATTAGTAATTAGTTACACTACTAGTTACTGCAAAAAGTAATATTATTACAGTAACTAAATTACTAGTAGCCCAACACTGGAATCAAGTGAGGTGAAGATCTAAGCAGGACAGTATGGCACAAGAAGTTCAGAGATATAACTTGGTGCACAACCAGACAATGCCTTATAAACAAACAGAAGAGTTTTAAAATCAACCCTGAATTTAACGGGAAGCCAATGAAGGGATGATGAAACGGGGGAAATGTGATCCCTCTTTTTAGACCCAGTCAGCAGTCTTGCCGTAGCATTTTGAACAGCTTGCAATCGTGACAATGAAGACCAGAATAAAGAGAGTTACAATAATCCGACCGAGGCGTAACAAGTGTATGCATCACAACTTCCATATCCTTCCTTGAAAGAAGATGCTTCAACTTTGCAGTAGATCTCAAATGGAAAAAACTTGCTCTAATTTATCAAAAAACAGTCAAAAATCACTCCAAGGTTTTTTGATTTGTTTGCGTACATTAGTTGAAAGTGGACGTAACTGAGCTTCCAAAGCAGGAGGCGAGTGTGCAGGACAACCTAATATTAAAACCTCAGTTTTTCTTTTCAACCTCCGTCAGGAGGTTATTTTAGGAAACTCTACCTTTTAAAATTTTGGGGTCTGTAATATATATTTTTAGTGTTTGAAAGATGCCTTCAGCTCACTAATTCTGCATTTATTTGATCACAAATACAGTAATATTGTGAAATATTACAATTTAAAACAGCTGTTTCCTATGTTAAACTGTAATTGATTTATGGGATGCAGCGCTGTATTTTCAGCATCATTACTGCAGTCTTCAGTGTCACATGATCTTCAGAAATCATAATAATATGCTGATTTGCTGCTCAAGAAACATTTCTGATTATTATCAATGTTGAAAACAGTCGTGCTGCACAATATTTTTGTGAAAACCATGATGCATTTTATTTTTCAGGATTCACAGATGAAAGAACAATTTTTTTTTTCAAATATAAATCTTTTGTATCATTATAAATGTCACTTTTGATCAATTTAATGCATCCTTGATGAATAAAAGTATAAATTCTTTAAGAATATCTTACTGACCCCAAACTTTTGCACAGCAGTGTATTTTTAAGTCGAGAACCCTTCAAAGCCACTGATCTGCTTCGTTTTCTGTCAGATATTAGTGAATTTCATCCGCTCCTGTTCAATTCAATTTTCAATTCAAGTTTATTTGTATAGCGCCTTTTACGATACAATCGTTGCAAAGCGCTTTACAGGAAATTAAGTTTCTACAATATATTTATACATTGTAGAAACTTAATATATTAACTTATGGCAAAATTTGTTAATTCTGCATGTTGTTGGGGGATCAGAGGTTGGCATCCTCTGAGGTCCTCCGAGGGGTCGGCATCATCTCTTCTCAGGTGTTCGGTCATCTCAGATCATTTAAGGGCTGGATCCAGACTGAAGCTTGTGTAACTCCTAGTTACCACGGGATGTAAATCCCGTGGCAGAAACAGATAAACAAAGAGACATAATTAGCGTAGCTGTTGTTCCATTCAAGCAAAAATTATTTGTTCAACCCAAGCTAAAGAATAATAATGTGCGTTTTGATCAGATATAACTGCAGTACAAGATTATGAGATGCATTATATGAATGCTTGGCTAAAGAGATGTGTCTTTAATCTAGATTTAAACAGAGAGAGTGTGTCTGAACCCCGAACGTTATCAGGAAGGCTATTCCAGAGTTTGGGAGCCAAATATGAAAAAGCTCTACCTCCTTTAGTGGACTTTGCTATTCTAGGTACTACCAAGAGTCCAGAGTTTGAGACCTTAGGGAGCGTGATGGATTGTAGCGAGATAGAAGACTCGTTAGGTACGCAGGAGCTAAACCATTTAGGGCCTTATAGGTAAGTAATAATATTTTGTAACTGATACGGTACTTAATAGGTAGCCAGTGCAGAGACTGTAAAATTGGGGTAATATGATCATATTTTCTTGACCTGGTAAGGACTCTAGCTGCTGCATTTTGGACTACTTGTAGCTTGTTTATTGAAGATGCAGGACAACCACCTAGCAGTGCATTACAATAGTCCAGTCTAGAGGTCATGAATGCGTGAACTAGCTTTTCTGTATCAGAAACAGGTAACATGTTCTTTAGCTTGGCAATGTTTCTAAGATGGAAGAATGCTGTTTTTGTAACATTGGAAATATGTTTTTCAAAAGACAAGTTGCTGTCTAATATAACACCCAGATTTTTGACTGTAGAGGAAGTAACAGTACATCCGTCTAGTTGCAAATTGTAATCCAAGAGATTCTGTGTACTGTTATTTGGTCAAATAAGTAATATCTCTGTCTTATCTGAATTTAATAGGAGAAAATTATTGGTCATCCAATCTTTTACATTTTTAACACACTCAGTTAACTTAGATAATTTAGAAGTTTCATCTGGTCTTGTTGAGATATATAGTTGAGTATCATCAGCAATGGAAACTAATCCCGTATTTTCTAATAATATTACCAAGGGGCAGCATGTATATTGAAAACAGCAGAGGACCTAGGACAGATCCTTGTGGTACTCCATACTTTACTGGTGATAATTGAGATGACTCCCCGTTTAAATAAACAAAGTGGTAGCGATCGGACAGGTAGGATCTAAACCATCTTAAAGCCTGCCCTTGAATACCTGTATAGTTTTGTAATCGATCTACGAGTATTTCATGATCTATAGTGTCAAACGCAGCACTAAGATCAAGTAAAACTAGCAATGAGATGAAGCCTTGGTCTGACGCAAGAAGCAAGTCATTTGTAATCTTAACAAGTGCAGTTTCTGTGCTATGGCGGGGCTTGAAACCTGACTGAAATTCTTCACAGAGATCATTTTTTTGCAAGAATGAGCACAATTGAGCAGACACAACTTTTTCTAAAATTTTAGACATAAACGGAAGATTTGAGATGGGCCTGTAATTTGCCAGATCACTAGGATCTAGTTGTGGCTTCTTAATAAGAGGCTTAATAACTGCCAGCTTGAATGGTTTAGGGACATGACCTAAAGATAACGATGAGTTAATAATATTGAGAAGCGGTGCTTCTGCTACAGGTAACTCTTTCAGTAATTTAGTGGGTACAGGATCTAATAGACATGTTGTTGGTTTAGATGTGTTGATAAGTTTATTTAGCTCTTCCTGTCCTATAGTTGAAAAGCACTGCAGTTTTTCTTTGGGTGCGGTGAATGAGGCTGAAGTACTAGACGTCGTAGAATCTACATTAGTTATTGTATTTCTGATGTTATCTATTTTATCAGTGAAGAAATTCATAAAGTCATTACTATTAAACTGTGAGGGAATATTTAGATCGGGTGACGTCTGGTTATTTGTTAGTCTAGCCACTGTGCTAAATAAAAACCTTGGATTATTTTGGTTATTATCTATGAGTTTGCGGATATGCTCGGTCCTGGCAGCTTTTAGAGCCTGTCTATAGCTGGACATACTGTTTTTCCACGCAATTCTAAAAACTTCCAAGTTAGTTTTTCTCCATTTGCGCTCAAGATTGCGAGTTTCTTTCTTGAGAGAATGGGTATAACTGTTATACCATGGCGCAGCACGTTTTCCTCTAACCTTTTTTAATTTGATGGGAGCAACAGTTTCTAACGTATTAGAGAGGATAGTGCCCATGTTGCTAGTCATTTTGTCAAGTTCATTTGTATTTATGGGTACACAGAGCAGCTGAGATAAATCAGGCAGGTTATTTGTGAATCTGGCTTCAGTGGCTGGAACAATAGTTCTGCCCGGACGATAACGTGGGGCCCTACAGTTAATATCAGTTATACGCAGCATGCACGATACAAGGAAATGGTCAGTAACATCATCACTTTGAGGTACAATATCTATATCAGTAAGATCAATCCTGTTGTAGTATTCTGTCCAAGACTCACATCACCTGCACTGATGACTTAAAGAGGATCATGAGCACAAATTACCCATCGAGTCCTGTTATTCTGACCTGACGGATGCAACCAAATCTCGATATGCATGTTATTAACTGTTCATAACACTGATTGGGGTCTGTTCATAGCAAGAGAGTCAGATCAGAAATGAACTTTTCCACTAAGGGTCAATATTTGACCCACATTTTCAACGTTCTGTCACGTTGGGTGTAGTTTCTGCCCCTGCTCTGTGTAACGCTCGTGTGTGTGTTTGTGGTTTCAGCTCTTGCAGCAGCTGAAGAGGCTGATCTGTGATCTGTGCCGGCTCTATAATCTTCCCCAGCACCCGGATGTGGAGATGCTGGACCAGCCTCTTCCCGCAGGACCCGTCAACCAGGACAGAAAGGTCAGCCGCTGAGCTTGAGTCACGCTTGCTTGCTTAAGTGCTCATTTAGGCAAAATCCTCAAGCCAATCCAGCCACTAGGGCTGGGCGTTTTGGCAAAATGCCCAAATCTTTTTTTTTTTTTTACGATTCTCATTTTTTTATTTTATTTTTTTAAATTTTTAACTAGTCAACTTGAAAATGTAACTACAACATGATTCAATAACTTTTTCTTTATTAACCCTCTAGTTAAAGACCATTCTATTCTAAGTGCAGCACACATCAACATGATGTAAATGTTAAACAAATCACTTGTTAAATATCTTTGCAGAAAAGATGCATGAACTACAACTATACATATTGTACAAACTTGTCTTATTTGTGTCCCTGCAGCACAAAAGCAGTCTTAAGTCGCTGGGGTATATTTGTAGCAATAGCCAAAAATACATTGTATGGGTCAAAATGATAAATTTTTCTTTTATGACAAAAATCATTAGGATATTAAGATCATGTTCCATGAAGATATTGTAAATTTCCTACCGTAAATATATCAACTTAATTTTCTGATTAGTAAGATGCATTAAGAACTTCATTTGAACAACTTTAAAGGTGATTTTCTCAATATTTTATTTTTTTGCACCCTCAGATTCAAGATTTACAAATAGTTGTATCTCAGCCAAATATTGTCCTATCATATCAAACCATACATCATTGGACTTTTTTATTTATTATACAGGATCAGGATGTAAGATTTCGATATGTGCATCCTTTATGTTGCCACAAAAGTAGATAAAGTATATATATTGTGAAATAGGGTTATGAAAATGTCATACAACATTGTTCTTTTGCATAACATGCAAAAATATTATCAGTACATAGAGTCTTGTGTTTTCTGCTGTGGTTTAACACGAATGTTTTCACCCGTAGCTTGGGACGA
The DNA here is from genome assembly GCA_023376895.1 of Aspiorhynchus laticeps. NCBI lineage: Eukaryota > Metazoa > Chordata > Actinopteri > Cypriniformes > Cyprinidae > Aspiorhynchus > Aspiorhynchus laticeps. Next base: position 24,770,297 of record CM041798.1, read on the forward strand.
CAGATGAGGTCACATCAGAGGAGGAAGAGGAAGAAGAGATGGGAGAGGTTTATGTCTGTCCTTCATGTCTTCTGTGAGGTTGTGAGCGTCTCGCTCTCTCTTTATATATATATCTGCGTGTCTGTGTGTGTGCAGGACATTGATCTGGAACACTACGAGATGAAAGAGGAGCCGTTGGGTGGGAAGAAGTCTGAGGATGATGGCATTGAGAAGGAGAACCTGGCCATCCTGGAGAAGATCCGCAAGAACCAGCGGCAGGACCACTTGAATGTAAGTGCTCACTCGGTAAGGTGACCTTCCTTGTGTTTGGGGGCTGATGGGGGGTCAAATACATTCACAGTATGATTAGATGGAGATGTGATTATGCAGAAGTTTGATTTGATGTCGGAGTGAATGATGTTCATTTTGAAATGAAATGTTCATGAAGTGTTCAGGCATGCAAACTACTTGCCTTCTGGTGGATTTTGCTGTTTTTAATCTAAAGTGTGTGTGTATATATACACTATATTGCCAAAAGTATTGGCACCCCCTTCTTTAGAACAGAAAAATGCACTTCCAAATCTGTGGCAACAACGATGGGAACATAATTCATGTATTTAAAAATTGTATTTCATCTCTGTTGCAACAGTTTTGTAAGTGTCTAAAATGACTGAACCCATATGTACAAGTCATTGGTGTTTGGTGATGAGTTTTTGTCTCGAGGTCTGCATTTACAGTCACACCAGAGGTGTTAAACTGGGATTAGGACTTGGTTTTATGCAGACCAGTCAAGTTCTTCCACACTGACTCAATCAATCATTTTCTTTTTGAACCTTGTCTTATACACAGAGACATTGTCATGTTAGAATAGAAAAGAGTCCAAACTGTTGCTATAATATTAGAAGCACACAATTTCCTAGAATATCATTATATGCTTTAACATTAAGATTTGTACTCATAGAAATTACTAAAGTAGTCAAACCTGTTCATTAGAAGGGGTGCCAATACTTTTGGCAATATAGTGTATGTGTGTATATATACGTGTATGTTAGGGGTGGAACGGTTCATGGAAAAAAATCGAACCACACGGTTCGGCACGCGCTAGGACCGCGGTTCAACTTAAATCTGACAACGCATCTGTAATATGGTTTGTTATAAATAACACGTAAAATAAACAGGGTTCGGCTAATGTATGCTTCTGTTGATGGATGTGCATTCTGGCTTCCCAGTGCATTACAACAACAGCGATGAGGAAAAAAAAAAGTAGACAAACCATTCACTTCTTGTTCAATGCGAGCGAGTGCTGTATGTTGGAATATGAGCATTTATTCCGTCATCACCCGGGTGCTGAGACCTGAACAGCACACATCGATGTGTTTAAACTAAACTCATGTAAGCTTTGCTAGTTTAAACATTTAAGAGCCAGAGGACACGAGCTCGTGCGCGCAGTGAGAAGATTTGTGCGCGCGCTCATCAGAAGCACGCAAATATTAAGCTCTCTCTGAAGTATTGTGTTTGGATTGACAAATTCATACAAAAAGTATGCCAAAATGCCCATCTTGGTAAGTATCCTATAGCAGACACAGCCAGCTGAACGTACAGTATCAGTGCATTCTCTTAAACTGACAGCACTTTCTTAATATTAATCAAACAGCAACAACTAAGTAATCACTCACTGCTCTTGATTGACTAGCTTTTGTAACTTTAATAAAGATTAATTTTTAATTTATAGTCAAATATGCAATGCTGTTTTACATTTGATTACTTGATTCAATTTCTGTACCTAAAAACTAATGTTAGACCTACCTAAAAAAAAAATGAAAATCACTTTTTATTTAATTTGTATTTTTATTTGTGCTGTTGCTTGTAGTTAGATGGATTATTCTTATTTTCTTTATTTTTATTTGATAGTATAGTTTTTCCCTAAACGTACCGAAACGTGACTCTAACTGTGCGTTCACACCAGACGCGACTTGCGCGAATAAATCGCGCTATTCGCGCGTAGTTGGACGCTTGAACATTTTGAATTTACTCGCTTCATTCGCGCGTGAAATTCACTTCACAACAGACATGGGAGGGGCTTCTGTCTCTGTAAACAGTGCCGGTAATGGCGGCGCTTTGAATATAACCGGCATCCTAGTTCCTCATCTACTTTGTACTTTGTGATCAACAAACAAACAAGAATTATGGCTGCACGATAAGTCGCATGTGATTGTCATGCGCATCTCGCCAGTAAAGCAGGTTCTGTGATCTCCATCACGTGCTTTCAGATGGAGCGGCATTTAATACACAGAGCTTTAGATCACAGCAATATCATGTTCACTCACTTTCTTTCAAGCGAAATCCTTTTTATTCCTGTTTCTGTAAAAGTATGAAGATGTATCGTACAGCTCCGGCTGTCCAGCAATGATTATTTTGTCCTCCATTGTTGTTTCGGATTCCCTCCGCTCGCTACGTCGTAATCACGTCACTACTAGAGCAAGCTCCTGATTGGTTAACGCGGTGCGAATTTTCGCCAAAGTTCAGATTTTTCAACTGAAAAACGCCCGAAATGTTCAATTTGCGCCGCCTCATTCACGCGAATCGCGCCGCAGGATGTCTATTCGCGTCTTTGCATTGACTTAACATGTAAATCACTCGCGCTTAATGCTTCATTCGCATTTTGTGTGAACGCACCTTAAAACCGTGATACAAACCGAACCGGTCCACCCCTAATATATATATATGTATATGTATATATGTATATGTATGTGTGTCTTCCAAAAAAATTGTATGTATACAAATTGTATAATATCCAAGGTACACATTTCTAGTAATTGTGCAGTTAATTCTCATTGTATTTTCAGAAAGTTTTGGAATATTTGTCACTCACTACCGAAACACCCTAATAATAGTTTAATTAGAAGTGTTATTGACCTATTAATATTTTGCTTGAATCTACATTGTACATTTTTTTTTTTGCTATTTTATAAAATTTTCAGAGGTAAATCCATAATTACATTTTTAACAATATTTCAAGTGTAATTTATGAGATTTGTTGTATTTTGAATCCAATTTTTCTTTGTAAAATGCAAAAAGTTGACCATACTGATTTCAAAGTTAAGGATTCGTGATCAACTTTTTGCCTTTTACAAAGAAAAATGGGATTCAAAATACAACAAATCTCATAAATTGCACTTGATCCAAAAACTATCAGTAACGTCTTAGTTGATAATTCAGTGTACTACTTTATTTTTGACAAAACATCCCATGTTTCGGTAGTGACTGCACATTTTTGGTAGTGACAGTAATGCTTTGGTAGCGACCACATCACATTACAAAACTTTAACTTGCATACTAAAACATACTAAAATACAAAGAAATTGCATAACTGTTCTAAAATTGTTAATTTCCCCCAAATATGAGGATTATTATGTGATTAGCTGATCAGCTGATTATTTGATTAACAGCACTAACAGATACTGATTAGCATCTTTGAGCTAGGTTCAAAAGTACTTCAAATTGGGTACAATTTTATGGGATAACACCCAAAAAACCAAAGATGTCACTACCGATACTCCACCAAATGTTTCGGTCGTGACATTTTTATGGGATAACACCCAAAAAACCAAAGATGTCACTACCGATACTCCACCAAATGTTTCGGTCGTGACAATTTTATGGGATAACACCCAAAAAACCAAAGATGTCACTACCGATACTCCACCAAATGTTTCGGTCGTGACAATTTTATGGGATAACACCCAAAAAAACCAAAGATGTCACTACCGATACTCCACCAAATGTTTCGGTCGTGACAATTTTATGGGATAACACCCAAAAAACCAAAGATGTCACTACCGATACTCCACCAAATGTTTCGGTCGTGACATTTTTATGGGATAACACCCAAAAAACCAAAGATGTCACTACCGATACTCCACCAAATGTTTCGGTCGTGACAATTTTATGGGATAACACCCAAAAAACCAAAGATGTCACTACCGATACTCCACCAAATGTTTCGGTCGTGACAATTTTCTGGGCTAACACCCAAAAAACCAAAGATGTCACTACCGATACTCCACCAAATGTTTCGGTCGTGACATTTTTATTGGATAACACCCAAAAAACCAAAGATGTCACTACCGATACTCCACCAAATGTTTCGGTCGTGACAATGTTAGGTACTTTTGAACCTAGCTCAAAGATGCTAATCAGCACATGGTTAGCTAGCACAGTTCTGAACAGTGGTACACATATTAAAAACTAAATGTTATGGAATAACTCTCAAAAAAGTGTGCTTAATTGCAGAAAAAAGGTGGTGATGTTCCTTAAAGTTACACACCGATTTATCAGACTTCTGAACACATTTACCTCAAATCGATGAGACCTATCGACTCACACCTTGTAGCTATGAGAGAGAGGGACACAGGAATATTTCCTGATCATAAATTTAGGGTGTAGCTAAAATCAGTCTCAGCCAATGAACTAAAGCATACACCGTTTCGGTAGTGACGTGAAAATGCGGAACAGTGTTTTTTTTACAGTTTCATAATTTACAAAGAATTTTTTTTTTTTTTACTTCACTTTTTAAAAGAATCAAAAAGATACTTTTGAAAACGGCAATGAAAAAAATTAAACAAATTATTTAAATATTTTCATAAGTTGAAATTTATGGGTTAGGGTTCGTGACGGCCACTTCCCAATTGAAAGTACCCTATAAATGATGATTTTATATACATTAAGCTTACTGATATTTTAAATATTATTGTGGGTTTCAATAAATAATAGAAGGATCTTATTAAACATCTAAGATTTGAATACGTAAATGCTTTTTAAAACAGCAGTTTGCACCGATTCTATAGAATGGCTCATATATTAGGGGTGCAATGGTACACAAACATGACGTTTAGGTACGTACCTCGATTTTTAACGTCACGGTTCGGTGTGGTTTTGGTACAGCAGGGGGAAAAACTAAACTTTTTTTTTATTTTTTTTTTTTTTTTTTTTATTATATATATTAAACGGTGGTTTACTGAACAAATTGCTCATTCTTTAAATAAATTAAATTTATAATTAAAATTTTCCTAGGGATAAAAAATCTACCTCAGCTTATGCTCTAACTATAGGGTGCCCTTTAACATTACTATAAGCTTACATTTAACGACAGAGCCCAAACTTAAATTTAATTACCATTTATTTTTAAATATAATAATCAACACCCAACACAAACAAACAAAAAAAAAATGTATGCAATCATGTAAAGTGAATTAACATTTAAATTATAACATTTCTATTTGATGTTGAAATTTATTCATTTAGACAGTGGCTTGTTTCATAACAGATTTATTTAAACGTACATTAAATAGGTTAAGACATCACTAACAGGTAAATAAAAATATAATATTTTGTGAAATGCTCTTCTCTAGACTTCATTTCTCTAGCGAACTAACAAGCTGTTGACTGATGACTTGCTGAGGTAAATGATAAATGCTACGTGACATTTGTTTACAAGCTGTTTTAATGACATCTTTCCGCGGTTGAAATGCTGATTGAGTGATTACATGATGTTCATTCATGTTTATTATGTGTTATAACTAGTAGTAAAGAGGAAGCGATGATCGCGCTGCCATTTGAACTGAGGTGTTTATAGTCAAGTCAAGATATTTATATAGCGCTTTTTACAATGTAGATTGTGTCAAAGCAGCTTTACAGTATTCAAAAATTATTTAAATTAAATGATTGACCCATACTGAGAATGTTCAGTACGAATAGGTGTACTGTTACATATGTAAATGGCACACATTTGTTTATGCTGCCTGATATTGCTACAGTTCAGAAGAATTATATCATAGGCTGCACTTACACTGGCAGAAAAAATCCGATCTTTTGACCACATCTGACACAGATCGGAATTTGTTGCACGCGTGTAAACACAAAAACCCGCACGAGATCCGATTTTTTTCGTATCCGATCTGAGCCGTTTCCAAATGTGGGTTTAAATCAGATACATATCCGATATCTGGACATCCGACCTACGTCTAAACACACATATCCGATTCTCCACAGAACTCTCAATGCGAGGGTGACACGTTTGCTCAAAGATTTTTAACGGTGTTTAAATGCCGGCGTGCTGCATGCTCGCATTTTATTGAGATGGAAACTTTATATAGGTAAGAAGTTGCACATTCAGGAGCTGGTTTTCAACCCCTGCCCCGTGAATTTTGAAAATACAACAGCTAAAAGCTACATTATATTTCTCAGCAATGAGGTGATAACTTAGCAGTTTTTGTAATTAAACCGACGCTTGTTCGTAATGTTTCACAATCACTCGCTCGCTCGCGGGTGCATCATTCGTTCTCTCTCTCTCTCTCTCTCTCTCTCTCTCTCTCGTTAATTCATTTGAATTAATTTCAATAAATATCATCTTTATTTCTCTAAAGAATTCTACCTCAGCTGTAGATAAAATAGGCTAACAAATTAAATAGTAATACATTAATAATTAATATATTAATATATATATTACCGTTATTTTCCGGTCTTTATCTGTTCAGTCAGATTTTGTGCTGCAAAACATCCACGACTTCCGTTGCTGGCAAATAATAATGGCCATTTGACGTGAATTATTTAAATAATTTTAAAAACACGGCCATTTAAAACCCGATGGTCTACCATGTGCATAAGCGATCACTGCAGATGATCCTTTTGGGTGGGAATTAATGTAAACGCAGATATCGGATACCAGTCGTGTCTAAAAAATCAGATATGGTCAAAAGATCGGATCTGTGCATTAAGACTTGCAGAGTAAGATTTCCTTCTGTAAGATGTTGTTCACTGTAATCATGACTGCAACGTTTTTAAACATTAAACCACTTTTGTCAGGCGTTGTGTTACTGCCTTTAACCCTCATGTTGTGTTCAGTCATTCTGACCAGGAGGTGATTTTCTTGTTCCTGAAAATGCTAGTTAATGTTATCGCTTTGGGCTAAAACCTACTAACTGTGCTCAGACATGCTATAACAACTACACACAAAAATGTGTACCTTTTATAATGTTTTTTTCCCACCTTATGTGTTTCTTGTTCACATCTGTGACGACGTTTAACACATTTCTGTGCTGAAAATCCTGTCAAAAATGACCGGCCTACAACAAATTGCCTGTAAATCTCTGATTATGCTATATTATCACCAAATATTGGATTTGATCTTTTTTTATCAATTGCTTTCTTTTAATTAGCACAGGTTATGTCTGTCTTTTTAGAGCTGATTGATCGTAGGCCTCGTGGATCTGAGCTCATGCATCTCAGTTTTTGAGTGAATTTATCCACAAATAATGCTTTTTCACTCATAACTGAAGTGCATAATCTCAATAAAAAGATTAAATCCAATATTTGGTGATATGGCATAATGAGAGATTTATGAGCTGTTTTTAAAAGGCCAGTCATTTTTGATGGGGAACACAATTATGCAGAGGATTTACAAGTTTTGAAACAATGTTGCAAACGTGAATAAGAAACATATAATTATAAATCTGAAATGTAACAAACAGGTGAACATCACAGTATTTCTCAAGGAGACTGTTTTGATGAGGTTTGTAGCAAAGTCAGTCCAGAATCAGGTTTTATTAAAATGCATGTTAATCATTCTGGGTTTTTAGTTATATTCACTATTTTGTATTTTAATCTTGATTTCACCATATAAGCTAGCATGCATTAAAGGACATCTGCCCATCAAAAGATTGAAGATATAATTCAATAATGGCAATATCGTAATCAATAGTGCTACACATTTCCCTTAAGGTAATTTGACTGAATTTTAGGATAGTTTATTAATAAAAAAATTGATTGAGGTCATATGAAGCTTACATTATAAATAATCTCACTAGACTTTCTGTGAGGCCTCTCATTAGCTGAAATGACTCTGAGCTGGAGTTGTGTGGATTGATTTGAGTTCATTTGTACGCTGTGTTCTGACTGACGGGGTGTGTTCTGTCGGGTCCTGTAGGGCGCTGTGTCTGGATCTGTTCAAGCGTCAGATCGCCTCATGAAGGAGCTCAGGGAGATCTACCGATCTCAGAGTTATAAAAACGGTAAGGTGGCTGTGACTGTGAATGACAGAACGACCGGCGCGACTCTGACCGGTTTTATTCTCTTCTCCAGGCATCTACTCCGTGGAGCTGGTCAACGACAGCCTGTACGAGTGGCACGTCAAACTGAGAACGTAAGAGCACAGTTCCTCTGGGTTTTCACCGTATTGCTGAAGTTTTAGGGTTGGTGAAGTGTGTTTGTGCTGCTCTTGTGCTCAGTGTGGATCCGGACAGTCCTTTACACAGTGACCTTCAAGTGCTGAAAGAAAAGGAAGGGATGGACTACATCCTCCTCAACTTCTCATACAAAGTGAGTGAGACCAGACCAGGGAAAATATTCACACAAGTCTACAATTTTTTATTTTTTTATATATGTGTATATATAGAGGGAGAGAGACAGTTTTCAAACATAGTAGTAAAATGTGTTTTAAATAAAGCAAGGAAGTGATCTTAAAAAAAGGTGCAGTGCACCAATTTTGGACACATGAACAATTTTGACCCTGGAGCACAAAACCAGTCATAAGGGTCAATTTTTTGAAATTGAGATTTTTACATCATCTGAAAGCTGAATAAATAGCTTTCCATTGATGTATGGTTTGTTATGATAGGACAATATTTGTCTGAGATACAACTATTTGAAAATCTGAAATCTGAGGGTGCAAAAAAAATCTAAATATTGAGAAAATCAATATTTCTTTATCTTTTTCATCTTTTTTGAGAAAATCAATATTTCTTTATCTTTTTCATCTTTAAAGTTGTTCAAATGAAGTTCTTAGCAATGCATATTACTAATCAATAATGAAGTTTTGATATATTTATGGTATAAAATGTACAAAATATCTTCATGGAACATGATCTTTACTTAATATCCTAATGATTTTTGGCATAAAAGAAAAATCAATAATTTTGACCCATACAAATATACCCCAGCGACTTATGACTGATTTTGTGCTCCAGGCTCACAATTATTCTGGCAAAGTGTATTAAATGTTTTTTGTTTGTTTTTTTCATCCAACAAGTTACTTAATTTAATTTATTCTTAATACCTTTTTTATTTTATTATTTTGGGTTTTATATATTTTTTAAGGTTTAGTTCATGGTACATTGTAATTAAGAAGGTGAGTTTTATGGCAGTGATTTTTTACAGTGATGTTTTTACGTCCAATAATCATTCAACTTCATTATTGTACGAATACTTATCACTTTTGAAAAGGTTTTTAATCCAAATTTTGTTTTAAGATTTTTTTAGAATTTATTTTATTTTTTTAAATAACTAAACCTGGCTCTCGCCATGAACGTAACCATAGAAGCTGGCATGGCATTACAAAGGGATAAAAAACAAGCACATCTCTGCACAATGTAACTGTAGATTTTATTAAATTTTTCTGTAATAAAGAATGTGTTCTCGTCTGTCTGCAGGATAATTTCCCCTTCGATCCTCCGTTTGCACGTGTGGTTTCTCCGGTCCTTTCTGGAGGGTAAGACTTGTGAGGCCTTTCTTTTTGTTGTTTTTGGCTTTATTCCTTATGTTAGGGGTGTTGTGTAGGGGTGGCTCGATAACACTTTTTCAGAACCGATACCAAAAATTCTGAGTATCTGCCGATACCGATATCGATCCGATACCTGGGCAGTTTTTTTTAAAATCAGTGTTGAATTCGTACACCTCGATGTGTGTTGACCTGATCATGACTTTTTTTTTTGTTACACACAATCTACTAAATATAGACAACTTTATTGTAAAGAAAAACAACAAACGAATGCATATATAATTATAATCAATGACAAAAATACTAGGTTAGTGGATAATTCAGTATAGCAGAAGTTGCTCTAGAAAAATCATGAGTGCACAATTTTATAAAATCTAAAATTAGAAAAACATTATTTTACAATAAAAGTGAATAAGTGTAGGACTAAATCTAAAATGATAATGTAAAATGATATACATTGCTCTTTGTATTGTTTTAAAATACATTCATGAAAAACAAGTAATATATTTATATGTAAATAATATATATACTGTAAAATTAAAATACATTTCTTTTAAATCTATAGCACAGTAATGAGGCAGAAACATATGATAAGACGAACAAGAAAGGCTATTAATAATCTTTCATTGTGCAAAAGTATTATGATACAAAAGGCTCCAAATACAAAGCGCTTATGAGCATCCCGTGCACAAAATACTGCGCTTGAAGCAACTAAACTATGCGATTAAACTATGTATCGGCTTCAGAACACTTGAAATATAGTGCATTATGGTGTTTTATAATGTGTTTGTGGCTTTTGTGGGGCTTGATAATAACATAATAGTATACGCACAATATCAGATTTGGATCGGTCTCGTCTGACCGATACCCGATCCGGCAGAAAATGCCAGTATCGGAGCGATACCGATACTGAATATCGGATCGGCGCACCCCTAGTATTGTGTTAATATATATTCTTTGACTTTAGGTTGTATCATGAAGAATTGTTGGACTGGAGTTTGTATGAAATGTTGAATGCTCGTTACATAAGATGTGAAGGAACCTGGTTAACCGGTTGTTGTGTTATTTTAGGTATGTTCTTGGCGGAGGAGCTCTGTGTATGGAGCTGCTCACTAAACAGGTGTGTTTGGGTCAGTCACACGATTCATGACGGCTGTCGTCTGTGACTTCCTTCTGTACTAAATATGCATTTAATGATCCTCAGCCTGACTAAAACTGTCATATGGTTTATGCATGCATTTGTCCCTAATGTCTACTTATAAGGTTTTAATATGTTAAATATTCAATGTTTCCAAATTGCATCAAACTCCTGTATTTATGCTGATATCCAGCTGCTAGTTACTGCTGTCTGTTATGTTGATGCGTGTGTGAGTGTGTGTGTTTGTTGACTGATGCTCGTGTGTTTGTTGACTGATGCTCGTGTGTTTTTTTGTTGACTGATGCTCGTGTGTTTGTTGACTGATGCTCGTGTGTGTGTTTGTTGACTGATGCTCGTGTGTGTGTGTTGACTGATGCTCGTGTGTGTGTGTTTGTTGACTGATGCTCGTGTGTGTGTGTTGACTGATGCTCGTGTGTGTGTGTTGACTGATGCTCGTGTGTGTGTGTGTTGACTGATGCTCGTGTGTGTGTGTTGACTGATGCTCGTGTGTGTGTGTTGACTGATGCTCGTGTGTGTGTGTTTGTTGACTGATGCTCGTGTGTGTTGACTGATGCTCGTGTGTGTGTGTTGACTGATGCTCGTGTGTGTGTGTTGACTGATGCTCGTGTGTGTTGACTGATGCTCGTGTGTGTGTGTGTGTGTTGACTGATGCTCGTGTGTGTGTGTGTTGACTGATGCTCGTGTGTGTGTTTGTTGACTGATGCTCGTGTGTGTGTTTGTTGACTGATGCTCGTGTGTGTGTTTGTTGACTGATGCTCGTGTGTTTGTTGACTGATGCTCGTGTGTGTTTGTTTACTGATGCTCGTGTGTGTTTGTTGACTGATGCTCGTGTGTGTTGACTGATGCTCGTGTGTGTTGACTGATGCTCGTGTGTGTTGACTGATGCTCGTGTGTGTTTGTTGACTGATGCTCGTGTGTGTGTGTTTGTTGACTGATGCTCGTGTGTGTTGACTGATGCTCGTGCATGTGTGTGTGTTGACTGATGCTCGTGTTTGTGTGTTTGTTGACTGATGCTCGTGTGTGTGTGTTTGTTGACTGATGCTCGTGTGTGTGTTGATGACTGATGCTCGTGTGTGTGTTTGTTGACTGATGCTCGTGTGTGTGTGTGTTTGTTGACTGATGCTCGTGTGCGTGTGTGTGTTTGTTGACTGATGCTCGTGTGTGTGTTGACTGATGCTCGTGTGTGTGTTGACTGATGCTCGTGTGTGTGTTGACTGATGCTCGTGTGTGTGTGTTTGTTGACTGATGCTCGTGTTTGTTGACTGATGCTCGTGTGTGTGTTTGTTGACTGATGCTCGTGTGTGTGTTGACTGATGCTCGTGTGTGTTTGTTGACTACTGCTCGTGTGTGTGTGTTTGTTGACTGATGCTCGTGTGTGTGTGTTTGTTGACTGATGCTCGTGTGCGTGTGTGTGTTTGTTGACTGATGCTCGTGTGTGTGTTGACTGATGCTCGTGTGCGTGTGTGTTTGTTGACTGATGCTCGTGTGTGTGTGTTTGTTGACTGATGCTCGTGTGTGTGTTTGTTGACTGATGCTCGTGTGTGTTTGTTGACTGATGCTCGTGTGTGTGTGTGTTTGTTGACTGATGCTCGTGTGTGTGTGTGTTTGTTGACTGATGCTCGTGTGTGTGTTTGTTGACTGATGCTCGTGTGTGTGTTGACTGATGCTCGTGTGTGTTTGTTGACTACTGCTCGTGTGTGTGTGTTTGTTGACTGATGCTCGTGTGTGTGTTTGTTGACTGATGCTCGTGTGTGTGTTTGTTGACTGATGCTCGTGTGTGTGTTGACTGATGCTCGTGTGTGTGTGTTGACTGATGCTCGTGTGCGTGTGTGTGTGTGTTGACTGATGCTCGTGTGCGTGTGTGTTTGTTGACTGATGCTCGTGTGTGTGTGTTTGTTGACTGATGCTCGTGTGTGTGTTTGTTGACTGATGCTCGTGTGTGTGTTTGTTGACTGATGCTCGTGTTTGTTGACTGATGCTCGTGTGTGTGTTTGTTGACTGATGCTCGTGTGTGTGTTGACTGATGCTCGTGTGCGTGTGTGCGTGTGTTGACTGATGCTCGTGTGCGTGTGTGTTTGTTGACTGATGCTCGTGTGTGTGTTTGTTGACTGATGCTCGTGTGTGTGTGTTTGTTGACTGATGCTCGTGTGTGTGTGTTTGTTGACTGATGCTCGTGTGTGTGTTTGTTGACTGATGCTCGTGTGTGTGTTTGTTGACTGATGCTCGTGTTTGTTGACTGATGCTCGTGTGTGTGTTTGTTGACTGATGCTCGTGTGTGTGTTTGTTGACTGATGCTCGTGTGTGTGTTGACTGATGCTCGTGTGTGTGTTTGTTGACTGATGCTCGTGTGCGTGTGTGTGTTTGTTGACTGATGCTCGTGTGTGTGTTGACTGATGCTCGTGTGTGTGTGTTTGTTGACTGATGCTCGTGTGTGTGTGTTTGTTGACTGATGCTCGTGTGTGTGTTTGTTGACTGATGCTCGTGTGTGTGTGTTTGTTGACTGATGCTCGTGTGCGTGTGTTTGTTGACTGATGCTCGTGTGTGTGTTGACTGATGCTCGTGTGTGTGTGTTTGTTGACTGATGCTCGTGTGTGTTGACTGATGCTCGTGTGTGTGTGTTGACTGATGCTCGTGTGTGTGTGTTGACTAATGCTCGTGTGTGTGTGTTGACTGATGCTCGTGTGTGTGTGTGTTGACTGATGCTCGTGTGTGTGTGTTGACTGATGCTCGTGTGTGTGTGTTGACTGATGCTCGTGTGTGTGTTTGTTGACTGATGCTCGTGTGTGTGTTTGTTGACTGATGCTCGTGTGTGTGTTTGTTGACTGATGCTCGTGTGTGTGTGTTTGTTGACTGATGCTCGTGTGCGTGTGTGTTTGTTGACTGATGCTCGTGTGCGTGTGTTTGTTGACTGATGCTCGTGTGTGTGTTGACTGATGCTCGTGTGCGTGTGTGTGTTTGTTGACTGATGCTCGTGTGCGTGTTTGTTGACTGATGCTCGTGTGCGTGTGTTGTTGACTGATGCTCGTGTGTGTGTTGACTGATGCTCGTGTGCGTGTGTTTGTTGACTGATGCTCTTGTTTGTTGACTGATGCTCGTGTGTGTGTGTGTGTGTTTGTTGACTGATGCTCGTGTGTGTGTGTGTGTGTTGACTGATGCTCGTGTGTGTGTGTTGACTGATGCTCGTGTGTGTGTGTTGACTGATGCTCGTGTGTGTGTGTGTTTGTTGACTGATGCTCGTGTGTGTGTTTGTTGACTGATGCTCGTGTGTGTGTTTGTTGACTGATGCTCGTGTGTGTGTGTTTGTTGACTGATGCTCGTGTGTGTTTGTTGACTGATGCTCGTGTGTGTGTGTTTGTTGACTGATGCTCGTGTGTGTGTGTTTGTTGACTGATGCTCGTGTGTGTTTGTTGACTGATGCTCGTGTGTGTGTGTTTGTTGACTGATGCTCGTGTTTGTTGACTGATGCTCGTGTGTGTGTGTGTTTGTTGACTGATGCTCGTGTGTGTGTTGACTGATGCTCGTGTGTGTGTTTGTTGACTGATGCTCGTGTGTGTGTTTGTTGACTGATGCTCGTGTGTGTGTGTGTTTGTTGACTGATGCTCGTGTGTGTTTGTTGACTGATGCTCGTGTGTGTGTTTGTTGACTGATGCTCATGTGCGTGTGTGTGTTTGTTGACTGATGCTCGTGTGTGTGTTGACTGATGCTCGTGTGCATGTGTGTGTGTTTGTTGACTGATGCTCGTGTGTGTGTTTGTTGACTGATGCTCATGTGCGTGTGTGTGTTTGTTGACTGATGCTCGTGTGTGTGTTGACTGATGCTCGTGTGCATGTGTGTGTGTTTGTTGACTGATGCTCGTGTGTGTGTTTGTTGACTGATGCTCGTGTGTGTGTGTTTGTTGACTGATGCTCATGTGCGTGTGTGTGTTTGTTGACTGATGCTCGTGTGTGTGTTGACTGATGCTCGTGTGCATGTGTGTGTGTTTGTTGACTGATGCTCGTGTGTGTGTTTGTTGACTGATGCTCGTGTGTGTTTGTTGACTGATGCTCGTGTGCGTGTGTGTGTTTGTTGACTGATGCTCGTGTGTGTGTTTGTTGACTGATGCTCGTGTGTGTTTGTTGACTGATGCTCGTGTGCGTGTGTGTGTGTGTTGACTGATGCTCGTGTGTGTTTGTTGACTGATGCTCGTGTGTGTGTGTGTTTGTTGACTGATGCTCGTGTGTGTTGACTGATGCTCGTGTGTGTGTTTGTTGACTGATGCTCGTGTGCGTGTGTTTGTTGACTGATGCTCGTGTGTGTGTTAACTGATGCTCGTGTGTGTGTATGTTGACATGCTCGTGTGTGTGTTGACTGATGCTCGTGTGTGGTGTGTGTGTGTTGACTGATGCTCGTGTGTGTGTTGACTGATGCTCATGTGTGTGTGTTTGTTGACTGATGTTTGTGTGTGTGTGTTTGTTGACTGATGCTCGTGTGTGTGTGTTTGTTTGTAGACTGATGCTCGTGTGTGTTTGTTGACTGATGTTTGTGTGTGTGATTGTTGACTGATTCTTGTGTGTGTGTGTTTGTTGACTGATGCTTGTGTGTCTGTGTGTGTGTTTGTTGACTGATGCTTGTGTGTCTGTGTGTGTGTGTGTTTGTTGACTGATGCTCGTGTGTATGTGTGTGAGAGCGCGTGTGTGTGAGAGAGCGCGAGTGTGTGTTGACTGATGCTCGTGTGTGTGTTTGTTGACTGACGCTCGTGTGTGTGTTTGTTGACTGACGCTCGTGTGTGTGTTTGTTGACTGACGCTCGTGTGTGTGTTTGTTGACTGACGCTCGTGTGTGTTTGTTGACTGATGCTCGTGTGTGTGTTTGTTGACTGACGCTCGTGTGTGTGTTTGTTGACTGACGCTCGTGTGTGTTTGTTGACTGATGCTCTTGTGTGAGTGTGAGAGCGTGTGTGTGTGAGAGAGCGCGTGTGTGTTTGTTGACTGATGCTCGTGTGAGTGTGTTGACTGATGCTCGTTCGTGTGTGTGTGTGTGTGAGTTGACTGATGCTCGTGTGTGTGTGTGTGTTGACTGACGCTCGTGTGTTTTCTCTCAGGGCTGGAGCAGTGCCTATTCCATAGAGTCTGTCATCATGCAGATAAATGCCACTTTAGTCAAAGGAAAAGCAAGAGTGCAGTTTGGAGCCAATAAGGTAAACGCTCTGATGATGTCTGGTGGAGTTGCTTTTGTTTTTCGGATGCGAGTAGCTGATGACTTTAATTGCACAGTAGAGACATTTTTCTGTAAATACTGTGTAATGACACACTTGTCTTAATTGTGTTGGTTCGGTTCTGCTGTTTTCAGAATCAGTACAATCTTGCCAGAGCGCAGCAGTCGTATAAATCACTGGTGCAGATCCATGAAAAGAATGGTAAGAACTTCACAGCTGACACATGAAATTAATATTCATATCTGGAAATGGAAAACACATCATGTTTAAATATTTCCATTTTAATATCATTAAAACAGTTCTTGTATCGTTCTTGTAATATAAGGTTTGCTAAAGATCATCTGATTTAACCAGTTATTACCAAAGAGTCATCTGTGAGATTTAAAGACCATGAAATGGTTTGAGGAGTGTAGTTTTATTTCCTATTGACATATTTCTGCTGAAACATGTATTTATTTATGAAAAGCCTTTAGTTCATGATACATTATAAATAAGGTGACTCGCCAATTTTTGTGGTCCATTTCTTAACCCTCATAACGCATTCGGGGCTGTTCTGACCTGGAAAAGATGCATAAAAATGCTTTAAACAATGTGTAGGTTTTATTAATGCTTTAAGACCCTCAAAATGCACAATGCAGCTTTATTTTTTTATTTATATATATGTATATGTGTGTGTATGTAAAATATTTTTTTAAGAGATATAAACATAATATATATAATTGTTTTTTTTTTTTTTTTTTTTTTTTTTTTTTTTTATAATGGTTATCTCTTAAAAAATAATTGTAAAAAAAAAAAAAAAAAAAAAAACTATATACATTTTTGAGCCGGGAAGCGCCATCATTAGGTGTCAAAAGTACTTAGAAAAATATTTTTTTTAAAAATTGTTAATGTCAAAAACTTCTGTAAAATATATTTTGTTGATAATGTCATGTCACCTATTGATGAGTCATTGCAGCATCAAAAATGTATCACTACCCCCCCAATACAGTAAAACTGCACATTTTAGAGTGGCCTTGTATTGTGGCCAGCCGAAGGCACACCTGAGCAATAATCATGCTGTCTAATCAGCATCTTGATATGCCACACCTGAGAGGTGGATGGATTATCTCGGCTCACTAACACAGGTTTGTGAACAATATTTGAGAGAAATAGGCCTTTTGTGTACATAGAAAAAGTCTTAGATCTTTGAGTTCCGCTCATGAACAATGGAGGCAAAAACAAAAGTGTTGCGTTTATAATTTTGGTCAGTGTATTCACACACACACACACACACTCACTCACTCACTCACTCACTCACTCACTCACTCACTCACTCACTCACACACACACACACACACACACACACACACACACACACACACACGAGCATCAGTCTACACACACTCACTCACTCTCACACACACACACACACGAGCATCAGTCTACACACTCACCTCACTCACCTCACTCACTCACCTCACTCAACTCACCTCACTCACTCACCTCACTCACTCACCTCACTCACTCACTCACTCACACACTCACTCACTCACTCACTCACTCACACACTCACCTCACTCACTCACCTCACTCACTCACTCACCTCACTCACTCACCTCACTCACTCACTCACTCACTCACTCACACACTCACTCACTCACTCACCTCACTCACTCACACACTCACCTCACTCACCTCACTCACCTCACTCACTCACACACTCACCTCACTCACTCACTCCACTCACCTCACTCACTCACTCACACACTCACCTCACTCACACACTCACCTCACTCACTCACCTCACTCACTCACCTCACTCACTCACCTCACTCACTCACTCACTCACTCACTCACTCACACACTCACCTCACTCACTCACCTCACTCACTCACTCACACACTCAACTCACTCACTCACTCACTTACTCACTCACCTCACTCACTCACTCACTCACTCACTCACTCACTCACTCACACACTCACCTCACTCACCTCACTCACTCACACACTCACCTCACTCACCTCACTCACCTCACTCACTCACACCACTCACTCACTCACTCACTCACTCACTCACTCACTCACTCACTCACTCACACACTCACTCACTCACTCACTCACTCACCTCACTCACTCACTCACACACTCACCTCACTCACACACTCACCTCACTCACTCACTCACCTCACTCACTCACTCACTCACACACTCACACACTCACCTCACTCACTCACCTCACTCACTCACCTCACTCACTCACTCACACACTCACCTCACTCACTCACTCACTCACCTCACTCACTCACTCTCTCACTCTCTCACTCTCTCACTCACTCACTCACTCACCTCACTCACTCACTCACACACTCACCTCACTCACTCACTCACACACTCACACACTCACACACTCACTCACACACTCACTCACTCACTCACCTCACTCACCTCCTCACCTCACTCACCTCACTCACACACTCACTCACTCACCTCACTCACTCACCTCACTCACTCACTCACACACTCAACTCACTCACTCACTCACTTACTCACTCACCTCACTCACTCACTCACTCACTCACTCACTCACTCACTCACACACTCACCTCACTCACTCACCTCACTCACTCACTCACACACTCAACTCACTCACTCACTCACTTACTCACTCACCTCACTCACTCACTCACTCACTCACTCACTCACTCACACACTCACCTCACTCACCTCACTCACTCACACACTCACCTCACTCACCTCACTCACCTCACTCACTCACACCACTCACTCACTCACTCACTCACTCACTCACTCACTCACTCACTCACACACTCACTCACTCACTCACTCACTCACTCACTCACTCACCTCACTCACTCACTCACTCACTCACTCACACACTCACCTCACTCACACACTCACCTCACTCACTCACTCACCTCACTCACTCACTCACTCACACACTCACACACTCACCTCACTCACTCACCTCACTCACTCACCTCACTCACTCACTCACACACTCACCTCACTCACTCACTCACTCACCTCACTCACTCACTCTCTCACTCTCTCACTCTCTCACTCTCTCACTCACTCACTCACTCACCTCACTCACTCACTCACACACTCACCTCACTCACTCACTCACACACTCTCTCACTCACTCACACACTCACCTCACTCACCTCACTCACTCACTCACACACTCACCTCACTCACCTCACTCAACTCACCTCACTCACTCACTCCTCACCTCACTCACTCACTCACTCACTCACACACTCACTCACTCACTCTCTCACTCTCTCACTCACTCACTCACTCACACACTCACCTCACTCACCTCACTCACTCACACACTCACCTCACTCACCTCACTCAACTCACCTCACTCACTCACTCCTCACCTCACTCACTCACTCACTCACTCACTCACTCACTCACTCACCTCACTCACTCACTCACTCACTCACTCACTCACACACACACACACACTCACTCACCTCACTCACCTACTCACTCACTCACTCACTCACTCACCTCACTCACCTCACTCACTCACCTCACTCACTCACTCACCTCACTCACACACTCACCTCACTCACCTCACTCACTCACTCACTCACTCACCTCACTCACTCACTCACTCACTCACACACTCACCTCACTCACACACTCACTCACCTCACTCACCTCACTCACTCACCTCACTCACACACTCACCTCACTTACCTCACTTACCTCACTCACTCACTCACCTCACTCACTCACCTCACTCACTCACCTCACTCACCTCACTCACCTCACTCACACACTCACTCACCTCACTCACTCACTCACTCACTCACTCACCTCACTCACTCACTCACTCACCTCACTCACTCACTCACTCACTCACCTCACTCACTCACTCACTCACTCACTCACTCACCTCACTCACTCACTCACTCACTCACTCACTCACTCACTCACTCACTCACTCACTCACTCACTCACTCACTCACCTCACTCACCTCACTCACTCACTCACTCACTCACTCACTCACACACACACACACACACACACGTGTATATATAGTATCAGTGTTTTGTGCTTTATGCATAATATGAAATTAAGATAATTATAAATGCTCTAACATGGAAATATCATTCAAAAATTAGTCTCTTTGTCATTTCAGTCGTTAATAAAAAGTTGCTGATCAAATGCAATGTTTTTAGATGAAATATATAAAGTTGTAGAATAACATTTTCTTACGTAACAGTTCTTCAGGTCCAAACAGACCCAGAATGCACAAACAGATGTAGAATGCATTATGAGGGTTATTTTAGTATTTTAGGAGTGTTTTATTTGTGTATCTGAGCTCGTGCCGTCCGTGACTCTTTGACGTGGATTGGTTTTGTCAGTCTCTCTGTGGATGAAGTTTCCAGAGCGAGTGTTTGCTGTATAAATGTGTGTGTGTGTGTGTTTTCACAGGCTGGTACACACCGCCCAAAGAGGATGGCTAGAGCCCAGCATCCAAACATGGACCGAGTATCTTCAGATGGACATCTTTCGGTCACTGCTTCTCTCCTCTCATCCCTCGTTTTAACCGGAGCCGCTCCTTCTGACACTTTTCTTTCCCTGCGAGTTGAAAACGGCTCAAAGTTTGACCTTCTGAAGTTCCTCCATCATCTCAGATGATGCCAAGATCTGCGAAAGAGCCCCTGATCTTCTGCACCGTTCCTCCATTTGTTTTGGTTGCGTACTGAAAGTTTTCACCAGACTTCACTGTTGTAAATGCACTCCACGATCAAGTCCAGATGCGTTTGGATGAATGAAAGAGCAGCAGGAGCTTCTTCATGTTCACGCGGGTTTGATGTCTTCATGCCATTGCAAAGCATTTCTATCCGTCTTGTAAACAGCTTCTCCCTCCCAGTGTGGCCAACAGAACTGTCCGGATTTGTAGAATTGTATTTACCGTGTTTTTTGAAGCCCCTGCGGTCTCTGAGTGAAGCAGAGAGAGCAATAACGCCTTAAAAAGAAGCGAATGAGCAGAAGTTAGTGTTCCTCTAGTATTTCTGTTCAAACCGACATCATTAGAGCTCAATCTGATGGCTGTGAACACAAGAAAACAGCCCTTCTTTTGTGTTCATATCCTTCAGAAGCAGATTGATTGAAGCTTCTTTTTCTCCATTGAATCAGTTTTCCTCTAAAAAGCACTGGATTGATCAGCTGTGTTCTTCAGAAGCATACGGGCCGATGTGAACCGCTTCGCTCTTTAATTTAGCTGAATTACAGAAATAAATGACATCAAGCTATAGTTTGAGTCCATCGATGTGTGGAATGAGAAGTGAATGGTGACTGATTCCAGATCTGTCTCTTCTCTTCATTCGTTCAGAAGGTGGAGTGTTTGATGGAGAGGGTGGGAGGCTTCAATGTGTTACACGCTGTCAGCATGCTTCGGTTTTAGTGCATTTTTTCCCCATTGTAAGTGTAATTTTGACCATGTACAGTACAATTTGTAAACTTGCATCAAGTTTATGAATAAAGAATTTTAAGAAATACGAGTGTTGTTAAGTGTTTAATCACAACAATGGAAAATTCAACTGCATTGCTTTCCTTAATTATTATTTTCATTCATTTTTATGATTATTGTGAGTAATGGGAACATTTTTGTTGTGCAGAAAGATATAATAGGATGTTGAAAAAATAGGTAAGATTTTATTTTCAGGCATTTGTGAGGAAAGGTAAATGCTAAACCAAAAATAAATACATATTCCTAATGCTTAGATTGATTTTATGTAATACTTGAAATTTTACATTATAATATTATATTTTCCAAAAATATTTCTCGCTTTATTTTATTTTAATTAACTTTTGAATAATTATTATTTTTATTTTTTCATATTTATTTGTCTATTGCATGTATATGCAGTTTTATTTTTTGCAATATGCAATTTATTATATTTACATTAATTTAAGTTGTTTTAGTAGTTCAACGTTAAAGAAAAATAACCTTGGCAACCAGATAAAATATTTGTTTTTAAAGTATTTTTTTTATTTAACGATTTTAATGTATTTAGTTTTAGTTAAGATTGATAGTTAATGGCAATAACTTTATTTTTGCATGTGTTTTCTTGTTTAAGGGACTAGAGACTGGTTTTCACAGTAAATGTGACTCATGTGGTTCTTGTTTCTCTGTTATGACACTTTACTTGCTTCACATGAAATGCAGCTTGATTTACTGGTGCGTGTTAAATATCAAAATTGCATTAAATTAGTTCTTGTGCTTCTAATGTGCATCAGTTGTTTGTGTCCACCAGGTGGCGCCATCAGCCCATGAAAATGACAGGCTTTAGTTGCATGCATGATATTACCTTATATTTAATAGCTGAAATTGTATTTCTTGTCGAGATTGCATGCTCACAGAACTATAAAACCACTAATTTTTTTTATTGATGTTCCAGCCGTTCAGTGCAATGCTTTTAGGAGATCTTCTGAGAACTGTGTAATCAGTCTAAACTCCTCTTATCTCAGAGCTTTATTGCAGTCGGCTGTATTTCTCTCTTCAGTCATTATGCTTGAAATGCTTTCAGCTGCTCTCGATGCAAACGCTCTGCTCTTAAGATCCAGAAATGAAAGCACATGTTCTTGATCTGATGAAGCATCGACTGGAGGTTAAGATGCGCTTGTTGAAATAACTCTAATAATACGTGTGTTTGGTGTGGTTTAGTTTCCATCGCTGACCTCTACAGACAGAGAAGGCCTCACATTAGATGATTTCAAGGGTAAAGCTTTGAAAGTGTCACTGACGAGAGGATTTGGTGACAGAAACCTGAAGGATATGAAGTGATCTGGTTTGACCGGAGGTCTACATGACCTTCAGCAGATCCGAGTCTGATAATGAGCTGTCATTCATTCATTGAGCAGCTGTTCAGTCTGTGTGTGTGTGATAGCAGGAGTATATCAACACCGCTGATTCAGTCATATTGAATATTGGGACATTGAATTTCTGTCTCTGATATAAACTTATGATGGTCATCATCTCTGGACCGGTCATCCTGCGCTTCATATCAGACTGACAGTGTCTATATATATATTAGACTATATACAGCGGGTAAAATAAGTACTGAACACGTCAATATTTTTCTCAGTAAATATATTTCTAAAGATGCTGTTGACATGAAATTTTCACCAGATGTTGGTAACAACCCAAGCAATCCATACATGCAAAGAAAACAAAAATAAGTTCATAAATTAAGTTGTGTAATAAAATGGAATGACACAGGAAAAAAAAAAAAAAAAAAAAAAAAAAAAAAAAAAAAAAAAATATATATATATATATATATATATATATATATATATATATATATATATATATATATATACACACAACACACCACACACCACACACACACCACACACACACCACATACACCACATACACACACACACACACCACACACACACTACACACACACACCACACACACACCACATACACACACACACCACATACACCACACACCACACACACACACACACCACACACACACACACCACACACACTCTCTCTCTCACACACACCACACACACACACCACACACACACCACACACACCACACACACACACACACACACACTCTCTCTCTCTCACACACACACACACCACACACCACACACACCACACACACACACACACTCTCTCTCTCTCTCACACACATGGAATGGAATGACACAGGGAAAAAGTATATATATATATATATATACACACCACACACACACCACATACACACACACCGCATACACACACACACACCACACACACACTCTCTCTCTCTCTCACACACACCACACACACACACCACACACACACACACCACACACACACTCTCTCTCTCTCACACACACTACACACACACACCACACACACACTCTCTCTCTCTCACACACACCACACACACACCACACACACACACACACACTCTCTCTCTCTCTCTCTCTCACACACACACACACCACACACCACACACACACACACACACTCTCTCTCTCTCTCTCACACATGGAATGGAATGACACAGGGAAAAAGTATATATATATATATATATATATATATACACACCACACACCACACACACCACACACACACCACATACACACACACACACCACACACACCACACACACACTCTCTCTCTCTCTCACACACACCACACACACACACCACACACACCACACACACACTCTCTCTCTCTCTCACACACACCACACACACACCACACACACACACCACACACACACCACACACACACACCACACACACACACTCTGTCTCTCTCTCTCACACACAAACCACACACACACACCACACACACACCACACACCACATACACACACACCATATCTCCTGGCACTATCAAAACAATATGTTTAATACAGCTTTAATTTTGTTTCTTTCACGAATGTGTCATGGTTATTTTTTATTTTATTTTTTATAAGCGAAAAATAATGACTATCATACATTTTTACCTTGATACAGTGTAGCTGTAGTTCATATAATATAAAATCTTGTCAGGCTTTTTCAGAACAAGAATCATTAGATTCATTAAAAGACTATTTAAGGATCACTGTTCAGGCCACAAAAATATGAATTATTGTCATGTTAAATCTTTACCAATCTTTGCTACTATACCCGTTTGTCAGCAAGAGGTTTTTAATGATTTAAAATATAATACAATTTAGTATGATCACTTTTGTATATTTTAATAAGTACATATCAAAATAAGTATTTTGTTTCATATTTGCATCAATATATCTGTTATCGCTGAATGATGATGCAACATTATTTCACCAGACATTTTTATTTTCATAAAAGTTATTTAAACATTAAAGCAGACACTTTACTTGTGTATATAAAATCATATTTGTCAATGTAATGTGATGCAGACACCAGATGTGTGCTGAAACTAAATGTTCTCAAAATATTAGTTTGGGTTCATTAAAATATATATATATATAAAAACAGTTTATTTGAGTACTGTTCTGGGCCGGGTTTCCCGATAACGATTGATCTTAGCGCTTAAGAGTGTTTTCTACGAGTCATTTTACGAACGTTCGTTGTTTCACGTGCGTGTCCCAAAAATGCACTTAACACAATCACACGTACCCCTGCTTCAAGAGCTACTTAGAAGTCGCTGTCCGTTGATCAAGTGCTGAAATGTCAATTTTTTTTTTATAAGATTATAAATTTATAGAATGGCTCATAATTGTAGCACACAGCCAGAGCCGATCCTCCCTATACGCAGAATACGCAGGCTGCATAGGGCCCCCGAAACTCCAGAGGGCCCCCTTGCTCTCAAAGATGCTTTAATTTTAGTTTCGTTTTATAATTTGGCCAGCTGTTGTGAAAACATGAATGATCATTTCTTTTAACGCTGTGCGCTGTCACGCTCTCTATGTAAAAATCTTGCAACGTGAATGTCGTACAGTCTCTTGTTTGAAGAAACAAAAAAAAAAAACGAGTTGAAAGCGACCGGCGACACAGTTTTGCATAGGGCCCCCAGAAGTCTAGGATCGGCACTGCACACAGCTCATTTATTGAAATGTTAACCTAATGCTGCGTTCCAGACAGCTCGGATAATATAATATAATAGTGATAAGTATAATATAAATTTACTATATGTAATAATATATATATACTGTATATAGCCTATATATATAGTACATTAATATTATACTATATATTATATAATATCTGTAGAGACGTTATTTCCGGTTCCGAAACATGACTGGTTTTTATTTTATTTTTTAGTTTATCCCTATTTTCTCCAGTCTTTGAAGCATATTTCCTACATTATTAATTTTATTCTTTTTTTCAGTCATTTCATTTAAATGTGTATTTCTATTTTTTTGTTTTCTGCATTTTAATTATTTCATTTATAAATTAATTTAAACAAAAAACGAGTAATAAAGTGTACAATCAAAAGCTTTTATTATAATCACACTGCACTTGAATGAAGTTATAGGTGTAATCTGTCGATTGTCCAGCAGGTGACCTCATGATTCTGTCTTCTTACGATGCTCGTAGGGCTTTACGATTACTCCAGAGCACTCGTAGATCTACCAAGACTTTCAAGTACTACTTAAGTTACGATGCTTTTGAGATACGCTCCGCAAGTCTAAGATGATTCGTGCGATCGTTTTTACGATCAACTTAAAATTAATCTATCAGGTATCTATCAGCTTACCCCAAGGGCATCCAAGATGTGTCTGAAGCGTGGTGCTGACGCAACTTTTCAAGCGCCAACGGAGGCGTCAGCCAATCAGATCGCCTCATGCAAATACCCAATCCCGTTCATGCAACACCAGAGAAGTATGTGATTGGTTGTTGTAACTATGACGGCGCGTCAGCACCACGCTTCAGACACGCCCTCCGTCAAGCGTTGACGCCGACGAGCCAGAGCGCACACACACACACACACACACACACGTCACACACCGGATGCGTGTGTGCACTCAGATCACTTGGACATGGTTGTGTACAAGAGGTAAAAAACGATATAAATACTGTTCGTTTTCTCACACAAACCGCTCGTTTCGTGTCTTAGGCCATCAATGTGTAGTTACGATGGGGAATTGTTTAATTTGGATTTCTCTGTGCATGTTCTTTTTCCCTCTTATAGAGAGAGTGACCTATACCTGCCATTATATGACTGACCGACTAGAACGGTTTGACCTAAAAACATCAAAATTGACACCTACATCTTGGATGCCCTTGGGGTAAGCTGATAGATACCACATTTTAATTTCAAAGTGAACTATCCCTTTAAGTTTACGATGCTTTTGGGAAACGCAGCCCTGTTTGTTTGTTTTGTTTTTTAGGCTTAATATTTATAACTAGCTGAATATAAAACCATAGTCTATATCTATGGAATGTCCATATTTTGATATCTGAGAAAATGTTACATTGTTTCTCTGGATAGTATCAATAAATAGTTTATATTTGTAAATCGAACTGAAAATACTTCGCTCAAGTAAAAGTTTAACAACAAGCCACATTTCCCCCTGATATTACATTCATATTTAATCCTTAAATATCATTTCTGAGCATGTGTGCTTAAACAGAGAACCTGTTTCTTTCCTCAAATACAGGCTTCACACAATATGTGTGAGTCAGAATCTCTTTAGAGTTTATATGCTGACAGAAACAAGACAAGGCAATGAATTAGTGAAGATCATCATGAATTCATTAAACACTGACAACACTGAACCCATGAAGGTTTTCCCTCCACGACAGCAGCTGTTTACTGAACTACTTGAGTTATTTCTGAACTATACGCTCATTATTTGAGCCCTAATTTGACAGAAGCACAAATTAAATCACTGCTGGATAATCAATAGACTCCTCACACCAGAGAGAACATGTATCCTCATATATCCGGCTGTGTACATGATGGATCCCTTCAGTAGAAGCAGTATATTGTGTATATTTATCTAATGATGATAGTGCATCAAGAGTACAGTGGTTCATCTACAGATTCTCATGCAGATCTTCACATCTCTGAGCTTCACCTCCGTCACATTCTCCCCTCCAGGATTGAATCTCCTTGTGCTCCGTTATAAATCAGCATTTCCACAATCAGACGACGACCTTCTATCGATGTTCCTCCGGCTCTGAGTGTCTGAATGAGAAGTGAATGGTGACTGATTCCAGATCTGTCTCTTCTCTTCGTTCGTTCATTCGTTCAGAAGGTGGAGTGTTTGATGGAGAGGGTGGGAGGCTTCAATGTGTTACACGCTGTCAGCATGCTTCGGTTTTATTGCATTTTTTCCCCATTGTAAGTGTAATTTTGACCATGTACAGTACAATTTGTAAACTTGCATCAAGTTTATGAATAAAGAATTTTAAGAAATACACGAGTGTCATTAAGTGTTTAATCACAACAATGGAAAATTCAACTGCATTGCTTTCCTTAGTTATTTTTTTTTTTCATTCATTTTAGTCATAATTGTGATCAATGGGAACATTTTTGTTGTGCAGAAAGATATAATAGGATGTTGAAAAAATTAGGTAAGATTTTATTTTCAGGCATTTGTGAGGAAAGGTAAATGCTAAACCAAAAATAAATACATATTCCTAATGCTTAGATTGATATTATGCAATAATACTTGAAATTTTACATTATAATAGTATTATTATTTAATATTTTGAATTTGATTTTTCAAAAATAAAATATTTTCTGCTTCATTTTAACGTTTTAATTATTAAAGTTTTATTTATTTTTTTCCATTTTTTTATTTATTTTTCTATTACATGTGCAGTTTTATTTTTTCTCCAGGATTGCATCTCCTTGTGCTCCGTTATAAATCAGCGTTTCCACAATCAGACGACGACCTTCTGAGGCGATTCATTCACGAGTCTGCGATGTGTTGGGGTCAGAACTGTACAACACCAGAGCACTGATTCAGTTATATTATATAGATATTAATGGCACATCCATCTGTAATTCTGTTTGTGTTCAGAGAGTTTTTCCCGGGATCCCTTGAGCTAAAGCGCTCTGTCTATTCAGATCATTTAAAACGCTTTTTATTACTGTTATAAATGGGTTAGTGGATTTGTAAATGCCTGCAAATGTTATGAACGCAGATGTTTGAGTGCACAGTGGAGTATAAGACGCTGGAAACAGTATGGATATCATCTGATGTTTTCTTACATTTAGTTTATGCAAATGTGTTGAGTTCCAGCATGCAATTAAAACTTACTTTGGCCGTCCTCACCTTAATACTTAAGCTTTAAAAATGCATGCCCTGATCTCTAGAAAAACAATAAATTAATATACAATAAACATACATTAAATGTACAATGCAGTAAGTGTCTAAAACAAAACTAGTCATATTTACAATAAAATATGAAAGGTAAATCAGATGCAGCATAAATGTTTAAAAAAGTAATTAATATGCCCTTGTTTAAAAATAAGTGTATTACAGTGTTTAACCCTTCTGAAATATTGCTGCACTTTAGCACACTTTTAAAAGACAATAATATATAATACACTTTATAATGCATAGACAGGCAATATATAATATTGCAATTCAGACTCTTTGTATGTTATTTACAGTTATTTACAATTAAATAAAAGTGTATTATAGTTTAAATGTATAATAAATGCAATTAGCTGAGCTTTAGAGTATTTTGACTCACTTAAGTAGGACTTCAGAACATCTTTATTTACATCTTCAGCTACACTTTATTTTAAGATGTCCTTGTTACAGTGTAATTATACATTTAAGTACTGAGTAATATTAATTAGCTACATGTACTTACTATATGGTTAGGTTTAGGATTAGGGTTTGGCTTAGGGTTACTTGCATGTTATTATGCATAATTCATTGTTATTATAATAAGTGCATGTAACGTGTTACAAGGACACCTTAAAATAAAGTGTTACCACATCTTCTATCGTCACTTTATTTTATTGTCTTTGAAATATGGTTAAAGTTACTGCTGAATGCATTGACAGGCATTAACGATCAACTAAAATACACTTTAAGTCAAGTCATCTTTATTTATATAGCGCTTTTAACAATACAGATTGTGTTAAAGCAGCTTTACAGTATTAAATAGGAAAATGGTGCCAATAATGCAAAAGGACAATAGTAAACACTCAATTTTCAGTTAAAGGCAGTTCATCATTGAATTCAGTGATTGAATTCAGTATCTGCAATCAAGTCGACGATATCGCTGGAAATTAAGTGTCCCCAACTAAGCAAACCAGAGGCGACAGCAGCAAGGAACCAATTCTTCTAATGATGTAACGAGTACATCGTGTGTTATGGGAAGTGTTCCCGGTTCCGGTTGATCTAATTAATGCAGCCTAACAATCCTTTAACAGATTTGAATAATAGAAGTGTATTAGTGTGTTATGTGTACGCCAGGTTAAAGAGATGGGTCTTTAATCTAGATTTAAACTGACAGAGTGTGTCTGCCTCCCGAACAGTGTTTGGTAGATTGTTCCAGAGTTTGGGCGCTAAATAGGAAAAAGATCTGCCGCCCGCAGTTGATTTTGATATTCTAGGTATTATCAAATGGCCAGAGTTTTGAGAACGCAGCGGACGTGAAGGACTATAATGCGATAAGAGCTCGCTCAAGTACTGAGGAGCTAAACCATTCAGGGCTTTATAAGTAATTAACAAGATTTTAAAATCTATACGATGTTTAGTAGGGAGCCAGTGCAGTGTTGACAGAACCGGGCTAATGTGGTCATACTCCTGGTTCTAGTAAGAACTCTAGCTGCTGCATTTTGAACCATCTGGAGTTTGTTTATTAAACGTGCAGAACAACCACCCAATAAAGCATTACAATAATCTAACCTTGAGGTCATGAATGCATGCATTTGACATTGAGATATTGAGACATTGAATGCATGCATTTGACATTTTGAAAATTTTTGCATTTGACATTGAGAGCATAGGTCCGATAATTAATAACTCTGTTTTTTTTTTTTTTCAGAATTTAGCAGTAAGAAATTACTCATCATCCAGTTTTTTATATCAACTATGCATTCCGTTAGTTTTTCAAATTGGTATGTTTTGCCGGGCCGAGAAGTAAAATAGAGCTGAGTATCATCAGCATAACAGTGAAAGCTAACACCGTGTTTCTTGATGATATCTCCCATGGGTAACATGTAAAGCGTGAAAAGTAACGGCCCTAGTACTGAGCCTTGAGGAACTCCATACTGCACTTGTGATCAATATACCTCTTCATTCACTGCTACGAATTGATGGCGGTCAGATAAGTACGATTTGAACCATGATAATGCACTTCCACTAATGCCAACAAAGTTTTCTAGTCTATTCAAAAGAATGTTGTGGTCGATAGACTTTAATGACATTTCAAATGTTGTTGATATTTTATTGATTGTACAGCACCTTGGTCAACAATCGTTGTTTTTATTCTAAAACGTCTGTTATATACTGTAATTACTTTGTAATTACACATTTTCAATATATTATATTTAAAATATATTAACTTTAAATGTAATATCAAATAACACACTAAAGTTAAAATAATAAACAAGTGCTTTCCATGTGCTTTAGTAGTTAGTCAACACATCAAAATAAATGATCTTCTTTAAAACACAACAAAAAATTATTAAAACATGATGATTTAAAATGTAGTTGAAGTAAAACCTTTAATTTGACAGCTTGACATCTATTACAAAGGTCACTTTTTAAAAGTCTGCTTAAGTGTGTAAAGAAACAGTCATGAAAGCGTCTCTCTTTAAGGCACTTAAGTATCCTTTTATTTAAGTAATATTATATCATCTACATGTGCAGTATTTTAAATGCAGTACAAGCATAATTCTTTTTCACGAGGATGTACAAATAGCCAGAGGTCTTGATCAAAGTGTGGTCTTCGGCTCTACAGTCATGTAATTGGCCAGTTTGGCCGTCTGGGTTGGTAATTACCCAGCGTCCCCTGCAGGTTATTCTAATGAGCGTCCGCTCTCATAAGTAGGCTATCTATATGCAGAGGCTCCTGTAATGGATTTGCTCATTTATTACTGTTAATGTGTTAATGTTCACTGATGAGGAGGGGAAAGAGATATGATGACAGCGCTTAGAAGAGCCAGATACAGAGATATTTCTACAGATTAGCAGAGCTTTTAGACACACAGCAGATTTCATGACGGATTGTTGTCATTCTCGTTCAATATCTGTGGTCGGCTGCGTCTCATTCCTCATCCGCACACACACACACACTACATCCAACAGGCCGTTTCTGAGCACTTAGCTGCGTTTCTGTGGTTTATCTGCGGTTCCTTCACCTCGCTGTTGATCCCGGATATCAGCCCATTTCCCCTGAAACCAGAGATGCATTATGGGTAATAAAGGGCCGTGGAGTGCATAAGTGCAAACCTGATCCAGTGATTCGGGTCAGAGCCTCTCAGATGACTCTGATTGATGGAACGAGCCGCATTAATAGAGTTACAGCAGAGGATTCACGATCCACTCAGACCCAGTGAGGACAGAGGAGAAGTTGATTCTGGACGTCCAGCGGGAAATAAGAACAGAGAATCCAGGGTACATCTGTCTGACCTTTAGTGATACGGAGATTTTCTAATATACACAGAGAAAGAAATCTGTTTCCAGCAGCACAGAACACAAGCTACACTCAATAAACAAGAAGATAGATTTACATTTTAGACCAATTATTATGAGTAAATTAAATAAACATAAAGAGAGACACTTACATGACTATTTCGTAATAATAATAAAAATAAAAAAATACGTTTTATATATATAGCGCCTTTCCAAAGCTCAAGGACACTTTACAATAATAATTAATAATAATTCGTTACATTTATACAGCGCTTTTCTGGGTACTCAAAGCGTTTTACATAGAAGGGGGGAATCTCCTCAACCACCACCAATGTGCAGCATCCACCTGGATGATGCGACGGCAGCCATATTGCACCAGAATGCCTACCACACACCAGCTACAGGTGGAGAGGAGAAAGAGTGATGAAGCCAATGGGGAGAAGGATTAGGAGGCCATGATGGTCAGAGGCCAATGCGGAAATTTGGGATTTTTAATGACCACAGAGTGTCAGGACCTCAGTTTAACATTTCATCGCTGAATGATCTGCCCCCCATGTAAGAGAGATGATACCGAGGGACAGTGAGAAGGCCAGAATCAGAAGACCGTAGTGAATGAGGTGGAGTATAGGGAAGGAGCAAATCTCGAAGATAACAAGGAGCCATGTAAAGCTTTAAAAGTAAGCGTGAGAATTTTAAACTTCATACGATAGCCAATGGAAATGGAGCTACAATTGGGGTGATATGGGCCGAACGCTTGGTGCAGGTGAGAATACGAGCAGCTGAGTATTGAATATACTGTAATTTAGCAATGGAGGTAACAGGTAAGCCAGTGAAGAGGGCATGGATGAGAGTTTCTGCATCTTTTGCACTAATGAAAGGACGGAGCTAGACAATTCGTCATAAATGAAAGAATGCTGATTTAGTGAGCGAGTTAATATGAGACTGAAAAGAAAGAGAGTCAAACATAACAGCAAGGTTTTTGACGATACTAGATGGTAGTGATTGGAGAAACAAACCTTTTTTAAGCTTCAAAATTCGAAGCGCTCGAAACACCACATGCCGATGACGCCTGCTGGTCAAAAGTGTGTAAATGCAACTAAAACATGCATAAAAACAGCTTTTAAAACCCCATTGCAAATGTTTTATTGAAAGTATAATACATTGAATGCAATAAAAAAAATTATAAAATACCATTAAATATGAAGTGTATGTATAATATGTGGGTTTTAAAATATTTTATATTAATTTGCAGGGCTTGCTTTGTTTGTTTTATGGACAGCTTGTATATAGAGGCCAGTAAGAGACCATTAACTACTTCTCATCCTTTTAATTACACAAATGTCTCTACAAATTGATTAAACTAATCCGAGATCAGGTAAAAACCATAGACACTGGTTCAATGGTTCGCTGCTGGGGGGCTATCTCAAGGAACTCGCATGATTCACGGGTTTACAGAGATCGCCCCCAGCGGCGAACCGTTGAAATTTTGAAACGTTTCGAAACAGTTATGACGTAATGAAGCCTCGTTTACTGAAATTACGTGACTTTGGCAGTTTGATACGC
This sequence comes from Aspiorhynchus laticeps, assembly GCA_023376895.1. NCBI lineage: Eukaryota > Metazoa > Chordata > Actinopteri > Cypriniformes > Cyprinidae > Aspiorhynchus > Aspiorhynchus laticeps. The sequence continues at coordinate 24,803,807 of CM041798.1, forward strand.
GCTCCGAACCACTGTTTCGAAACAATTGATTCACAAAAAGTTTTGGAGCTTCACAAAGCAGTGCTTCGAAAGCGCCCATCACTACTAGATGGTGTGATGAGAGTACCAGTGATATCGCAGGTAAAGTCAGCAGGAACTGGTAGTGAGTGAAGGGGTTCCAATAATGATGATCTCAGTTTTACCCATATTAAGAAAATTTTATCCATATTAAGAAACTTTTAAGTTTGAGAAAATTAGAGTTGAGCCATGCTTTTATTTCCCGCACACAAACAGAAATTTGGTCAAATTGGTTGGATAGAGAAGGGAAGATGTGTAAATTTGAATGTCATCTGCATAAAAATTATAGCTAAAGCCACGATGCTGTAGAATCTGACCCAATGGTAAAATATAAATGATAAACAGTAAAGGCCCAAGAACAGAACCCTGGGGGACGCCTTGTTTCAGGGAGGCAGTAGGAGATCTGAAATTCTGAACAGAGATGTAGAACTGTCTTTGAAGGGGGTATGAAGAGAACCAGGAAAGAGCAGTACCAGATATACCCAAAGCAGAGAGGCGAGAAATAAGTAAATCATGAGAAATGGTATCGAAGGCAGAGCTGAGGTCCAGTAGCAGAAGTAGAGATAGTGAGCCAGTATTGCAAGAAAGTAATAAATCATTCACTACCTTTACAAGGGCAGTTTCAGTACTATGTAGAGGACGGAAGCCAAACTGAAATGGGTCAAAGAGACTTAGACTTTTAAAAGGATACCTTTGTAATAAATGTCTATTTATAAGTTTTATTTTAAAGTGCATTTTAAGTCATTATGGCCCGCTTTCACAGACAGGGCTTAGACTAAGCGAGGATTAGGCCATAGTTCAATTTGGACATTTAAGTAATTTTTATTAACATGCCTTATAAAAAAAAATTACTGGTGTGCATCTTAAGACAAAACAAAGGCACTGACATGTTTTAAGATCAGTCAGTGCAAGTTTATTTCAGTTGAAACAGCTCAGAATTACATTTTAGTCTGGGACTAGGTTTAAGCCTTGTCTGTGAAACCGGGGGTAAGTCATTTAAGTCACTTAATAATCTTTTGTCATGTTTTAAAGAAGTTCACTTATTTTGATGTGTTGACTAACATACTAAAGCACATGTGACGTACTTGTAAACTATAAAAATGGTAAAAGTCAACATGCTTTTCCATTATAATTCATCAAATTATAATTCAATTTTTTAGCTTTACAAGATTCAACTCAATTTTATTTAAAGTCAGTTTAAGTTGAAATGACTTGTACAGCCAATCTGATTATACTTTAAAAATTAAGGCAGCAAATGAACTGAAGTAAAAAATGCTGCTGCAATTAATAATAACAACTTAACATTTGTTGAAGTAACTTAAATATCCAACTCAAGTAAACTAAACTAAAGTTAAATGAACTCAATTTTAAGTCAAGCATAAACACTTACTTTTTTAAGTTAAAACAACACATTATTACTTATTCTAATGTTGAACTTTAAGTTGTGATAACTAATCACAGCAATAATTTTTAACAGTGCATAGAAATGACATTAAAGTATATTTTAGTTGATCAGTAACGCTTGTCAGCACATTATATTTCAAAGACAACAGAAGTAATTATGAAATTACATACAAAGATGTACTGAAGTCCTACTTGAGTGTGTCAAAAAAGCACAAATTACATTTTTATATAAACTTAAACTATAATACATTTTCTTTTAACTGTAAATTAAATGCAACTGTCTGAAAACATTACATTCAGTTTGCACTTAAGTGTATTATTTTAAATTATATTATTTAAAGACTTGACATCATGTGCACCTTCTACAGAGGCACCATCGAGAGCATTCTG
>CM041798.1:24815657-24820657 GCA_023376895.1 Aspiorhynchus laticeps
CTTGTAGGCAACGATCGGCAGACAACGACGGTTGAGACCGTGTTGTTAATATGAAATTAAATAAGTGCTGTAGTAGTCATGCCTACTATATGTTTTAAGGCTACTTTGGCTTTAATTTTACCAATAATATCACTTTTAATCGTTAGTTAGCGTTAACTTAAGCTGATATTTGACATTAAACGGTAAGGTAAAAGTCCTAGACAAAACACTGACACTTACTATGCTAATTTAAGTTTGAGACTCTGGAATCAGAGATCATGTTAGTATACTTTAGCATTACTAAAGCAGATGCACAGATTTGACTGTAGATATGTATGCTTAGTAGTCTGTCTGATTTTAGAGATTTGATCCTCGTTTTTTAATGCAGCATAGTCAATTAATGACAGATATTTGGTTGAAAAAAAAAAACTAAAACTATTTCTAACCCATTACTTAAATAAGTTACATTTACCACTGATTTTTAACCTTATTCTAACATGCATTTTCCTGGTCTTTAGATACCCAAGTGCATTTGCTACCTGGGGTCTTCAAGCTTCACATCCAGGTAAGAAAAACTTCAGAATAGATGCAATTACAGCTATAACTATTCTTTGTCATCTACTGGTATGGCAAAAAAATACAGTGCAGTATGCACTAAGTCAACAGTATCTTTTTCAAATTATAATTCACAATACTTTCTTCACCATCAGACTGTTTCTTTTATGCTGTGCCACATTCAGTTGAATTTCACATTGCTCAATTATGGTAAATGGCCCATAGTTGTGAAGACGGGGCACATAAGACAACAAACTTGACTAAAGATTAAATTTCATTCTTGCATTTTTCATACTTAAAAATAACTATATATATATATATATGTTCCTTTACTGCTTGACACTGTCCACGATTTTCATTTGATTGAAAACTAATTTGTATCCAAAACTGTCATGTTTAAATCACAGAAAAAAAAAACATATCACTTTTGGTATATAACTAAGATGGTATACTTCTCTTTACAGATCTGTGAAGAGTTCCTGAGAATCAGTGGCATATCACTTGAGTCGACGTTCATGTCACAGTTGGACAGGCAAACTCCAAAGCTGTTGTCACTTTTCAACGCAAAAGGAGGAGCCGTCGGTCAAAGAATCAAGTCCCAAATGATGACATTCATCCAGGTAAGAGGAAAAAAAATGGCCTTATGTAAAATATTTTCCATCCAAAATGTATTCTCTATCATGTACTTAGTCATCAATATTTCACCGTGTTCCTGATGGGAAGGATGGTGGTGTCTGTGTATCTGCAGCATATGTTTAAATCTACATTTTATGTGCAAGTCTCTTTGCACATAAAAGGTCCACTGAAACATGTTTAAGAAAGCATCTGAGGTGAGAAATAGACAATGTACTAATAGAAGCTTGATTCATATTGATGAACACAGCTACTTGGACAGTTAAATCTCAATTTTGTGAACTGTCCCCCTTGACTTTGAGTAAACAACATGCATACATATGTTTTTTTTTAGATGCTGGTGATAGTGTGAGATCTTGTAGTAGAGTGGTGTATGTATAGTAGGACCTTTTATATCAATTGAATGGTTGAAATACAGAGGTTCTGTGGTTTGTGCTACTGTCATCAGGCTGTGAATTTTGATCAGATTTTACTTTTTGACAGGATCCATCTGCCTCTGTGGAGAAAAGGAGAGAAGCGGTCCTGAGATGCCTGATTGAGTACATGGAGGAGAGATATGAAGACCTCATCAGTGTCCACCACGTATGTATTGGGCTTAAAGCTACTTGTCTATTTGTCTGTCTGTATGTATTAATATTGTGATGATATGGGGTAATTACGTTTGCTCTTGAAAGATATTTAAACTCTGTAGCTTAATAAACACTAATGTGATGACCAATCAGGTACAGGCAAGGACAATTGCATCCTTTGAACCAGAAAAAAACAATACTCATGCTACAGTAGATCATGATAGTCTAGTACCCACACTCTATAGCATTGTCATGGTAGACTTCACTCTGGTCACATGCTCTAGTCACAGTATATGTCTAGTATCCACCACCTTTAGCAACAAAAGTACAATTTTGACTTTGTGTCTTATCTGTCTTCTACCTGTCTGCTATATTCATCTCATTACCTGTTTGTCTGACCAAATTCTTGATTCTTTTTTTGTCTCCACCAATAGATCGTGATGAAACAGAGGTGCACGCTGAGCTTAGCAGTTGCCCACTGAAAATGTACATGTGCCATCAGCCCAACACGATTGGGATTATCATAGAAGGACAGCCCGTGGTCAGAGGTGTGCCAAACCTGTCAAAAGCATACTGCCTCCTGTGTTCATTGTTCAGTGCCTTAATTAATGTAGACTTTGGACTGTGTTCAGTATATACTCAACAGTGTTGTGTGCACAATTTTGGAGTTCTTAAAAATAATAGTTGTTCAAAATATAGAAATACTGTAATCATTTTTGACATTGCAGTTCCAGTGTGATACAATGTGATGTTATGGCTCACATTTACCTTTATCTAAACATTGCAGATTGGGCAGTTTGGATATTTCACTTTACTGTTCAGAACAGGTTGAAAATACACTTATATAGTGTTTGTTTTATATTATTGTGTACATATGCGGCCACATTTATTGGCTGTTTTGTAGTCACTCTTAACAGTGCCACTGTTAATTGAACTGCTGTTTTGTCTGGTCAGAGGAGAACTGGCCCCCAGTCTGAGCCTGGTTTCTCCCAAGTTTTTTTTCTCCGTTCTGTCACCGATGCAGTTTTGGTTCCTTTCCGCTGTCGACTCTGGGTTGCTTAGTTGGGGACACTTATTTTCCAGCGATATCGTCCACATGATTGCACAGATAATATTTAAACTGAACTGAGCTGAACGATGACATCATTGAATTCAATAACGAAATGCCTTTCACTGAAAATTGAGTGTTTAATCTTGTCATTTTACATTATTGACACTATTTTTCTATTCTGATATTTGAAAGTTGCTTTGACACAATCTGTATTGTTAAAAGCGCTATATAAATAAAGGTGACTTGACTTGACACTGGTTGACATTGAATAAATGTTATTGTCTTCAATCTATCTTCCCATCTTTTTCTTCTTCAATTGAATTTGTAATTGTTATTGACAAAGTATGTTTATGTAAAGTTAATCACTGTAGTGCTTAGAATATAGACATTTAGATTTATTTTCTGAGGTTATAGCCAGGACTCAATTAAAATGTTTATTCACATATGATTAGGTTCATTTTACTAAGAATATAAAGTTCATAAAACCTAATTAAAATGAGTACAGGTTACTTGTAGCAACCCATAAATAAGTTGCCTGTACCAAGAAAAGTAGGTTTATCTAACTGAGTAATACTAGTACTATTAGTTAACTCAACTTGATTTTGTTGCGTTTGTATTAATTAATGTTACTGTGTTTATTATACTTAAAAAAGGCTGCAAGTTGACTCAACTTAAAACATCCAATGCAGCCACTTGCCTCACTTTTTATAAGTTAGATCTAGGTATTACTTTTTACAGTGCAGCTGTAGGTTCAGTCAGCCATATGTGCTCTCATTCCTGGTGATCGAGTCAGAAATCTACCTTGATATGCATCACATATTTGCCCCCTAGTGTGGTTACAGACCCAAGGGCACTTGGACCAGTCATTTTTACAGTGTCATTGTTTCCCAATTTATCTTTTATCACGGCGAAGGCATATAGTATTCAAACGAGAAAATATATTATATACAGTGATGCCCAAAATTATTAGAACACTAGTATTTTCAGCAGCTAAACCTGTTTTTAAGTCAGTTATTTCTATATTTTGCTGTAGTGTGTCAGCAGGAAATATCAGTTTACATTTCCAATCATTCATTTAGTCATTAATTGTAATAATCCAGTGATATTTTTGTGAGATTTGATCTGATCATCATCCAGTCTGTCTGGAACGACATGAAGAAACAGAACAAACTATATTCATATATATATATATACACACACCTGTGAAATATTCATATTATAAAATAATGATGCTTTGAAATATCCACGAAGAATACACAATCATCACATATAATATATATTTTTAATAAAATGCATTTATAATTCATTATTTTCATGGAATGACTCTCAAAAATGTCTCTAAAAAGTGTCAAAAATACAATGTTTTTTATTTATGTCATTTATGATATTTAATGCATTTATGGCATTATGTCGTCACATGCTGTGTAACCATGAAAAAGCATCTTGTGATCGATCCATAAATATCTGCCGTGTTGTTTGCTGGACATGTTTTTGTTTTAGTATTGATGAGCTGAGAATTGCGAGGGAGAAGCGAAACACTGAAAAATGTATTTGCTGTCGGGTTAAATTAAGAGCCAGAAGGCTTTTCAATTAGCTGCTTTTCATGTGTCACTTTACATCAGGACCAGATCGAGCAGAGCGAATGTGTGCTGCTGCTGCTGCGGGGAGAACATGAGGAATAAACACAGATACACACAAACACATGCACACACTCACACACACACACACACACACACACACACACACACGCACACACACACGCACACGCACACGCATGATTGAGAAGGTCCTGAGACAGATTGAGAAGGTCCTGCAGCTTCATCCCGTTCTGGTTTCCTCTCGTTTGGTGTCATTATCTTCTCTTGCATTAACCCGTTACCCACAGTGTCCGAATCAAGCCGTGGTCCATACGCCTCTACATTCAGCTCTGTGTTATGATAGCTTTGTGTGAGGAATATTACAGTCACTCTTCCTCTGAGAGCCTCGGGCTCCTTCCTCATTCTCAGACTCATTTCTGAGGTTGAGCTGATGTGTGTCCAGGTCAGCTGTAACACTGATCTGTGACCTGTGGGTCAGTCCAGCAGAGTCCAGCAGAGTCCAGCAGGAGGCCTGATCTCAGAACAGTCAGTCTATTATGCATGTGGCTCAAGGTGATGCTCAGTTTTGTGTCTGGATCTTTTAAACTATTCTAAAATACATGAAAAAAAAATGCA
>CM041798.1:24828157-24878157 GCA_023376895.1 Aspiorhynchus laticeps
GATTGAATGTCAAGTCTGTGTTTCATAATAACTGCTGTCTCAGAGCCTGACCTTCTGCTGTAAAACTCGTTTATTTCAGTCTGAGTAGCTCAAACCAAACCAGATTGATTAGTCACAATGATATTGGCAAATATGGCAGGCTTCATATTGTGCACTTTGGTCCTGCGCCAGCTGGCACTGAAATAGCTCTCTCCAGATATTACAGGCCTCCATGATGTCATGGCTTGGCTGATAGTGGCCCGAGGAAACATATATTTATATTTATTCATAAAACAGCGTTGCAAACTGGCGGTCAGTCTGTGCATTAGACAGGCGACTGTCTTCATGAGTGAATCACTGAATCATTCATTCAACCAATTTATTAGAAGTGACATGGTAGTAAAGACATGCTACTATTAAACTGCAGATGTATGTTTTATTGGCATTTATGTATATGTATTTTTGGTAACACTTTAGAACAGGGAACACTTATTCACTATTAACTACGACTTTTCTCTCAATAAATTCCTAATTTACTGCTTATTAATAGTTAGTAGTTGTAAAGTTTAGGTATTGGATAGGATTAGGGATGTAGAATAAGGTCATGTAGAATAAGGCATTAATATGTGCTTAATTACTACTAATAAATGGCTAATATTCTAGTAATATGCATGCTAAAAAGCAACTAGTTAAGAGACCCTAAAATAAAGTGTTACCGTATTTTTTAAAACGTTTGCAACTGCTTTTATCACTTAATTAGAAGTATCATTATGGTGTCAGTTTTGCAATTTTATGGTGAAATTGTTACAGTGTAATTATATATTTAATTACTGTTATATTTATTAACAATATATACTTACTAGCGTTATGATTAGGGTTTGGCTGAGGCTTAGATGCATGTATTTATGCATAATTTACCGCTATACTATAGTACGTACATGTAACAAGGACACTGTAAATTAAAGTATCCTAAATTGTGTCTTCTGTTTCAGAGGGACTAGTGAACAGACATTTAATAGTTTATTTTAAAGTGCAAAGTTTGAAAAGCTAAGTGTATAAATAAAGCTCTGTGAAAACTTTACTTGCATTTTTACAACGCTAATGCAATAAGTCTGTCCTAAAGTTCTACATAAACTGGCGGTCTTCATGCAGACTTGAACACTTGGGCTAAATAGAGTAGTAAATACAAGTAAGCAGACAAAGTGCTCAAGTGAAAAGATAAGTGTGAGTATTGGAACAGAAGCGCTGTCTTTCTGAGTGAGTCATTGAATCATCTACTCAACCGATTTGTTCAAAACACTGATTTATTCAGGAACTGTGTGTGTTTTCTGACGTTATATAAAGTGATATCACAGAACAGGCACGGACTGGCCATTGGGTGCATCGGGATGTTTCCCGGTGGCCTGGCGGCTGATTTGGCCCGCTGCCCTGTACATTTTTTTTATTATTATTTATTTATTTATTTATTTTTTGCCTTCCCAATGTGCCAAAGTGATCATTTCCGATTGTGGCATTCCCTAATAAATCGATAATAAATCATAAATGGGTTAGTCTTGACTGGGTTCACGTCTGTTCCTTGCCTCCGTCAAACGGTTCTGAACAGAGTCGATGTGCAGCACTCGAGGAAACGTTCAGAAGAAACAGTTAAATGTAACGAAATTACTAACCTGTTCAGGGCTTCAAGTGCAGGTCAGTTTCATCTGTAATACGCTACTGTAGTTTAGTCTTTATTAACCTAGTTGAGTATTAAACTGGTAGGATTAAACTATTAGGATTTTCAATGTACTAATTTTGGCATTTAGGCAAATATATTTAATATATACTTGTATGAATTATAGGTTTGTTAAATCTTGAGTATTTAAGTCATTTTAAGAGAAATAACATTATGTGCAAACAAATTGCAATGAGGTGGTTGTTTTGCAACAAGGTGAACACAGTTCTGTTAATAACAGTAGACCTGCTGGTGAAGAAGTGACAGGTACAAGAAAAAATGGAGTGACAGAGATATTGGAGAAAATGAAGAAAAGGAAAAGTGAAGTGAAGGTGCAGTTCAAAAGAGAACCTTTATAACACTGCATCATCAGGCACTTTTCTTCATATGTTTTGGGAATGTCCTGTCGTCATCAGTCTATGGACACATGTAAACCTGGTTTTGTCATCATTACTGTGAATTGATTGGTCTGTTAACCCAAGTTTGTGTCTTCTTAATGATGATTCAGGTCTCTGTATTAGTTCAATGCAAAAGAGAATGTTGTTTGCTGGTTTTACAGCTGCGAAGAAGACAATAATTCAGAACTGGTTTACACCACACATGTGTAGAGAGGCATATTGGATCCGTAGCCTCCTGCAAATAGTGACGTGTGAATGTACAACGGCGTGAGTCGGTGCGGCCAGGCCTTCGACCATTGATGCTTGGCAGTGTTTTTTGTTGGATATACGTGATTGTATAAAGGAGTGACTTTTGTGTTCTTGTTGTGCTTCCCTCTCTCCCTCCCTGTTGATTGGACCTTGAGATGTTGAGTATGTGTCTGTTGTTTTGTTTTATTGTATTTTTGATGTCGTGTTGTGTTATGTGTGAAAAAAAAAAAAAAATTGTTGATAACAAAAAAAAAAAGACAACTTTTAATAATTTTCCACGGCCCCGACTAAAGACTTAGACCTTTTTATGTGATGGTCATACAAATACGCTGATAGTGTTGTCCATGTTTCAGAATGTGTTGTGGGTGTATGGGATGGCTTGGATGAGTGTGAGATTTCCCGGCCTGAAATTTAGTCCCCTGTCACAGAATCACACTGCCTCCTTGTTACTCCAATAACCTCTCAGAAATATCTCAGATGTATGATGCCCCTGAGGTTCTGCGGATCGATGTTGGTTAGTAAAATGCTCACAGCATGCATACTAATGACCATCTAGGTCTTTTCATCACTGTATATTGTTCACCGTGCTCTTCAATATCCCTCCGTGTCGTTCTGAGGACTCGTCCTCCGGGTGGACGGCTGTATAAAATTGATTATCCTCTTCGCAGTGCAGTCTTAAGAGTCACTTTGGGATTAGCAGCACGGAGAATACAGCCCAGACTCTAAACTGATTATAAAAATGGCAGAGTTTGTGACATTGTTCCGTCCTGAGGGAGAGACTCGCGGATACAGAGGCCGACGGCTTTTACAGCAGGTCTGAAGGTCTCTCTCTCTCTGGAGGGAAGATGTGGTTAAGACAGTTTAGAGAGCGCTGGACTGTTGCGCTCACCCATCGATTGTGCTGTTGACCTGTTTAATGCGGCTCGTGGAGAGAAACAGCTGCTGACGGAATGACAATGCTAAGAGACGGAGAGAGTTTCTGTAGATCCTCATTAATGTGCAGAGCTTAAAACAAGCTTGAGAGGAGACTCGAACACTCATATAAACACATGCAGCATGCTTTTAATCACCGTACAATAAACAGATAGAGGCCTACTCTAAACTACAATCTGAGGCCTTGCTTAGATATAGAAAGAATTCAAACAGATTTCAGCTTTTATGTTATGAAGGTCAAATTAAAACTGTCTTGGAAACTTGTTTCATTCCTTATTCATTTATTTTCCCTTTATTTGCTAGATTTTATTGATTTACCCAAACTTTCAAGATCGAAAATCTTATGAAAATCCATTCTGAGAATATATATAAGAGAATTTATTAAAAATAGAAACCTTTTGTAACAATATACACTGCCATTCAATATTGTGGTGTCAGTTTTTTTAGAAATCAATACTTTTATGCAGCAAGGATATGCTAAACTGATAAAAAGTGATAGTAAAAACTGTTATAAAAAATAGTTATAAAATATTTATATTTCAAATAAATGCTGTGCTTTTAAACATTTTATTCATTGAAGAATCCTGAAAAAAGTTTCCAAAAAAAATTTGTCGAATGATGATGAAAATCCAGCTTTGATCAAAGTAATAAATTACAGTTTAACATAGATTCACATAGAAAACAGATATTTTACATTTCACAATATTACTGTTTTTTTTCTGTATGTATGTATGTGCATATATGTGTGTCTGTGTGTGTGTGTGTGTGTGCGTGTGCGTGTGTGTGTGTGTGTGTGTGTGTACGATTGAAGAATATGCTTGAGATCATATGAAAAGAAAAATATACATATCAACAGAATATTGTGTTGTTTTGTGCACAATTCTCATTCAGGCTGTCATATTATGATGTCTGTTACATATCTTGTCATATGGCGAAGAGAATGAATCTAATCTGTGTAGGACATTACATTCTGTCCAGTTCAATCAAACACTGACTGATGCACACAAACAAAATCAGTTCATCCAGTTTTACTTGTATTGAACTATTTACACTGTTGCTTCAAAGAGAAAGAAGAGGAATAATGAGCACCTGAGGTGGTTTGTGTGGAAGACAGAAGATGATGGAGGAGGAATATGTAGAGGAGGGTCATGCAATAAAATACTCATATATCTCATACAGCATTCGATTGCACTCTGTCCACGACGCCTTCTGCTGGAAATGTCAGTGACACAATATAATGAGAGAGGCACTAAACAAGATGTCACACATGCAAGACTAATTACAGCCTTCACTGTGCTGTGCTCAGATTGGAAATTAATTATTTCGTCCCTTGATTATTGTGTTGTGGTGTTAAACGCATTCTCATATTCACAATTCATTTACAAACTTTTATTTACATCAGTTGTGTGAACAATTCATTAAATCAAACTGGACTTCACAATGCTGCTTTATGAGAGAAATCACATAGTGTTTGATTGTCAACCTCGGCTTCCAAAAATTGTTGAAAAATATAATTATGCAGCATTTCAACACACTAAACCACTAGACAATTGTTGGACAAAGCAGCTTATAACTGGAAAAGGACGATTCGTGTTATGTCATTTATAGCCTACTGTTATTCCTCAGAAATATGAGCTTGTTACTGGAACTGTTGTGATTGGTTTAGAATGCAGTGCTTCATTTTGCAAGAGATGTGATGCATTTTGCATTTTGTGTGTGCAATTCTTGTATTTGTGTGTAAAAAAAGAGGCAAAGTTTTGAAAATGTGTGTAAGAAAAACATTCTGCAAAACAATTAATTTTTTGTCCATTTTTATACCTGTGAGAAATGCTGCCACAAAATCATATAAGACCATAAAAGTAATTTATTTGTTGTTAGACCATTTCAAGTCTCAGTAGATTTATGTAATTTAAATGTAAATATAATTAATGCAAATGTAAGTTTAATGCACACTAAACATTCGAAAGAAAGAAAGAGCTTTGCTATAAATCCGCAGACACAATAAAATGATGAAAAGCACAGCATTCTGACACGATTCAGTGCTTATCATTGGAAAATAAATGCTTGTTATTGGAAAAACTTTACTAGTTCATCCAAAAATGTCATGTTATATGTTGTAAAACACAGCCTGTACTGTAAATGTCACGCCACTGAAAAGCATTATTTTAGTGCATCAGTCGATCCTGACAGTTGTGTCCGCTGCATCAAACCTCTTTACACACCTCAACATTTATGACTACTATGATGTATAAGACCTTTCCAGACCCTTCGGACCACAGTAACACACACAGACGAACCTCTGGTGAGTCTCTGATGCTGATGTTGATGACTGAATTTCACTTTCTCCATCAACACCAGTGACCTTTAGTGCAGAGCAAGCAGGTGTGTTGACCGAGGAGCATATTCCTCTGCTTCTATAATCCTGAGTCAACACCATTTCCCAGCCCTCCATCACATGTATTTACCCAGTAAACGCTTGCTAAGGCCAGCTTGTTTACCCCCGTCCCTCCACACACACACAAACACAGCAGTCCATGTGAATCAGTAGCTCATGCTTCTTTGTTGCTCAAAGCGCCGGCGCAGTAAAAGCAAACGTCCTTGAGCATCTGCTTTGAAACGGACCGCAGACATATTGATTCTCTGCAGTGTGGAGGTCTGCTTGGTTTATATGGAGGGTTTGAATGGGGCTGTAAGGCTCTGGCAGGTTTACTTTCTTCCATAGACAGGTAATATTGCTTCCTGCACCCGCTGTCTGCTTCAGTCTCTCGATTTCTGCCGTTTAATCACAGTTTTAGGAGCCCAGTCTCACGAAAACACATATAAATAGTATGCCAAATAAAAACAAAAACTTGTGGTATTGATACGCAATTTTTTTTTCAGTTTTCACATGCATATGATACGAAATTTGTTGGCATGCATTTAATACACAGTTTTAGCGTGCATATGATACGAAATTTGTTGGCGTGCATATGATACGAAATTTGTTGGCATGCATTTAATACACAGTTTTAGCGTGCATATAATACAAAATTTGTTGCCGTGCATTTAATACACAGTTTTCGCATGAATATGATACGAAATTTGTTGGCGTGCATATGATACGAAATTTGTTGGCATGCATTTAATACACAGTTTTAGCGTGCATATAATACAAAATTTGTTGCCGTGCATTTAATACACAGTTTTCGCATGCATATGATACGAAATTTGTTGGCGTGCATATGATACGAAATTTGTTGGCATGCATTTAATACACAGTTTTAGCGTGCATATAATACAAAATTTGTTGCCGTGCATTTAATACACAGTTTTCGCATGCATATGATACGAAATTTGTTGGCGTGCATATGATACGAAATTTGTTGGCATGCATTTAATACACAGTTTTAGCGTGCATATAATACAAAATTTGTTGCCGTGCATTTAATACACAGTTTTCGCATGAATATGATACGAAATTTGTTGGCGTGCATATGATACGAAATTTGTTGGCATGCATTTAATACACAGTTTTAGCGTGCATATGATACAAAATTTGTTTGCGTGCATTTAATATGCAGTTTGCGCGTGCATATGATACAAAATTTGTTGGCGTGCATATGATACGAAATTTGTCGGCATGCATTTAATACACAGTTTTCGCTTGCATATGATACGAAATTAGTTGGCATGCATTTAATACACAGTTTTTGCGTGCATATGATACGCATCTACCCCACAACCCTAATCCTACCCACTGTAGCATATACACGCCCAAGTCAATTTTTGCGTATCAATACCACGAGTTTTTGTTTTTATTTGGCGTACTATTTATATGCACTTTCATGAGATCGGTTGGTATTAGAAACTGCGTATAGCTTCATAAAGCTCAACATTCACTGCTTTCTCTGTCCTCTGCTCACAAACACTGAATCGTATGTGCACGCAGTTTCCCAAAACTTCTTTATCTCAGCCAGACAGAATCCCACTGTGCAGCGAACCAACATCTGCGATGGGAGAATGAGGACAGATAGTGGCGGAGAGACATGCATTTAAAATAAAATGAGCTTAAATATAGTAAAAAAGGGCAAAATGGTCCATGGGGAACAACTGAAATTGGGGCAAGTTTGGTCCAGTTAGTGATAGCACCATCACTGAATAACAAATACCCTTGTGTAACAGAAGTGCACTTTAGCACACTTTGTGAAAGAAAGTAATATACATTAAAAGAATATACTGTAAATGTAAATGTGAACTGAATGTAATGTTTTTAGACTCTTAATTGCATGTTATTTACAATTAAATGAAAATGTATCATATTATAAATTTATATTAAATGCAATTAGTTGAAAGTTAGAGTGTTTTGACTCACTTAAGTAGGACTTCAGTACATCTTTATATGTAATTTCATACTTCTATTTATTTGAAATATGCTGAATGCACTGACAAGCATTTATGATAAAATATAGTTTAATGTAACTTCTATTCAAACTTACATCATGTATTCAAACCCATTTGTAATGATGTTGAAAAATATTATTATTACATAACACCTTTGGTTACACTTTATTTGGTAACACTTTATTTTAAGGTGTCATAATACTTAAGTACAATCTTGATACACTTTATTTTAAGTAGCTTATGCCTGTGTAATATTATGTAATTGTAATGTAATTAGAAAGGTATTACATGTATTTAAGCTGTGTACTGGTGGGTTAAAAATCAAACACATGAAGTACACTTAAGTACAATATTGATACACTTTATTTTAAGTAGCTGTTTGTGTAATATTGTGTAATTGTAATGTAATTAGAAAGGTATTACATGTATTTAAGCTGTGTACTGGTGGGTTAAATCAAACTAAGGTGCAGCTGGATACAGTATAGATACACATGAAGTACACTTAAGTACAATCTTGATGCACTTTATTTTAAGTAGCTTATGCGTGTGTAATATTATGTAATTGCAATGTAATTAGAAAGGTATTACATGTATTTAAGCTGTGTACTGGTGGGTTAACTCAAACTAAGGTGCAGCTGGATACAGTATAGATACACATGAAGTACAATCTTGATACACTTTATTTGAAGTAGCTTATGTCTGTGTACTTACATTTATAATTACGTTGTATAGAGTCTGCAACACACATGTAACAATATTTTGGTTACACAAGTAGCTGTGTAACAGACTCGGCCTGTAACATATGTGTAACAGTAGCTGCTTATTACATCTACATAATTACAAACTGTAATTACAGGCTGTTCCATAACTTACTTACATGGTAAGTACATTTTGTTTCATGTAAGTACAACGGCTACTACTAAGTACTTAACTATGTAATTACTCTGTATTATGATACCTTAAAATAAAGTGTTACCCTTTATTTTAAGGTGTCCTTGTTACAGTGTAATTATACATTTAAGTATTGAGTAATATTAATTAACTACATGTACTTACTATATGGTTAGGGTTAGGATTAGGGTTTATCTTAGGGTTACTTGCATGCAATTATGCATAATTTATTGTTATTATAATAGTAAGTTCATGTAACGTGTAACAAGGACACCTTAAAATAAAGTGTTACCAAAATGTTTAATTTAACAGTGAAAGTCTATTTAAGTGTGTTATATTAAGTGTCCTTAACTACTCTGGACTTCAATTTAAATTAATAATTTTGTTGTGTAGGGGAGCACGGGGTTAGTTGTAACACATGTTTAAATATTTCCACACATGCTAGCATAGCAAAATTCATGGCATTTACTAGTTGCCATATCAACACTATATAGAGAAAATGTGTGCCATAATTCTAAAATATTTTGAAGATATCGCTGAACATTTATTTTACCATAGTAAAAGTAAATTTCTGGTTTAAGTACATTTTTCATCTCAGTTATTAGTATTCATTTAAAATGAGACAAAGCTGCTATTATTTTAATCCCCAATCTGTTATTTATCAGTTTAGCAGAAACTAGCTTCACTAACTAGCAGAAGACACTAACCAGTTTTTAATTCCAGTTGTGCAGATGGAGAACGTTGTAACACTGCGTTACAATCTGCCCTGCTATTATTAAACAATGCTATTCTATGAGATTAGCAATGTAATTTACACTATTTACTGTAATTAATTTTAATGAGAAACCACGAGAAACAGATGAATAAAGGCTGACCGTCAATGCTTAATGTTCAGAAGTTATTTTAAAAAAAGTAAAGTATTTTGGCTCGTATGTGTGGGTCGTTCCAAGCATGGTGTAATGTGTTCATTGTCAAACTCCAAAATCAGATTACTTTTAATTCTTAAAAAACACCATTATTTTATTTGAAAAAAGTTAATAATTTAATTTTATTTACAAAATATTTTAGTTTGTCGTATATTTTTTTTCATTTGATCAGAAAACTTTTTAAGCTGTTGTATGGTAATGTTACAACGTGCCCCTCAGATGTTACAATGTACCCCACCTACAGGGCATGTTGTCACATTTTCATTGCTTAGTGTGGCTGAATTGGATCAGCGAAGGTCAGCAGCAAAGACATTGGTTAATAAAATGAGATTAAATACATAAATGATATTTGTCTTATTTAACATATTTAATTATTGCAGGTTTGCATCATATTCTGAGTTTGCATTTGACTGTTTTTATTGATTTTGAGGAATACTGAATGTGTTTTTGTGCAGGTGAGATGAGTAAATACATGTTGATATTTAGTCTAGAAATACAGTAAGATCATGTTGATATTTAGTCTAGATCTACAGTAAGATCGTGTTGATATTTAGTCTAGAACTACAGTAAGATCGTGTTGATATTTAGTCTAGAACTACAGTAAGATCGTGATGATATTTAATCTAGAACTACAGTAAGATCGTGTTGATATTTAGTCTCGAACTACAGTAAGATCATGTTGATATTTAGTCTAGAACTACAGTAAGATCATGTTGATATTTAGTCTAGAACTACAGTAAGATCGTGTTGATATTTAGTCTAGAACTACAGTAAGATCGTGATGATATTTAATCTAGAACTACAGTAAGATCGTGTTGATATTTAGTCTCGAACTACAGTAAGATCATGTTGATATTTAGTCTAGAACTACAGTAAGATCGTGTTGATATTTAGTCTAGAACTACAGTAAGATCGTGATGATATTTAATCTAGAACTACAGTAAGATCGTGTTGATATTTAGTCTAGAACTACAGTAAGATCGTGTTGATATTTAGTCTCGACCTACAGTAAGATCGTGTTGATATTTAGTCTCGACCTACAGTAAGATCATGTTGATATTTAGTCTAGAACTACAGTAAGATCGTGTTGATATTTAGTCTAGAACTACAGTAAGATCGTGTTGATATTTAGTCTAGAACTACAGTAAGATCATGTTGATATTTAGTCTAGAACTACAGTAAGATCGTGTTGATATTTAGTCTAGAACTACAGTAAGATCGTGTTGATATCTAGTCTAGAACTACAGTAAGATCGTGTTGATATTTAGTCTAGAACTACAGTAAGATCGTGTTGATATTTAGTCTAGAACTACAGTAAGATCATGTTGATATTTAGTCTAGAACTACAGTAAGATCGTGTTGATATTTAGTCTAGAACTACAGTAAGATCATGTTGATATTTAGTCTAGAACTACAGTAAGATCGTGTTGATATTTAGTCTAGAACTACAGTAAGATCGTGTTGATATTTAGTCTAGAACTACAGTAAGATCGTGTTGATATCTAGTCTAGAACTACAGTAAGATCATGTTGATATTTAGTCTAGAACTACAGTAAGATCGTGTTGATATTTAGTCTAGAACTACAGTAAGATCGTGTTGATATTTAGTCTAGAACTACAGTAAGATCGTGTTGATATTTAGTCTAGAACTACAGTAAGATCGTGTTGATATTTAGTCTAGAACTACAGTAAGATCATGTTGATATTTAGTCTAGATCTACAGTAAGATCGTGTTTATATTTAGTCTAGAACTACAGTAAGATCGTGTTGATATTTAGTCTAGAACTACAGTAAGATCATGTTCACACACAACGCTCTGATTTCTGTCACCATGGCAACACCAGAGCTGTCACTCAATACATCAGAAACAATGTAACTGTTACTTATTTGAAAAAGTAACTCAGATATTTCCTTCTAAATTAAAAAGTAATGCGTTACTTTACTAGTTACTTAAAAAAAGTAATCTGATTATGTAACTTGTGTTACTTGTAATACGTTACCCCCAGCACTGGTTATATCTAACAAGTCCTTATTTTATTATTAAGTACATAACATTTAAAGACACCTAATATAAAATGGAAACAGAAACTCAGAAGTGTCTCTCTTTGAGTCACTTAAGTGGCCTTTTATTTCATTAATATTATATATGCAAGTACAGTTTTTTTTTTTTTTAAATATACTTTTAAGATTTAAAGTACACTACAAGTCCACATTCAATTTATGCAAACGACTTGCTTCAACCCAGAAGATAATTTTACATTCTCATTCAAGCTTGAAACTGAGCAAGGCATTTCCACTTCCCAGAATGCATTGCGTGGAGGGAGCGTAAATGTCACAATTATGATATTTAATGTGATTTTGAGCCAGACTGAAAAGAGGGAGACAGTGTGTTAGTAAAGTGTAAAGCTTTGTTCTGTTGAGATTCAGAAGAGTGTGTGTTTTGGTGGTTTAGGGCTTTCCATTGTGCTGTTTCTGTCCTTACAATGAAAATCAGCAGGATTCAAAACCCACAAACTTCCAGGCATTTTTCTGAAACATCACCTTTTGTGGTCCGCATTAGTAACTCATACAGGTTTGGACTGATATGAGGTGAGTAAATGATGACAGAATGATCATTTCTGAGTATACTGACATATGTTTCTTTATCTGATTCTCAGTTCCCAACCCAGTTACTGTGCTTTTTGTATTTTTTTAACTGGTCTAACTGGCATAAACGTGCTGTTCAACCAGTATGGTCATTATAGTCTACCAGCAAATGACTGATCTGTTAGTTAGTTCTTCTGGAGACACAAGGCGTGAGTTAAACAGACGTACTGGAACAGCTTCATCACTGCAGCACTTCACGCCGACCCAACAGTCCTCCATCATTTTGTTCTGAGGCGTGGAAATCAGTCTCTTCACACCAGAGGCAATGTCTTTGGCTGTCCTTGAGCACACACACACACTCACACACACACACACACACACACACACACACACACACACACACACACACACACACTAGAGACACACAGGCAGAGAGAGATTGGAAAGGGTGTGTGGGTCCAACAGGGTTTTTAAGCTTCAGGGACAACCATTTGTATTCCTCTCACACTGATGACAGAGGATGTTTGTGGACGTGTGTGTGTGTGTGTGTGTGTGCGCACGTGTCTGTCTGTCTGTTTGTGTGTGTGTGTGTGTGTGTGTATGTGTCTGTGTGTGTGTGTGTGTGTGTGTGTGTGTGTGTGTGTGTGTCTGTGTGTGTATGTGTGTGTCTGTGTGTGTGTGTGTGTGTGTGTGTGTGTGTCTGTGTCTGTGTCTGTGTGTGTGTGTGTGTGTGTCTGTGTCTGTCTGTGTGTGTGTGTGTGTGTGTGTGTGTGTGTGTGTGTGTGTGTGTGTGTGTGTGTGTGTGTGTGTGTGTGTGTGTGTGAGTGTGTGTGTGAGATGCAGTAGGAAGATTTTGCTGAAATCAAAGTCTGAACATCCACTGATGGGCCGCATCTGTATTTGTTTGAGATTTCAGATGATGTCAAGTCACCTTTATTTATATAGTGCTGTTATCAATACAGATTGTGTCAAAGCACTTAACAGTATCAAGTTAGAGGATAGAGTGTCAGTAATGTATAATAATAAGATTAAACACTCAATTTTCAGTTAAAGGCATTTCATTATTGAATTCAGAGATGCCATTGTCCAGCTCAGCATAGTTTAAATAGTATTTGTGAAATCCAATTGACGATAATCGCTAGAAATTAAGTGTCCCCAACTGAGCAAGCCAGAGGCGACAGATGTGAAGCTTTTATATGAATTTTTTGGATTTATCTGAGGGAAACATGCTGGCAAGTTATTTTTTTTAATGTAATATACTCTAGATAATACCACTATAATAGAATATAAACCCTTGTTTATTTTGAACAGTTGAAAAGAAAACCAAAAAAATGAAGACGCCATCTGTGATCTGAATTTCTGTCTGTATAAAAGTACAAACACACACACACACACATGCATGTTGTTCAAGGTTCTTTATTATTTGTCACATACACAATCATACAGGGTATAATCAGTAGTGAAATGTAGGTCAGGACAGGTCCGCTCAATGGACAGTGCAAAAAAATAAAATAAAAGATGAAACGTCACAGGAGAGTATATATAAATATAGGTAAGAATAAGATAAAAAATAAGTAAAAAATAAAATAAAATAAAATAAAATAGGGGTTAAAATGTGTAATTAAATACAATGTGCAATACAGTTTACTGTGGATTTAATAAATATTAATATAAACAGGGATTTGCAAGAGGAATGTGCAAACAGGTTGTACCGGGTATGTACACATAGCAGCAATGCGGATGATGGAGAATGATGGGTGTTTCTTACTGTTTATTAAATTGAGTCCTGTAGATGTTAGGAGACTGAGTTTAGGAGCCTGATGGCCTGAGGGTAGAAGCTCCTCCTCAGTCTCTCAGTTGTTGCCATCATGCTCCTGAAGCGCTTGCCAGATGGCAGCAGAGTGAAAAGAGGTTACCGGGGTGATTTGAGTCCTTGATTATTTTTGCAGCTCTGCTTTTGCAGCGTTTGAGGTAGATGTCCTGCAGAGAGGGGAGGGCAGACCCTGAGATGCGCTCAGCTAAGCAATTATGAATAAGTGCATGCATGTTGTGATTATGAATAAGTGCATGCATGTTGTGGTTATGAATAAGTGCATGCATGCATGTTGTGATTATGAATAAGGGCATGCATGCATGTTGTGGTTATGAATAAGTGCATGCATGCATGTTGCGGTTATGAATAAGTGCATGCATGCATGTTGCGATTATGAATAAGTGCATGCATGCATGTTGCGGTTATGAATAAGTGCATGCATGCATGTTGCGGTTATGAATAAGTGCATGCATGCATGTTGCGATTATGAATAAGTGCATGCATGCATGTTGCGGTTATGAATAAGTGCATGCATGCATGTTGTGGTTATGAATAAGTGCATGCATGCATGTTGCGGTTATGAATAAGTGCATGCATGCATGTTGCGGTTATGAATAAGTGCATGCATGCATGTTGTGGTTATGAATAAGTGCATGCATGCATGTTGCGGTTATGAATAAGTGCATGCATGCATGTTGTGGTTATGAATAAGTGCATGCATGCATGTGGTTGTCAGGCTGCTCAGCTTGAGTTGGCGTGTCCTTGTAGCGTGTAGCATGGCGTGTGAGAGGTCAGTGGTCTGAAGACCTGCTGTCTGGATCTCAGGAGAACAGCTGATTCAGAGGAGAGAGGAAGGTGAGCCAGACAAAGTGAAGAAGAAGACCAAGAGAGATCTGAGGGCTGAAGCTGTGTATTGTTGCTGGCAGATCATCTGGACATACAGCAGTATAGCACTGACAGGAGACTGGCCAAAAACAGCATGAAAGTCTGCACAATATATCACATGTACCTGCAAAGATGCAAAAACTAATGGATAGTTGCAAACTAAGATGCAAAACATCAACGTGCTGAACAAATAGTGCACTAAATAGTCACTAAACTGCATAAAGGCTGGATCAGTATGAACATTTACAAAAGTCTGGCATAGACCTACACTTAAGCACACTTTTAAAAAGTGTACTTATAGTAGAAATAATATACTTTAAAATAATATACTGAAGTGTGAACACTGTAATGTTTTCAGAGACTTAACTGCATGTTATTTACAATTAAATGAAAATGCATTAGAGTTTAAATTTTTAGTTTAAGTTTTAGTTTAGTTTAAGTTTTTAGGACTTAAGTACATCTTTATATACATTTGCATAATTAATTCTATTGTTTTTTAAATATGGTTTAAGTTACTGCTGGATGCACTGACAGACATTTATGATCAACTAAAATACACTTCAAAGCCATCTTTGTATTTAAAACTTGACATGTATTTAAATATATTTTTACAGTTTATTTAATTTAAAATATATAAACTTTAAATTTAATATTAAACAACACACTACAGTTAAAATAATAATCAAGTACTTTATATGTGCTTTAGTATGTTAGTCAACACATCAAAATAAGTGTACTTTAATGCATGACAAATAATTACAAAAACAATGATTTAAAATGTACTTTTATTTTGACACTACAAATTGCACTTTTAAAAGTGTGTTTAGAAATATAGTCACAAATGTGCAGTGGTGTATAAAGTCTGAAAGCCATACTTAAGTAAAAGTACAGATATCTTACCAGAAAATGACTTTGGTAGAAGTTGAAGTCACCGTTTAGAATATTACTAGAGTAAAAGTCTTAAAGTATGTGATATTTATTGTACTTAAGTACGAAAAGTATTTTTTTGAATCTTAAATGTACTTAAGTATTGAAAGTAAAAGTAAAAGTAAATGGAAAATGGAAAAGATGCAAATAAATATATATAAAAAATGTTCATACACAGCTTGGGTAGCAAGATTTTGTTCAGTTTTAACTCGTTCTTCTATTTTTGGGTAAGAATAAGAAGCACTTCATCCGGTAATAGTGTCTTTCATTCCAACATAAGAAAACATTTCTGGAATCTGCATCTGAAATAGCATTTTGGATGTATTTACACAGTTTATGTATCGCAGAGGGGACATGGATGCATTTAAACTGCAGGTACAGATGCATAAATAGGCCTAATGTTTTGTTTTTAACATAAAACGTTGAATACTGATGAAAAAAAATAGTCGAAATGTGAAATTAAATCCGCCAGTAGGTGGCAGCAAGTGACTGTTAATGAGTGAGTCATTGAGATTCAACCGATTCATTCAAACGGCTGATTCATTCAGGAACAAAATAAGTATTTGACTGTGTTATTGAGTGAATCACTGAATCATTTGTTCAACCAATTCATTCAAACGGCTGATTCATTCAGGAACAAATTAAGCATTTGACTGTGTTAATGAGTGAATCTCTGAATCATTTATTCAATCGATTCATTCAAACGGCTGATTCATTCAGAAACAAATTAAGCATTTGACTGTGTTAATGAGTGAATCACTGAATCATTTATTCAATCGATTCATTCAAACGGCTGATTCATTCAGGAACAAATTAAGCATTTGACTGTGTTAATGAGTGATTCACTGAATCATTTATTCAACCGATTCATTCAAACGGCTGATTCATTCAGAAACAAATTAAGCATTTGACTGTGTTAATGAGTGAATCACTGAATCATTTATTCAAACGATTCATTCAAACGACTGATTCATTCATAAACAAATTAAGCATTTGACTGTGTTAATGAGTGAATCACTGAATCATTTATTCAACCGATTCATTCAAACGGCTGATTCATTCAGAAACAAATTAAGCATTTGACTGTGTTAATGAGTGAATCACTGAATCATTTATTCAACCGATTCATTCAAACGGCTGATTCATTCAGAAACAAATTAAGCATTTGACTGTGTTAATGAGTGAATCACTGAATCATTTATTCAAACGATTCATTCAAACGACTGATTCATTCATAAACAAATTAAGCATTTGACTGTGTTAATGAGTGAATCGCTGAATCATTTATTCAACGGATTCATTCAAACGGCTGATTCATTCAGAAACAAATTAAGCATTTGACTGTGTTATTGAGTGAATCACTGAATCATTTATTCAACCGATTCATTCAAACAGCTGATTCATTCATAAACAAATTAAGCATTTGACTGTGTTAATGAATGAATCGCTGAATCATTTATTCAACCGATTCATTCAAACGGCTGATTCATTCAGGAACAAATTAAGCATTTGACTGTGTTATTGAGTGAATCACTGAATCATTTATTCAACCGATTCATTCAAACAGCTGATTCATTCATAAACAAATTAAGCATTTGTCTGTGTTAATTAATGAATCACTGAATCATTTATTCAACCGATTCATTCAAACGACTGATTCATTCAGGAACAAATTAAGCATTTGTCTGTGTTAATGAATGAATCACTGAATCATTTATTCAACCGATTCATTCAAACGGCTGATTCATTCAGGAACAAATTAAGCATTTGACTGTGTTATTGAGTGAATCACTGAATCATTTATTCAACCGATTCGTTCAAACGGCTGATTCATTCAATTGCTCAGAGATGCAAAACAGTGCTGTGATCTTTGTTTGGAACTATTTTACGTTTGTAAAATTGAGCAAAAACAAGCATATGTCTAAAATGTAAGTCACTTATTGCTTTACTGAACTTGTATAAAATGATTATTAAATGTGTTATCATGCTGATATCTGCAAAAAACGGCCCTCTTTATGTGATATAGATTAAGTTAACTATATAAAATTATATAAATATAAAAAGCATACAGAAGCATTTTTGTCGTCTACAATTTAGAACGCCTGGAATTTTGAGTTTTGAATAATAACTCTGTGTGTGATTTGGTGATATAGCCTACTTGGTAATGTCAGATATCATATCATTACAACAACACTTACCATATTATCACCAGTGTTGGGCTCGTTACTCAAAGAATGTAATATATTACTCATTACTAGTTACTCCTTTCAAACGTAATATTGTTACTTTACTTATTACTGTCTGGCAGCAGTAATTAGTTACATTGTTTCTTCACGCCACACAGAAGTTGTAACAGTGTATCTTCGACATAAATGTTACTAATAACATATTTCTGCCTCATCATTTGACCAAAATCCACATTGTATCGCAGTCAGAAGTTATTACAAACACTCAATGATTGATCGTGACATTCAAGCAGAAGTGTTGTATTAATCTCATTAATTGTCATGTGTAGCTTGAAGCTAATTGTAATTTCTCCGTTTCCCATATATACGATTATATTTCATTATGTATTTTATGAAATCACATAAGTTTGTAAGAAACTGTTTAATTTTCCAAAAATATTTTTTTATTATATTAATATAATGTACATGTTGATCAGAGGGATGTAATGCCAGAGTAAAGTAATACACAACAGTGTTCAGATCATATTTTTTCCTGACAAAATCAATATAATGCAATATTTATATCTGCTGAATGTAAGCTTTTCCATATTCCAAGCTCACCTGCTGCACCTCATCACATGCATGAGTCGTGAAAATTATGAAAATAAATCTAGGAATTATTTGATTGTTAGATTTTAAATCAGCAGGTCGAGGCATCAAAAGCTGTTTTATGGATGGTAACTGTAATATTATTACTGAAATCTTATTAGTAATTAGTTACACTACTAGTTACTACAAAAAGTAATATTATTACAGTAACTAAGTTACAGTAACTAGTTACTGCCAACACTGATTATCACAGAAGATATACTGTATATCGCACACCCCAGACTTGACTTGAGTGGAAAATTAATCAAATGGTTTTGAGCGCACTTGTTTGCACATGAGCAGAGGTGTTTTTAGGAGTCTAACTTGCAGACACCAGACCACTGATTCATCAAACCTGCTTTCCTGCAGCCCGTGTTCTTCTGACTATTTTGTAGTAAGTAACGAATATGCTTCGGGGAAATGTAGTGGAGTAAAAGTAAAAGTTGGCTGAAATATAAAAACTCAAGTAAAGTACAGATACTCCCAAAAAATACTTAAGTACTGTAACGAAGTATTATTACCTCGTTACATTACACCACTGCAAAATGTCTCTCTTTAATTCACTTAAGGTGCCTTTTTATTTCATTAATATTATATTATCTGCAAGTACATTTATTCAAAATACATTTAAGTCTTGAAGTACACTACAAGCGCACACGATCAAGCACACTTCTTTTTCACACTTCGTTTGCTGCTGAACCAGTTTAGCTCTTCTGCATTGTTTCTCAGCATGAATAAGCATTCATGAAGAGACTGTTGAAGACAAAAATAAACGTGACTGTATGTGACTGAGAAAAACAGTCATGTGTGTGTGTGAGTGTGAGTGTGAGTGTGAGTGTGTGTGTGTGTGTGTGTGAGAGAGAGAGAGTGTAAGAGTGTGTGTGTGTGTGTGTGTGTGTGTGTGTGTGTGTGTGTGTGTGTGTGTTAATTGTCTCATCTTCACATCTCACTTATCCAGAAAAGATCCGCTGAGCTCTCGACAAGCGGTTTTCGTAAAGGTCACGATCCTCGGAGATGGAGACAGCAGAGCCAGAGTCAATTAAGAGGTGGATGAGCTGGATCTGACAGGCACACACACACACACACACACACACACACACACACACACACACAGAGACAGACAGACAGACACACACACACACACACACACACACACACACTCATGTCGTGAGTGATTGACAGCTGAATGCTCTGCCGAGCTTCTTCTCTCTGGCTCTTTTTTTCCCCTGCATGACTTGATATGGCCGGCTGATTTATTCTCCTGTATCATTTAGTTCAATTAAATATATTGTGCTGGAAGGAGTCCCGTGGGCTCATTCTATCACCCAGCGCTAATTATTCACAATCACAGCGTCCTGACCATGACACTGCCTGCTCACTGGACTGCTAAACAGCATGAACACTTGTCCAGATGACAGAGAGAGAGACAGACAGGCCTGCGTGGGGAGATGTGCTGCTTCTCATCAGACCTTGTGATTTACAGCACAGCAACGCTTGATGCTTTTCATGGACATCAGCCACGGAAAACACATGAGCATCTTTCTGTGTAACTAGGGAGCTAAGATTGCATCGTAACAGAAATGGAGCTCATAAGTGATTCGTTTGAAACTCGTGAACAACTCAGTAGACTCAACTCACAGTGGCTTTCAATGCCATCAATAATCTAATCAGAGTAAAAATACTCTTCTGGCTGTGTGATTTTTATCTTTCTTTCTGCAGTTTACACTGACACACCAGTAGGTGGCGACAAGCGACTCTGTTTGTGACTGATTCATTGACTCGTTCATTCAAACGATTCGCTCAAATCACTGATTCAGTCACAACGCGTTTTCGTTGGTGGAGCAAAAAATATGTAAATCTAAAATGTAAGTAACTCAATCAAAACTTATATATTATTGAACTGTTCTATAAAAACAATATCATACTTGTGATCTCTTGCACTTGCTCTTAAATAACAACAGCTAACCTGTTTATTAGACTGGAAACGAGTTATTTTATATGTCAGTCTCTTTTTATTCTCATATGTTAAAATAGTTTCATGTCAATATTCCATATCAGTGTATTTTCTTACTACTGTAGTGTAATGTTATGTAGAACAGGCCTAACACTTGCTTGATTGTGTTGATAGTGCACTCATAGTGTACTTAAGATCTTAAAGCCATATTTATAAAAATAATATTTGCAGGTAATGTATTATGAATTAAATAAAACCTCACTTAAGGGACTTAAAGAGAGTCACTTTCATGACTTTCGTAACACACTTAAGTATACTTTTAAAAAGTGCACTTTGTAAAAATGTCAAAATATTTAAAATACATTTTAAATAATGTTTAAATAATTTTTTTGTCATGCATTAATAAAGTACACTTATTTTGACTAACATACTAATGCACATGTAAAGCACTTAATTATCATTTCAACTGTAGTGTGCCATTTGATATTACATTTAAAGTTAGTATATTTTAAATTAACCACATGCATGCAACGTCATCACAAATATATTTGAAAAACATGACACGTTTTAATAGAAATGACATTAAAGTATAATTGATTTTATTATAAATGCCTGTCAGTGCATTCGGCAGTAACCATATTACAAAGACTATAGAAGTTATTATTATAAAATTACATATAAACTTGTACTGAAGTCCTACTTAAGTGGGTCAAAAAGCACTCTTAAGTTCAACTATTTGCATTTAATAAAAGTTTCTTAAATACATTTTAATTTAATTGTAAATAATATAAAATTAAGTGTCTGCAAACATTACATTCAGTTCACACTTAAGTATAGCTATTAGCTTTTAAAGTATATTATTTCTGTTATAAGTACTCTTTTTTTAAAGTGTACTTCTTTTTACAAGGCAATGTACATCCAGCTGGTCATTATAGCAAAATAAACATCAGACAATTTGGGTTTATGTGTCTTTAATGAAGCTGGACTGACTGTAAATTATTGTTTACATAGAAGACGAACATTTATTTAAATTTTTTGCATTAAATGAAATATAATCAATATTTCCCTAGTGAAAAATAAATATACTTAAATGTATTTGAAATACATTTATTTCATGTTAAATATACTACAAATACATTTTCATATTTATGTACTTAACAAAATAGACTGCAGTTGTATTTTTAGTGTACTAAACTGGTATACTTTAAGTCTGCTAAATTGGAACAACTAATTTTGTACTTAATGCATTTTAATTGTGCTGAAGTCCAATTAAAGATATACTTAGTATATTTGATTGTGCTAAAGTGTAACTATTGCAAGTTTACTTCAAAATTTTGCATTTAAAGTCAGATATTATTCAAAGATCATACAATCCTCATCAAAAGTGACATTAAAACACATTTTAGACTTAATATTAAGAAATGTGCATTGTGCACAAGTTGTACAGCAAATAAAGTTTAATTATAATTGTTATATCAGTAAGTCTCGAGTTATCTGTCAGTAAATATGTTACAGTTTTTTTCAATTGCTAACATCCTTTTGTCCAATCTTTAGTCACATTTTCAAAACTCTAAACACAATTAGCACAACATCCGTCTGTTGTGACCATACCATTAACACAATTCATGTTGTTTTCACACAATATGCAGTCAATTACCATGTTTCTAAAATGCTTGCATTTTCACACAAGCTTACCCAAAACCAAAATCATGGATCGTTTTAGTCATATTTACAAATGTTTAAACACAGCATGTCACAAATGAAGACATAATGTTCCAAACCTTAAATATAGTATAAAACTTCTACTTCTGCAACAACAGCAGCTCAAAAGTATTGAAAAATCCTCTCTATATAAAATATTGTAACAAATGATAAGCACTTTTAAGTAACAGATCACTGAAATATTTAGAAATAGCTGATTTCAGTCTCAGTTGGAGGAATAGTCAGGTGTCGAAGCTCTTTCCATTACATCAACAACATAGAGTAAAAAGGAGCTCTTTGAATTGGTTTTGTGGATGCAGAACAACACAAAGAATCAGAAAGAGAACAAAGTGATGTCTGGGAGAGAGAGAGGAATAGTTGTAGGAGGTAAAGGAGTAGTTGATCAGAAAAAGGGAGAAGAGGTAGAGGAGAGGAGTGAGAATGTGTGTTAGACTGTGCATTTTTATGTTTGTTTGTTTTTTCCCCGTACACATGTGGAACCTATGGAAGCTTATTTCTGCATGGAATATAAAGGGTAAAGAGTAATTGTGACTTTATCTCAGAATTCTGAATTTTTTCTTGCAATTGTGAATTTACAGTATCTCACAATTCTGATAAACTCTGAATTGCAAGATGTAAACTCACAATTCCAATATAGATCTGAATTGTGAGATAAAAAGGTCACAATTACTGTTTTTACTTTTTTTATTCTGTGACAGAAACAAGCTTGCATAGTAATCAAAGGCCATGTATGTTGGATTTGTTGTTGATCACTGCATCAGCTACCATGTGGGCACCATCACAACACTCCAACACTCACACACTGGAAGGCAGGGCCGTAGCTAGAGGATTGGGGGTCCCCTGAAAAAATATTGATGTGGGCCCCTCCACACATACATATCATATACTGTACAATATACAAGCATGGAACCAAATTGCATGCTTTTTTGTGGTTTTCATAATATCTCAGTTATACAACTAATAAAATATTAGAATTATTCACAGAACATGGGCCTATATAGTATAATTCCTGGATTTTGTGGGGCCCCCTGGGAGGTGGGGGCCCCTAGAATTGTCACCACCTTTCACCCCACTAGCAACGGCCCTGCTGGAAGGTTCAAGGTTCCAATTGAATTTCTGCATAGGGGACCCTATTTTATTCTATTGTACATTCTATAAAGTAATGACTCATTCAGTTTTAGCTAGTATGTTGCCAAGAATTAACAAAATGTAAAAATGTAAAAACACAATGTTAAATATGTAAAATGGTTTTCAGATGAAGGTAAACTGAAGGCTAAATTACAAAAAAATATGGATTTTTGTATTGTCTATTATATGCAGGTAGATCTGAGACATGACAAGTCATGCAGTTTTTGTAAAGCCATTAATTGTTATCATTTTGACAGTCTATGCACTATGATTGCCTGTATGTTCCTATTGGATAGAAAACCAGTGCTAATGTTTTGACCGAATGACTCGATTTTGAATCGTGTTTGCTGTGTTTTGATCGAGTTAGTATATGAAGAAAAAGGTATTCAGCATTTTGAAATGTATAGTTTGTATTTATTTAACAAAATATGGTTTTGGCAAGAAATGTACTATTTGGCTAACTGTGTGATGTAGGTGTGTTGCTGTGTTAAGAGTTTAGAAAAAGTACTTTAAATATTGGTAAACGCTTGTTAGCAATTGAAAAAAACTGTAATAGATTTGAACTATACTTAGTATGAAATAAATGTATTTTAAATATATTACTTTATTACTA
Source organism: Aspiorhynchus laticeps (assembly GCA_023376895.1). NCBI lineage: Eukaryota > Metazoa > Chordata > Actinopteri > Cypriniformes > Cyprinidae > Aspiorhynchus > Aspiorhynchus laticeps. Next base: position 24,852,066 of record CM041798.1, read on the forward strand.
GGGTTGTGTTGCCATGTTAGATTTTGGTCTTTTTGTGTTTATTTTCTGCTTTGATGCTACCTGCAGCTTCTTCAGATTTAGTCCAGAATGAGGTATCTTATTAGGCATCTCACCAGGTTTTGGAGCAGAGCTAGTAAATGGGCTCCGGCACAGTCGGTACTGATTGAGCTTCAGACTACTTCATATGGCATAGTGTATGCATGAAATGATCTGCTTTAAATCTGCTCTCCGAGATGATGCATCTACAGATCCTGGTGTGAAAAGTGCATATTAAACCACCTCACCCTGATCCAGCGATTGAGCACGTAATGTCTTCTGAGAAAACGAGCTGCTTTGGCCATATTTAGTCAGTGGCGTGTTTGAGTGAAATTGAGCAGAACATAAAAATCACGGGTCTTATCTACAGATGCCATGTGATCAATAGTTTAGCCTGTGTGGGAAGGTTAATGAGCCCTGTGTTCATCAGGCAGGCCGGTCATCTTTGCCAGATGGTATGTGGCCTGGAGTCTCAGGCCATCCATCATCTTCAGTGTCTAATCATCCTTCTGACAACGACGCTTACATGCAGTCGGTGAGATCCGCTCTCTCGCTTTGACAAGCCACAAGGAAATTACTTATTTATCATTCACGGGCCAGTGATTGCACACTCGCACACACACTGTTAAATGGACTTGAAGAGCTTTCCTTTTCTGTCTATGTCTTTTTTATACTCCATAGCAGTGGAATATAAAATTGCAATGACGAAAAAGTTGTCATGGTGATTTTCTCTAGATAATAGGATACCGCTGGAGACTCATGATTTGATCTTTACTGACCGTTTCATACAGTTCAGTGCTCTTAAACAGCTTCCATGTCCTTGGCCACCAAATCAGTCTCTGCTATTGCTTCTATTAAACCAAGAAATCACAGTCTTTCCACTGTCTGGTGGAACTTTTTGTTGATTTTTAAATGTCTGATATTATATAGTTGCTGTGTCCCAATTCGCCTACTTATACTATGCCCTAAAAGTAGTACTGTTTTTGTGAAGAAAAACTACATACTTTTCAGTAGCAGAATAGTAGGCACATACTACTTCATCATAGCTGCTTCTTTAACAGATGCTCTGTTGCTTAGTTACGTGCATCCTGTAACTGTTCAAACTGTCCTGTCAATCATCTTATCACAGTTAACATCATCCACATTTCATTTAATTTGATTTCCTACCATATTGGAGAGAAGAAAGAAGCACATCGCGGGTCTTTCATGCCGAGAACAGCTCATGTGTTGCATGCATTTCAAAGTTAAACACCAAACGTATCACAGTGTTGCTGCAGATGAAATATAACATGGATAACACTAAATTAATATTTTTTTAATCAGGTTAGACATTGATTATTTATCACTCAAATCCCTTTCTCTACCTGTCCGTCAGTCGCGCATATCCGCCATGTTTGTAGTTTTTAAACACTTTTTATGCATGTTTGTAGTTCTAATCGAATCCTTGTCCCACAGTGCAGTGTGTTGTGGGTAATATTAGCCGTTAGTGTGTGCATCAATCTGCACTTCGAATTCTAACCGGAAGTAGTTGACCATCCGTGAATTTTTGGCATACTTTTTTAAACACACTATGATTTGGGACACACTAATTCTATTTTTGAATACTATTTAGGACGGATAGTATGCGAATTGGGACGCAGCAAGTGACTTTTTTATTCTACAGAAGCTTAGATTGAGTGCAAGCTGTACAGTTTTTCCCACACTGTAAAAAATTACCGTGATTTTAACGGTAAAAAACTGTGAAAATGGTTAACGGTAAGTTCCTGTAAAATTTAGAGGGAAAAAACGTAAACTGACGTTCCCAGAATTCCCTGCATTGCATTTCAAATTTTGTTTGAATTTGATGTTTTTTCTTTGAAATAACTGTTTCATCTTAGTTTTTTCTTATTAGTTATGCTTATTAGGGTTGTATGTTACATCTAATGTTGTTAAATTAATGTTTATTGCATATTTCAGTTTATTGAGATCATCATGATGGTGATCAGTGTTTGTGTGAATGACGCTGTGCTTCTTCTATATATGTTATTATTTAAAAGCTGCTTTGGTTCATCATGTGACTCTCATCAGCTCCTGCTTTTGGTGGTTATCAGTGTATTACAAAGATACAGATTTCAGTACTTCAATAGGTTGGTATATTAACATTATATCAGTTAATGAAATTACGGTATTTAACTGTAAATTTAAGTTAAAACCGTAAAACCTAAAATGCTGTTACCGTATTTTTTACGGTGGAATTCTGGCAAACACAGCTGCCAGTTTTTTACCGTAAATTTTACTGATATTTTTTTTAGTGCATTCATTCAGTCCCGGGGAATCAAACCCATGACCTTGCTGTTGCTAGCACCATGATCTGCATTTGCATTGATCAGTTCTTGTTTTTTTGCCTAGGAATCGAACCCTTGACCTACTGTTGCTAGCACCATGATCTACTCTTTGAATTACAAGAAGGCTCTTTAATTGTGTGTTTGATTGTATTCACAGTTCATTTAATAACAACTGTGATCACTGTTAACAAGCATTAATGCATCTGTCTTCATTTATGCATATATTACAATTTGATGACACATTGTTAATTTCCAACATTGTGTCTTGTTTCTCTCATGCAAATTTGATTTACACAATATGTGGGTTACTGGGTAATGAATGCATGTGAACCGATATTGCTTGGTTTATTTATACAGTCTTGTTTCCAGTTGCTGTTGTTTCCAGTCATAATGAAAACATAAAGAGCACTATGAAGATTGCACTGCTTCTACAAACACTTTCTGTATGTTGAAAATCAAATGAATATTTTTCTTTAACAAGTTCTTTCCACACAAACTAAAAGCAAAAATAATCACCTTAAATAAATAAGAATCAATACCTAATTAAAAGACAAACTAGGTATTGGTATATCAGAAAGGTTGTAGAAAGTCGCCCAGGCGGGACATTAAAACACAGGCAAACACTCAATACATAATTAATATGATCAGAACAGAGTCTGCAGCAGTGGTGCATATAGGCTCGTTATTTCACGTGTGGCTTCACACAGATCAGTAATTGTTCTGAAATGGTTTCAGATGAAATATTGGACTATGATGAAGAATATGAAGCATATGTTTCTGGGATTATGTTAAATTTAGCCTGTGATTTTCAAAAGGTATATTTAGAGAGGCAAGATGTTGAAAAAAAAACTACTATTTTTTTTTTTTTTTTAACTGTGTAAATGATCATATTTTAACATTAAAAGACTGTAAAAATGTTACTGTATATAAAGTCAAAATCATCATAGATATAGCTTGACATTTCAGCATTTAAATTTGACAGTGTTGTAGATGGAGACGTTGTAATTTTAGAGTAAAATACTGTTAGATGTGCAAAAAAAGTCATCTAGTAATTTACAGTAAAAAAAAAACCGACAACATAAATTGACATTCACAGAATTCCTTGTGTTTACATTTGATGTTTTTTCTTTTAAATAACTTTCTTCTTCTCCTTTTTTTCTTAGTCTTTCTTTTTACTCTTTACTTAGTTGTTACAAAACAGGTTTAAGTACTTGGTATATTAATGTTATAGTAACATTATATCAAACATAATATTGTCCCCTGCAAATCTGTAAAATGTTGCTTCCATTATTATTATCATTATTTTTTACAGTAAAGTTCTGACAACCACATTTTTGTTTGTTTGTTTATTTATTTACCCTTTTGTTCATTCATTCATTTAATTATTTATTTATGTATTTATTGTATGGCAAAGTCATTTAAAAAAAAATAACTGTATTGTTACCAAAATTAATGCCACTGCATTTGTCTGTCTGTGTGTTTTATAGTGTTGAGAAGAGCTTAGGGGTTAGTGTATATATGTATATATATATATACAGTATGTATATGTAAACATGCACTGTATATGTAATTGTGCAATGTAACTATAAAATACATTTATATAAATAATGTGTAGAAGTTTTAATGAATTATTGATGCCACTATAGCCTTCAGAAATGATGTCAAATTCAGTGAGTAGTTCTTCCTCAGAAGTGCTTGCTCATCAGTCTGGGATCGTGTGTGTTTGTAAGTGTGTGTATTGAAGGTGTTTTTCTGTTTAATGAATCTGAAACACAGTGTCAGGAGCAGCTGAATGAGATAATAAAAGAGAAATCTGCCCGTGTTTAATCTCAGAGTGAGAGAGCTCTAATAGCAATTGATTTCATATGCATTAACAGATCACTTCGATGAGATCAGAACTAGATTTAGAGACACAGACACAGAACTGAGAAGCACAGCTAGTCAAACATTGTCTTTATATTCTCTGAGTCTCCACCAGGAACATCTCCTGCTTTCTTTTGGCTCGGACGCACAAACATGGCAAAGCTTCCACGGCACATGTAGAGTGGAGAGCTGCCAAAATAATTACTATTGCAATCCCAGCTAATGCTGCGGAGAAAAGCCTGAGTTACAGCGAGTGTGACAGTGTTAATGCCACCAGCAGCAGTGCCAAAACACACAAAACCACCCAAAGCCTTCTCAACACCCGCATTTCTGTGGCCCTCCATAATCAACATATACTAGATTACTATATATACTAGCATATGGGACTCGTGTGAGTTTGTGTGTGTGAGTGAGTGAGTGTGTGCGGGTTTATGTGGTTTATGAGGACACAAATTTGTTTAATGACATGGGTATGACAGAGGTATTACAATTTGAAGGTGTTTTATGAGGACACTGCCTATGTCCCCGTAATTCAAAAGGCTTATAAAACATACTAAATGGTGTTTTTTTGAAAATCTAAAAATGCACACAGTCTCCTGTGAGGGCTAAGTTTAGGTGTAGGGTAGGTGTAGGGCAATAGCACACACAGTTTGTTCAGTATAAAAACCATTACGCCTATGGAGAGTCCCCATAAACCACAAAAACCAACATGTGTGAAAAAAAAACATATTTTTGTTGTTGTTTTTTTTTAAGGTAAAAAAGTTATTTGTATCTGACTTCTTTTTGTTTTTTGGAATATGGAATTGAGAGATATAAAGTCATAATTGCATAAAGTCATAAATAAAATGTGATTTGTGGGGTTAAAAATCCCCAATTACCTTTGTATATTTTTTATTCCATGGCTTGCATTGAAATGAATATCTGATGATGAATAAGGAAGATGAGAAGTGTTGGTCTTTTTAATCAACATGATCTCTCATGTCTGTGTTTATGAAAGAAACCCATCAGAGAGTCAACAGCATGAGAATGTCCTTCTCCTGAGGACTTTCACTGTGTTGATATTCCATTATGTTTCCTGAAACAAGAGATCAATAACATTTTGAGCTTGATACCAAAACCACATCCGTCTGATGCTTTTATCCTTCAAGCAACTATCAGTATAAACATTCTCACAGAATCGAACCCGTGACAGTGACGTTGCGAGCGGGACACAGGTACCTTCCTGATACTCCATTTTATTACACAGAGGAGTGATTGCTTCCCCGGGTCGCCCTTGATTAGCTATATATTGATTGAAACTAGACGAGCTGTGCACACACACACACACACACACGCACACGCACACACACACACAGACACAGACACAGACACAGACACAGACACAGACACACACACACACACAGACACAGACACACACACACACACAGACACAGACACAGACACAGACACACACACACACACACACACACACACACACACACACAGACACAGACACAGACACAGACACAGACACACACACACACAGACACAGACACAGACACAGACACACACACACACACACACACACACACACACACACACACAGACACTCACACACGCACACGCACACACACACAAACACAAACACACACACACACACACAGACACAGACACTCACACACACACACACACACACACACACACAGACACTCACACACACACACACACACACACACACACACACACACACACACACACACACACACAGACACAGACACTCACACACGCACACACACACACACACACACACACACAGACACAGACACTCACACACGCACACACACACACACACGCACGCCCAACATCAGCACACTGAACTATTTGAGCTACAGGAAAGCCTGAACATGCAGGTGCACCAGGCTTATTATTGTTAACTTAGACTAAAACAGATAAAAAAACATGCATATGTATATAACATTTCTCAAATTCATTTAGTTTATCTTGATGTACTAAAATGACAAAATAAACTAACAAAAAAAAAAAAAAAACTTTTTTAAACATACTAAAATGACTGATGACTGATTTCTGATTATTCTGTTTGATAACCCATAATTTTAATTATATTTTGTTTGATACCCATAGTGAACAACTGATGTATATTTACATGCTGAGTATTAAAAATCTGTATTAAAATATATGGAATAAAAAAAAACTTTTTATTATTGAATTTAACATTAGTTTTATAATTATTGATTTTAGCTCATCTTAATCCAAAATATTTTACTTATTTAACTAATTTAGTGAGGTAACATTATTGTAAACGCAGTAAGTGCAGTTATTATATTGTTTTTGGTTAGTTTTTTTGTGACTGTTTCCTATAGTGCTAAAGTATATGGAAAATATCCTTCGTTTTGTTGAATATTTATGTTGAAGCTTATGTAATTGTGTTTAAACAACTCGTAAAATAAGCATATTTGAGCAATAAAATGAGCAATAAAAATCATAAACGCAGCTAGAGGAGCCACAAAACCCCCAGTCCAGAGGAAAATATAATCATAAATAGGAGCAATAATATAATGTTGTTTTCCTCCATATGACAATACCCTTGATATACATGCAAAATAAGCTCTTCAACACTCAGACGCAGCAGATACTTGTTCCTCATAACCTCATGCAGTCCATTACGAAGCTCAGCGTCTGACCTGAGATCAGTATAAAGTGTGGCATCGAGAGCCTCCTTCATTAGACGCTGCAGCTCAATCTTCTGGGCGTTTGGAGAGGAAGACGAGGCTCTACAGCTCATGAATAACAGACTGATGACATGCTGTCAGATGTTTAAAATGGCTCGAGAGAAAGTCTGGCAAAAAACAATGTGAGCAGACGATTGGGAAAAGATGCATAAAACAAGAAACTCTGTGGATATTCAGAGAGCCTTTCAAGAAGAACGTCAATGAAATGTCAGAGAGAGGCAGAGGAAGCCTTTAAAGCGAAACAAGTCTTGAGGGAAGATGGAAAGGGTGAAGGAAAGGTGAAAAGGTGACTGGAGGCCATAAACGAATCTGAAAACTGAGATTAGAGATGCTTGAAATCCTCTGTAGCCTTTTGGAAATCTGATCCAGCTCTGCAGGTGCTCCCAGTTTGTCATTCAGTTATTTATTTTTTCCATCTGACATTTGGGAATATCACTTCAAGTGGTAAATATGTGAATTATTTCACAGCAAAATGACTGGGAATAACTGCTTACTGAAACATTCAAATGGACTTTTAAATATCACTGGACAATTATTGATGAAGTCAGTAGTCATCAATGGAATTAAAGCAATCGTTCAGCCAAAAATTAACATTTGCTGAGAATGTGCTCACCCTCGGGTCATCCAAGAGTTTGTTTCTTCATCAGATTTGGAGAAATGTAGGATTCCATCAGTGTCTCAGCAATGGATGCTCTGCAGTGAATGGGTGCCGTCAGAATGAGAGTCTGATAAAAACATCACAATAATCCATAATAACACTTCCTCCAGTGAAAGTGTTCTGGTCTGAATCAGGAGAGAAATCTGCATCAGATCAAGCAGTGTTTACAAGACAAAACAGCTCTAAACAAATATGTGGCTGGATTTTGATGTGAGAGACAACAGCAGATGCACTTTTTCAGTGGAGTTATTATGACTCGTATTTTTAGTTAAAACATCTTAATGCTGGATTTGTTTCAGCTTTTGTCTTCTCCAGATGTTAACCGATGGACTGGAGTGGTGTGGATTATTGTGATGTTTTTATCAGACTCTCATTCTGACGGCACCCATTCACTGCAGAGCATCCATTGCTGAGACACTGATGCAGAGACACATTTCTACAAACCTGATGAAGAAACAAACTCATCCTGATCTCAGATGAACTGAGGGTGAAGTAAATTGTCAGCTAATTTTAGTTTCTGGGTGAACTGTTCCTGTAGGGTCTGCTGCTGTGTTGGTTTACTGAGTAAAACATAAAATCCCAGAGATATTTTGATCTGATGAGCTTTGGTAAAGTACAGGTTGGATGGGAGATTCATCAGTCTCAATAGAGAGGATCTCGTGTGAATGTAAGAGACTGTTTGCTGCGGTGAACAAACATATTCTCACATTCAGAAAGTAAATAAGAGCAATTTTAGGTGATTTAGTAATGGTTAGTAATGGCTTAATGGCATAAGGGACTGCTGGAAAAAGATAAAGAAGATTCTGAGCAGTGCATTTGTTCTTCAACTTACTCTAAAGGTGTGTGTGTGTGTGTGTGAGTGTGTGTGTGTGTGTGTGTGTGTGTGTGTGTGTGTGTGTGTGTGTGTGTGTGTGTGAGTGTGTGTGTGTGTGTGAGTGTGTGCGTGTGTGTGAGTGTGTGTGTGTGTGTGTGTGTGTGTGTGTGACTAGGATTTATTATTAATTTCCTTCAAAGTCTCAGGTGTGCTTTGTTTGAGTAAATAAGCATTGTATTTCTGCTCTAACTCTATTTCATATTACCCTATGAAATATAAAGCAGGTATGTTCTCTGAGCGCTCATATACAGGCCTGTGTATATATAAAGGTCATCTGACTCCTCTTGTCATTTTTATTTGTGGTGCAGAGATACCAAACATTTGATTTGATTTTTAGCTTCAACATCTTTTGATGGACAGGTGATGGTGTCTTGAAGAAGATGTGTGTTAATTTTATACAGGTAAGCTGCATAACCCCTTATGCTTTAATATGAATAAAGATGCCCATGTTTAATAATAGAAGAGTTAATCTATCTATATCTATCTATCTATCTATCTATCTATCTATCTATCTATCTATCTATCTATCTATCTATCATCTCTAAATAATGTCTATCTATCTATGTATCTATCTTTCTATCTATCTGTCTATCTATATATCTATCTATCTATCTGAATATCTATCTATCTATCTATCTATCTATCTATCTATCTATCTATCTATCTATCTATCTATCTATCTATCTATCTATCTATCTATCATCTATCTATCATCTCTAAATAATGGCTATCTATCTATCTATCTATCTATCTATCTATCTATCTATCTATCTATCTATCTATCTATCTATCTATCATCTCTAAATAATGTCTATCTATCTATCTATCTATCTATCTATCTATCTATCTATCTATCTATCTGAATATCTATCTATCTATCTATCTATCTATCTATCTATCTATCTATCTATCTATCTATCTATCTATCTATCTATCTATCTATATCTATCATCTATCTATCTATCTATCTATCTATCTATCTATCTATCATCTATCTATCATCTCTAAATAATGTCTATCTATCTATCTATCTATTATTTATCTATCTATCTATCTATCTATCATCTCTAAATAATGTCTATCTATCTATCTATCTATCTATCTATCTATCTATCTATCTATCTATCATCTCTAAATAATGTCTATCTATCTATCTATCTATTATTTATCTATCTATCTATCTATCTATAAATAATTTCTACCTATGTATCAATCTCTAAATATTATCTATCTATCTATTATTTATCTCAATTCTAATACTCTTATCAAAATTTTAAATTAATTTTTACAGTGCACATCAAAACCTCGAAGCAACTTGTTAATAAATTAAGTATTTTATATGAGAAACTATTTTGTTGAGGTAATTATGTCACAGTGGCGCGCTCGTGGAAGTGAAGACGCAATAAATCAGCTGCTGTCAATCATGTTAATTAGCGTCGCGCCATCGCGTTTACAAACTTTAGATCACGTTTTATTTGGTTTGTGTCGTATTTTCTCGGGGGGAAACAATGTCACCTCCAGTCACACGAGTAAGCAGTGTTTATTCAGTGCTGGGAGAGTTCTTGTACATGTGGCTCATGTTTGTCGCTCCTGTTGTCGCAGGCGAGCTCCAGGCTGGCGGTGGCGCAGCGGTATTTACTGCGCTCCAGAGCTCCGCTGGGAAACGCGTCCAATGTGCTCGGTGTTCACAGAGCTGCAGATGAGCCGAAGGTAACCTGAGCTGTCCTGATGACTGCCAAACTCTTTCTGCTGTGTGTGTAAACAGTGCTGGGAAGGGTACTTTGGAAATGCAATAGGTTACAGATTACAAGATACCATACTAAGTAGTGTAAGCAGCAGTGTGGGGTAATGCATTACAAGTAACGAGTTATGTAATCAGATTACTTAGTAACTAGCAGTGTTGAGACTAATGATCTTACTGTAGTTCTAGACTAAATATCAACATGTTTACTCATCTCACCTGCACAAAAACACTTCATTGTTCCTCAAAATCAATAGCCAGTCAAATGCAAACTCAGAATATTATACAAACCTGCAATAATTAAATGTTAAATAAGACCAATATTATTATATTTAATCCCATTTTATTAACCAATGTTTTGTTTCTGACCTTCGACGATCCAATTGAACAATACTAAGCAAAAATGACTCATTAGTGTTTGATTGTAGTTATTGCTGAATAGTGTTGAATTGTGTCATATTCTTCATGTGATTAGTTTGATCTGCGTCCTCTACTGTACAGACGTGAATCTACATTAACTTCAGTCTGAACCGGATTCACTTCACTTTTAGTGTGAAAGGGCTTTTACGTGTGTAAAATAACAAGTTTTTATATTTAAAACAAACAAGCAAGCACTGCCCAGATTTACAAAGTAACTCAAAAGTAACGTAACGCAATACTTTCCATAAGTAATGTAATTAGTTACTTTTTTAGGGAGTAACGCAATATTGGCAAGGCAGGTTTATTTACAGTATATAGCACATTTCATACACCGTGGTAATTCAAAGTGCTTTACATGAAAGGAATAATAATAATAAATACAAGGAATTAAAAAATCATAATAATCCGTAATGCTTTACTGATTAATATTGTAATGCTTTAGTATTAAAAGTAACTTTCGCCAACACTGAATGTAACTATTTCAGTTACTTAATTGAAGTAATGTAACTGATTACATTTGATTACTTTTCAAAATTTCTAACGAATGCTTTCAACAATTAATCAACACTGATTACTGTCAGACTTTCAGAATCCTTCATCGCTTTAATTAAGATTATAATAATTTCAAAAATCAGACTTTAGCGCTTCTTTTTAGTTTGAGATTGTTCTGAGGTTAAATACAGATTTTAAATCATAAGATATAGTTTGATAGCGATGATACTGTTTTTGAAATCAAATCCTTGCACAGCTATGACAAGAAACACTGGCATCTAACAATGCTTTGAAAGAAATAAAATCTTAAAAAATAAAGCATTTACATCTAGGAATGTAAAACCGTTATCAAATAAACATGTGTCCTAAACTCCTGAAACATTGGTGTCTCCTATTTTAAAGCAGTCAATGCAATTTGGGAAATAAATCAATCATATCTGTATGTGTGTGTGGAAATATTCAGAAGTAACCCCATTTGTAATCATTAACATTTTCGGATTACAGTTACATTTAATTAAATTATGTAAGTCTGTTACATGTAACTAGTTACTCCCCAACACTGGCTGCAAATAACTTTTTCTTCATTAGAGACAAAAAGCTGCACGTGTAAAGAAGGACAATGCAAAAACCAAGCGTGCAACAGCCAAACCTCCTTCAACAGAGAACCAGAACATCTCTGAGGTGTGTGACACGGTCAAGGTGAGAAATACTCTATATCAGATCTATTTTGTATGCTATTATATGCCCCAAACCTCCTTCAACAGAGAACCAGATTATTTACACTAAGTGCAAATAGACACTTTTTAAGGCGGAGTCACAAGACTCCGCCTTGTTGGCAGAGGCTACTTACAGTAACTCCGCCCACCAAGGTGTGATTGGGACAGTCAACACTGAAAAAAATACACTTGTTTAACATCAGTTTCAGTGGCGTAGATGGTAAGGCGTGTGCTTTTTGACGTGATCGAGTTCGAACCTGCCTTTTGCCGAACTATTTTTCTCCCTTTTCAAATCTCATATCGCATCGGAAAGCCATTTATTTTCAATAAAAATTAAGGAAATAACTAAAAAGTTGAAAATAAAGTATCGGGTAGGTGTAGGGAGGGCTTTAAGGTGGCATCCATTTAATAATTTGAATTAAAATGATAACTTACACTCAATACGTTATTATTGCATACTGTTTTATAATGTAGTACAATACTGAGGTGCAGATAATTGCCACTATTTGCAATAAGTAGTAAAAATAGCAGAAAATCTTGCTATTTTAACAGTGTAAATAGCGCATTTTCTTGGCGATAGATACTATTTACACTTGGTGCAAATAGCCGCTGCCTATTTGCTCTATTAAATTCATTATTGCAAGATTCTCGTGTGTGTCTGTCTTTTTCATGTTGTTGTTGTTATCAGCAGCCTGTTGCACACACTGATGTTTGTCAGGACTCTGATGCTCCTCAAGCTTTCTCCTGCCTGTTGCTCAACATCCCAGATGTGGATTCTGCAGATGCTGGCGATGCTCAGATGTGCAGTGAATATGTGCGCGACATCTATGCTTATTTACAACAGCTCGAGGTGAAGAGACCACAAAGAGATCAAGTTTTTCCGTGCAGTTACAATGAATTGGGGTTGAAGATTGAGAAACTTGGTAAAGCAGCATAAGTTTCATGCAGGCAGTCCAGATGACTTGCACTACTTTGCATTAAAGGAATAGTTCACCCAAACATGAAAACGTGCTCACCTTCACTCCATCCAAGATTAGGATGAGTTATAGATGAGATGTAGATCAGCAATGGATGCTCTGCAGTGAATGGGTGCCGTCAGAATGAGAGCTGATTAAAACATCACAATAATCCACATCACTCCAGTCCATCAGTTAACATCTGGAGAAGACAAAAGATGAAACAAATCCAGCATTAAGACATTTTTGACTAAAATCCAAGTCCGTAATCCATAATAGACCAATTTCGTGTAGACGTCACTCGCAGCTGCGCGTGCATTGTGGTGGCAGAAAAACACTGGTAACAAGTGGAGTGAAATGGTAAAAATCCACTGAATAAGAGATAAATATGTATTGTTTGACATGCCTTTGAATGTCAGAATAGGAATGTAAATCATTTTTATAGAAAACGCCAATTAGAGCTAAACGCAGACGTTTAAACGGACATGCTAATGAACGAAACCTGCTATGACAAATTTAAACAATTGGTCTACATAATATTCACATATGCAGTTCATAGGGAATATATTATATTTGCCCTACAGTTACAGCATGAAATACTATTTAAACCTATAACATTTTACATTTAACGTTACCTATTTTGTCTCACAATTCTTTTTTTTTTTCGCAAATGCAACTTTATATCTCGTATTTCGGACTTTATAACTCGATTTAACTCAACAATAGCGAGTTTGTCCATTCTGAGGGGGGGGGGGGAGCCAAAAGAGAGAATGACGAGATATAATCTCGGAACTGCGAGAATAAAGTCAGAATTTTGAAATATAAACTCAAATTGCCAATTTTTATTCTTTTATTCCATGGTTACCATAGACTGCCACTTGTAATTTTCTGCTACCAGATAGGCTCCGCCCACAAAAAAACGTCATCACTGTTTGCAAACACCAAATTGGTCTTTAATGCTTCCTCCAGTGAAAAAGTGTTCTGGTCTGAATCAGGAGAGAAATCTGCATCAGATCAAGCAGCGTTTACAAGACAAAAAGGCTCTAAACAAATAAGTGGCTGGATTTTGATGTGGATTTTTCACTATTTTAGACTGAAGCAAAAGATTAAAGTTAAAAATGCCTTAAAGATGAGTTTGTTTCTTTTGTCCTCTCAGGATGTTAATGGTTTCATTCTGACGGCACCCATTCACTGCAGAGCATCCATTGGTGAGACAGTGACGGAATGACACATTTCTCCAAATCTGATAAAGAAACAAACTTGAATTACGTTTTCAACATTTTTTTTGGGGGGGGGGGCTATTCCTTTTAAAGCATTGACATCTTTAGCTTTCAGAGAGTTTAATGGCTAGGGTTTAATGCATTCATGCTGATGTTTGTCATCTTGACTAATTAAGATTCCTGTGATTTATGCATCACCGTGTATAAAGGCTGTTGTTTGTGTTTACTAGTCTTGCTTGAATGCATGATTCTGCAGGTTGTGATGGCCGTCAGGCCGCGTTATCTGGAGGGTCAGGAGGTGAGCGGCGTCATGCGAGCGGTCACCATCGACTGGCTCATGCAGGTGCAGAGAGAGTTCAAACTACAGCAGGAGACTCTCTTCATGACCGTCAGCATCATCGACAGCTTCCTTCAGGTTTGTGATGCTCACCTCTTACATGTGGCAGTAATTGTCATGACGTCTGCTCTTCAGACCGCTGCTCAATGTGTCAGGTTTGATATTTGTAGATTTGCTTGCACTCTAATGCATTCAGTCGTGTCTGAATGTTTTTAAAGAATAACCCGGTGCCCAAGAAGTATTTGCAGCTGGTCTGTGTGACTGCAATGCTGTTGGCATCAAAGTATGAGGAGATGTACCCGCCCACAGTCGGAGACTTTGTGTTCGTGTCGGACGGCGCGTACAGCTGTGGAGATGTTCGCCGAATGGAGAGAATCATCCTAAAGCGCTTAAACTACAGCCTCGGCCGACCCATTCCTCCTCTCTTCCTACAGAGGGCCTGTAAGGTTGAACAGGTAATTTATACACTACTGCTTCAGCGTTTGGTGTTAGTTAGATGTTTTTGAAATGTCTCTTCTGCTCTCAAAGTCTCATTTATTTGGTCAAAATTACAGTAATATTGTGAAAAAATATTACAGTTTAAAACAGCTGTTTTCTATGTGAATATGTGTTAAAATGTAATTTATTTCTGTGATCAAAGCTGTATTTTCAGCATCATTACTCCAGTCTTCAGTGTCACGTGATCTTCAGAAATCACTCTAATGTGCTGATTTTGGTATGACCCTAAAATTAAAGCAATATTTCACTAAAAAATGAAAAATTGCTGTTAATTTCCTCTCCCTCAGGCCATCAAAGATGTAGATTACTTTTTTTTCTTCAGTAGAACCATAAAGAAGATTTTTGGCTCAAACTGTGGTCCTTGGTGGTACTTTAAGAGTCAAA
This sequence comes from Aspiorhynchus laticeps, assembly GCA_023376895.1. Classification (NCBI taxonomy): domain Eukaryota; kingdom Metazoa; phylum Chordata; class Actinopteri; order Cypriniformes; family Cyprinidae; genus Aspiorhynchus; species Aspiorhynchus laticeps. The sequence goes on from CM041798.1 coordinate 24,867,314, forward strand.
AAAAGAAAAAGCATATCAGGCAACACTAAATGAACACCTATGTCTCCTGATGATATATAGAGGTCTTATGAAGCAAAACAATCGGTCTGTGCAGGAAACTGAACATTATTTACAACATTATTACCTGTAATACCTGTTTTTGTCTTATTGTTTTTCTATTAATTATATTATTTTTGATAAATTATTTGTATTTATTATTATTAATAATAATCATATTTTTATTATTTTTCTTTTTCTTTTCCAGGGTGTTTGTATATTTGTTTTTTTTATGCTTGTATTAAAATGTATGTTTTCCTGTATGCACATGTCTTTGTTTATAGTTGTAGACTGTGGGTGGATGAATAGGGGAGTGAGCTGTTGTTTGACTGTTTAAGTGATATTTATTTTTATTATGTATGTTTTTTATATGTATGTGTATGTGTATGTGTATGTGTATGTGTATGTGTATGTGTATGTGTGTGTGTGTGTGTGTGTGTGTGTGTGTGTGTGTGTGTGTGTGTATGTATGTATGCATGCATGTATATACGTATATATGTATATGTATATATATGTGTATGTTGTTGTGTATTTTTTTTTTTGTATATTGTGTTGTATCTTGTATTGTTTCATGTATGCGCTATTGGGTCCCCCTCGAAAATGAGATGAAGCATCTCAAGGGGCTTTCCCTTAATAAATTCAAATTCAAATTATTACCTGTAATCCTCAGGCAAACGGAGGAATCTGATTATTTTCCATGAACTGGTTCTTTCAGACAGTTTGTTTCAATGAACTGCCCAATATTTTTATGGAAGCAGTGATGCATTTCATTTTTCAGGCTTCACAGATGAATAGAAAGTTCAAAAGAACAGCATTTATTTGAAATATAAATCTTGTGTAACATTATAAATGTCCTTACTGGCACTTTTGATCAATTTAATGCATCCTTGCTGAAAAGTATTTTTTCTAAAATCTTACTGACTCGAAACTTTTGAACTGTAGTGAATGTTTTATTAATTGATTGATAGGCTTCTGATTATTAGTTTTTTCCTGGATGTAGATTGATTAATATCAGAATGATCATGTTTGAGTTGCACAAGTAAACAGTTTCTCGTCCTTGTCTGTGGCAGCATGAGAATGGAAAATTGCACATATTTTGCTCGCTCACTTACTTTAAAGAAAAAAGTCCACAATTAAAAAAGAAAACAAGACATTTCCAATCATGTCACTTTTTTTTTTTTTTTTTTTTTTTTTTGGCTAAAATTTCTGATTTCTAGAAAAATAGTATTTATTTAAAAAAAAAATTCTTCAATAAAAATTTTGATTGGATCAAACCCTCACTCTTCTTCTGCTCACTATGGCATCAAAAGCCACACATTGATTGATTATCCTCCTGCTATCGACTCCAAATAAAGGCGCTTAAAAGGTTCTTCACAGCGATGCCACAGAAGAACCATTTTTGGTTCCACAAAGAACCATTCAGTCAAAGGTTCATCTCTTTCTGACCTTTTTATAATCTGAAGAGCCTTCTTTCACCACAAAGAACCTTTTGTGAAACAGAAAGGTTCTTTATGGAACCATTTAGACAAAAATGTTCTTCTATGGCATCCTGAAGCACCTTTATATTTAAAAGTGTTGTTCTGCTCACTTTGGCATCAGAAGCCACACATTGATTGATTATCCTCCTGCTATCGACTGCAGGCCGGTCCGAGGGAGCTCGAGCTGGCGTCGTTCCTGATGGAGGTGGCTGTTCTGGACTATGATCTGGTCCACGTTCCTCCGTCTCTCACTGCAGCGGCTGCGTTTGCGGCGTCTCGGAGGATTCTTGGCTTCGGCCGATGGGTGAGGCATTCACCTGGTGCTCTGTGTGTGGTTTTCAGCTGAGATTAGTTGATCTGCATGTGTAAAACACCCTACAAAGCACACGTCTGTTTGAGTAAGCAGCGTTTAGAGAAGCGTGTGAAATATTGAAAGTAATCCAGTGGCAGCGACAGCATGTGAACGTTTCATCTTGATGATAACTGTTTGGCAGAGCGCGAGTCTGCAGCATTACACCGGATACAGCGAGGAGACCTTGGCTCCGGTGATGCAGGCCGTCATACGGACGCTGGAGGAGGTTACTGAGCAATGCAAGGTGAGACCAATCTTAAATTCTTCTGCTGAAACATCTGGTTTAAAATACATCTCTGGCTCTTTGACGCATTGCTCTTGTTATTCTAAGTTGCTTTGGAAGCATCTGCTAAATGCATATTATTCCCCTCAGTTGCAGGAGATCAAGAGCAGGTATGTGAAGGTTTCTTCAAGCATCTGCAAGATTGACGTCGACGGATTCTCTAGTGATCTTTGGTGCAAAGATCGGATTTAATTTTGATGCACTTGAGTTTTTAGGCACTTAAACTGATTTGTATCAGGTTTTAATTATGCTTTTTAATCCTATAATCGTTGTATACAAGCTAAAGTGTGATTTTTACTATACTGTATGAATGTACGCCAATGAATGATGTATTTAAATGTAAGATTGCATTTGATACCTAGACGGTCAATAAATGATTATTCATTTGATTACAAAATCCATGCAACTGTTTTTCCTTCAATCCACGTTAAGTCTAAAACTATTGCAAATAGATGATTGAATTTGAGTCCAGAGTCTTTCATTTGTGCACTTATTTACTGTGACGGCGAATCAAACTGGACAAATTAAATGGGACTCTCTCTGGAGGGTTGAACTGCTTTGCTGCATGCTATGCTTCTGTCCTGAAGGACACTGGTGTTAAAGAGAGATATTACTTCATAAAACACCACAACAGTGTGTCCCTGGCTCCTGTGAGTAATGTGTGTCTGTGTCTTAGTTCTTCAGTAAGAAACACACACATACAACAAACAGTGTTTACAGCATGCCAGGGTTTGTTTGGAAAAAGCAACCGGATTTATGAATGTTTTAATTTCTCAACTTAAATGGCATTGCTTTTTACATTTCTGAAGCATGGACTTTGAATGAGTTACTGACAGATTGATGCACCACAGATTTGGATTGGGTTTGTTTTTGTAAAAGCATGGGTTTTTGTCATGCAAAAGGATGCTTCAGGTGCTGTCCAGGTGTTCATTTGCACTTTTGACCGACTGATGGCACACAATGAGAAACTCTTACATGTGTTTTAAGTGTCTGCTGACCTGAAGAATGAACTCTGGGATGTTTTATTCACCAACACTCTTAAAGATTCAAGGCTTTTATCTTGTAAGGCCACATTAGAGTATTTGGTCACACTTTATATTAGGTGGCCTTAACTACTATGTATTTATATAAAAAAAATAAGTACAATGTACTTATTGTGTTCATACTGTATTGCAAAACACTATTGCTGCTATTGAGGTGGATACGGGTAGGTTAGGGACAGGTTAAGTGGTATGGGTAGGTTTAAGGGTGGGTTAAGGTGTAAGGGATGGGTCAACAGTGTAATTATAAATGTAATTACAGAAATTAATTACAGATGTAATTATATATAGGTATTTTTAAAAATATAAGTACAATGTAAAAGCATGTATGTACACAATAAGTGCATTGCACCAAATTATTAATTTAAATGCAGGTACATAGTAGTTAAGGCCACCGAATATAAAGTGGAACCGAATATTTTAATATTTTCTGACTCTTTCATTACAAACGCCTGTAACCCAGATTTCAGCTGTTTTTAACTCATGTTGTGTTCTGGTCGTTTTGACCCGGAGAGGATTTTCTTCTTCCAGTGCTAGTTGATGTTATTGCATTGGAGTAAACTTACTGACTTTGCTCACAGTGTATCAAAACTTCCCAAAAATTAGTTTTTATTTATTTTATTTTTTTTACCCCACATTGTTACACTTGAGGCATTTCCAGTCAAAAAAGACCGGCCTACAAAAAAATTGCATATAAATCTCTCATTATGCTTTATTATCTTTTAATCTTGGATTTAGTCTCTTTATCAGCTTGTTTTATTTCAGTTATCACAGGTTTTGATTGATCGTAGGCCTCATTGATCTGAGCATTTGCAGCAGTTTTTGAGTGAATATTGTCATAATTATCCACAATTTTTTTTTCACTCAAAAGCTGAAATGCATGCGCTCAGATCAATGAGACTTACGATCAATCAAAACCTGTGCTAATTGAAAGACAAGCTGATAAAGAGATTAAATGATATAGCAGAATGAGAGATTAACAACTAATTTCTAATAATAATAATAGTAATTTTTGACCGGCAATGTTTTAAGAACCTATAATGCAACATACAGAATGAATTGCTGAACACAGGTTGCTGCAGTGCAAAGAACTTTAGGTGAAGTCAGCAAAATTGGGACACTTTTTGGTAAACTGTATTAAATACAAATCTATTCTACCAACACTTTTTATGCTTTAAACAAATTCTCAAAGTCTCTTGTATCTCTCGCAATGTTTTTGAAGGAAAATGGGTTGTTGTTATATAAAAAGATTAAATGTTAAGCACCCATTTTTTTCAGGTAAATTGGGACACTGCATCTGGTAAAGTGGGACACACGTTTATCTAGTTTGTGCTTACAAAATACAATTTCTTACAGCAGGACATTGTATAAATAATCTTTTTCAATAGAAAATCTTCAGAATTTAAAAGGATAACTTTATAAATATAGATTATAAGAATAAATACTACTGGATTGTGTTATTGATTGTAAACTCATAAACACTTAACATTTATTGAATTAAAACACTAACAGAAGGACAAAACAAAGAATTGAATCACTTCAACAGAAGTACAATGCACTATATGTAGTAAAAAGGCACAATTTCATCCATGATGTGCCTGCTGCTGTATGTGTGTGCAGTACGTGTTTGTATCCAACTGTGTGTGTGTGTGTGTGTAACACGCGTTCATATTTGTGTGTTTAAGTAATGCGTGTAAGTATGGTCAACTTAATATTCACAAATTTCTATTCTTATTTTTTTTCTTTACCCGTCTTCTGCCTAGTTTGTGGCATTTTCTGTAAAACAAAATTTCTCCCATTAAGCAATGTTATCTTTTAAGTTATAGGATGTCCCACTTTAGCTGAATGCTACTGTCCCAATTTATCTTGCATGTTCAGGTAAATTGGGACAGTAACAAAACTTGATATCTTTTTAAAAATAGAAGAAACTTAAATACAAATTTATATTGTCGAATACTGTTTGTAGCCTATTATAATTTAAATCTTAATTTTATTAGTTAAACTATGCAACTATAAACTATGCGCTTATACTTTCTCAGACCTTCCAGCACTCGAGTGGAAACCACACCCAAATGATTTACATTTGACTCATCAAATGTTGATAATCAAATCAAGTACTGTTATTACAACATTTCAAGACCACCCATTATTATCAGCATTTTTTTTAAAAAGAGCACTACACCTAAAGCTTATCTGTCCCATTTTAGCTTATGTCCCACTTTTACTGACTTAACCCAAAACCGTTCTAACTGCTCATTACAGGCAAATTATTGTACACAAATCTAATGAATCAAAAACACAAATTTCATGAATGCAGACAGCCAAGTCATCAAATATGAGAAATGCGCAATAATAGCATGCACACGCCACAAATACAACACCAGAAATCAGTGCGCGTTTCAATTTAAGAAAAAGTTGTCACAGTGTTTTTGAATTATTTTTTTTCTGCCAAAACACCAGCCACAACACTATCCCGAGCATCTGTTTGTCACTACGAGCTGCAAAGTTTTCCGATGCACGAGTTAACCCTTTATGGTACAGAGTTTCCATATGGCAACTATTAATTTCTACTCATTTTCTTGTTATTCTATGGAAAAATAATAATAATACAATGTATTGCACTAAGGGAGATAAAAGGGCAGGCCTTAAGGTATTCAATGATATGCTGTTTTTAAGTCACATGACTTTTAAATGTCCATCCAAAACTCTTTTTCCTCACACAGAAGACACCTGTTGAAGTGCTCCAGAAATTGCTCTGTTAACCTCATTTCTAAACATCTCTTCTCAAGGGGGATTTTTTATTTATTTTTTATTTTTTTTTGCAGTAAATTAGATTTATTTTTAAATTCACAATTTAACTTTATCTATCATAGTTTTACTGTAAATTGAGAAGATATAAATGTTTCCATATGGCAACGCTGTACCAGTGTAATTGCAGTAATGCATTTTCCCATTGGGATTTTTTATAGATAGTAGCATCAATAATATGATTGCAGTTATTTATTTATTTGAAGTGTTTATTGTAGTATAGTTGTATTTATGTATAAAACAAAATTATTTCTTCTCTTCAAAAAAAAAAAAGAAAAAAAGAATACATCAATATTTTACAGAAAGGCCAATAGGAAGAGTGCTCTTCTATGTGAGGAAGGTTATATTATAAGTAGCCTATCTATTTATTTTCGCACATAATTCAACACATTTCTGATCAAATCCGTGCTTTCTTGTGTTTCCAGTGTCAGAGTGCACCGATAGGTGGCAGTGAGTATCTCAGGTAAAAATTCCCAATATATCCCAGCAGCCGCTCAGCTGTCACACACACACACACACACACACACACCGCGCGCGCGCACGGAGAGAGCGCAGAGTTTCTCCAAACAGAAAGTGATAGAGTCGGTGAACGGGAGCCACAGCAGCGCTCGGTTTTATCTCGTGTCGGAGTTGTGAGCAATGCGCTGGCAGCATGGCCAGATGGTTCAAGGAGCACCTGGGTTTCAAAACCACCAAAGCCCCGCCACCGGCGCCTCCGAAACCGGACTACCGACACTTCCACACCGCCGTCTCCAGCCTCCAGACGCCGCCGGGCACCGGGCTACTGTCCGCGCAGCCAGACATCCTCACCGCCTACAAACTCCAGAAGGAGCTGGACTTCGAGGATCCGTACACGCCGGGCGGAACCGTGCCCTTCTCCACCGGACCGAGCTCCGCAGGCGCGCCGGAGGTCAAGTACGTGTCTCCGAAGCACCGGCTGATCAAGGTGGAGACGGCGGAGCGCAGCGGAGGGACCGCGGTCAAACCCCCCTGCTCCTCCCCGCCCGCTGACCCCGAGAACGGCACGCAGGAGAAGGTAAGAGCGCTCACCTCCACAGGTACCGATGGGACCAGATTGGGTAACACTTTACAATAAAGTGACATTTGTTAACATTAGTAACATGAACAAACAATGATCAATACATTTATTACACTATTTATTAATCTTTGTTAACGTTAGTTAATAAAACACAGTCGTTCATTGTTAGTGCATTAACTAATGTTAACAAACACAACTTGAGATTTTAATAATGCATTAGCAAATGCTGAAATTAACATTAACTAAGAATTACAGATTGCTGTAGAATTGGTTATTCCAGGATGACACAAGTTTTTAATCCTCCAGCATGTTCTCTCTGCTGAGTCCCTTTATCCATCAATCATGTTTTATTAGATTGTGCTGGTTTTAACTCATTGAGAATTTTTTTTTTATTATTCAGTTAACTCTTTTGAAGAGATTTTCAACAGTTAAGCCAAATACAGTTTTGGAGATTTAGCAAAAATAAATGATAAAAACATGATATAATTCAGTCATAATATTTCTTGCCATGAAAATAGCCGCAGAAGCTGTAATGGTGTTAAACACAAACAAACACGCGATGCTGAACGGGACACATAACATTTGTGTGCTATGCTATTTAAATAAAATCTTAAAACATATTTAGATTTTTACTAACCTGTTTTGAATTATTTTTTTATTCATATTTATTTTTAATAAATCAGTTTTATATTTATATATATTTTTTTTTTTAAATTTAATTTTTTTTTGTTCATTTTAAGTACTTTTTTGTATTTAAAAATTGTTTTATTAGTAAAAACTGTTTTATTAATTTGTGACCCTGGACCACGAAACCAGTCATAAGGGTCAAATTTCAATAAATAATATTTCCATTGATGTATGGTTTGTTATGATAGGACAATATTTGGCTGAGATACAACTATTTGTAAATCTGGAATCTGAGGGAGCAAAAAAATCTAAATATTGAGAAAATCACCTTTAAAGTTGTTCAAATGAAGATATTCTGCATTGATCTAATGACTCAAAAACACAAATGTCCTGAATGCACACAGCCAAGTCATCAAATATGGGAAATGCGCATTAATAATAACATGCAGAATACTGCGCCAGAAATCAGCGTGTTTACATTTTTAAGAAAACAGGGTTTTTGAATTCATTAGATGAATTGATTCATTAGATCAAAACTTAAGTTTTGATATATTTACGGTTGGAAATTTACAAAATATCTTCATGGAACATGATCTTAATATCCTAATGATTTTTGGCATAAAAGAAAAATGGATAATTTTGACTCATACAATGTATTGTTGGCTATTGCTACAAATATACCCGTGTTACTTATGACTGCATAAGTAATACAAGTAAAAAATAAAAATATAATTTTTTTTCATATTTATATTTAAATATTTAGAGGTAGTGTCATCACAGTGTTGAAATATTTGACAATAACAGGGTTTACACATTCTGGCATGCTTTGTGAGGGTAAAGGCCACGCTTTAGCAGAGAAGCTCTGCCTCAAACCGGTTAAACGAGTTGTTTTATTATGTGCTCCACAACGGTTACCGACATCCAGAAACACAATCCGTCGGTCTGAGTCTGGGTTTGACTGCTGTTAACATCCATAAACATCTCTGAGCTGCCTGAGAATCCACATCTGCATGGCTTTTGGTTATTCTTGATATTTTAGGGTCATTATAGCGCCCATATATGTTATATTGGTTTCCATATTTTTTGGAATGACAATTTTATCATTGCTCCAGAAGGTGGCTGTGTTTTAGATTCGTCCCACATGTGAATCAAACCACCCAAGATGAAAATACACAGAGGTCAACAACAGTAATGGTGACCTTTGACCTCTAGTGGAAGTCAGTCATTTGCCCCCTAGAGTCTTAATGACCGTTTTCAATGTTTTGCAGTGCTTAGTGATGCATTTAATGGTATGGTCAGTGAAAATATTGGTCGGTCGAGTGGAAATCTGAATGCTTGGATGCGTGTTGAGTTTATTTGAGCATCCTCCGCGCTTCATACCTGCCACACCTTACGCTCTCAGGTTAGTGATCTGATGCATGCATGCTTCAAACAGTGCACACACATGTTATCTTCAGTCAGGGTGCTGTCACTGTCATTCTCCTTCTTGCGAAGCTGATTAACGTTTCAAGCCTTCATGTCAAACACAGACAACAAGCAACTGACTCATCAATCCTGGTAAATACCGCAGCTTCTGCGCTGTCTAATTAAAAGCTGCAGTCGCTGAGAGAGTGTTGTTTGTGCTGGACGGCTCTCTTATCAAATGCTGTTTGTCCCGATTACTGAATTACAAGGTTGTTGAAGGAAGAGATACTGCATACGATCATATGGGAAAACATAGGTGTGTGTGTCAAGGTTTGGCTGGTTAAAATATCTTGATTACACCTGCTGGTAACTTACCATCTGCGTCCACTGATGGCCATTTGAAAATAGCTGTGTGTTTAACGTACAGTATATGCTTAAAGAAGTCTCTTCTGCTCACCAAGGCTGCATTTATTTAATCAAAAATACAGTAAAAATTTGAAATATTATTGTAATTTAAAACAGCTGTTTTCTATGTGAATATCTGTTAAACTGTAATTTATTTCTGTGATCAAAGCTGTATTTTCAGCATCATTACTCCAGTCTTCAGTGTCACATGATCTGCAGAAATCATAATAATATGCAGTTAAATGTATGACCCTAAAAATTAAAGGGATACTTCACCCAAAAATGAAAATTAGCTGTTAATTTACTCACCCTCAGGCTATCAGAGATGTATATGATTTTTTTTCTTCGGTAGAACAGTAAAGAAGATTTTTAGCTCAAACTGTGGTCCTTGGTGATACTTTAAAAAAAAAAAAAGCATATCAGGCAACGCAAAATTAATATGCATGGCTCCTGATGATATATTGAGGTCTTACGAAGCGAAACGATCGGTCTGTGCAAGAAACTGAATGTTATTTACAGTATTGTTGTTAAATCTCTTGTTTTCAATAGATTTAAATTGAATAAAACCAGCTAGACGAGGAGGAGCTAAACCATGCATTAGGGCTGTGCAATTAATCAAAATTCAGTTTCGGCCTCCAACGATTATGAAAATACAATAAACGAGATAAAACGATTATGGCGCCCCATTCCGCCCCCTTTCCAGCGGTGCGCTTTCACTCCATAAAAGCCCATTTTCACGTGTAAATCAGTAAAATCATGTAACGTGACTTTTGCAAAATTGGACGTGCTTGAGTTATTAAAGTTGATTAGATTTATTAATGTTTTTAAAAGCGCAGAAGAGAACTTGCGCTCAGAGACTGAACACAACACGGACATGTTAAGTCATCTTTTAGCGCCTAAAAGCTCAAATACATGCAACAATGTGTCAAAATGCGGCGTTTAGTGATTATTCACGTAAACCCTCGCCGGTTATGTAATAAATGAATGTAAACAGATGATAGCGTGTAACAGTAAATTGTATCCGTGCGGCTCTTAAAGAGACAGCGTGCTATATTCCTGCTCCGACTGTGTGCTTAATATTAATCAAACAACAAAAGACAATCACTCACTGCTCTTTACAGAAGGTCTTTTGTAGCTTTAATTAGAAACAAATTAAGTTTAATTATTACAGTGAAGACTACGCTGTTTTATTTTACATTTGATTATTACATTTCTATAGTAGGCTGTTAACTTGAATACTTTAGATTTGCATTAAAAAAAATGTTTGGTTATACGGCACGCTAATAATCGTGTTAAATAATCGTGATTACAATATTGACCATTATGATTTGCGTCATAATCGAGCAGCCCTACCATGCATAATCTTATAAAC
>CM041798.1:24883157-24890657 GCA_023376895.1 Aspiorhynchus laticeps
TTTCTCTATACAATGAAAGTGATTTTTGGGTGAACTATCGCTTCAGAAATGGTTATATTAATTTGAACTAACATCATTCATATTGTCAGTGAACTAGTTAATTATCTGAGCATCAATATATTAATATGCATCTCATATTCATATGTTAGGAGACACCTAATTTTAATTAGTTTATGATCTTAACTTTCTGATCTTTTTGTTCGTGACAAATTCTTGAAATTGGTTTTGTATGCAAGTAAAAATGATACTTCCGTTTTATAATTTTGGAAAATAGTAATAATAATGAATAAATAGAGTATTTGTATCTTGATCAATTCCATGTTAAAAAGCATTCGGTGAAGAGAAATAGAAGATTAGTGTTTTTCAGCTGCTTACACACAAAATCTTTCCTTGTCACACAGTTTCTGAAAGCTGTCACTCAAACAGCAGAAGTTTTTTTAATTTTAAAAAATTATTTTTTTTCAATTTAATTTAACACTTTTTGCAAAACACAACACACAATTCTCTATAACACACACAAATCTACACTGTAAAAAAATTCCGTAAAATTTACAGTAAAAAACTGGCAGCTGTGTTTGCCGGAATTCTACCGTAAGAAATACGGTAACAACATTTTAGGTTTTAACTTAAATTTACAGTTAAATACCGTAATTTCATTAACTGATATAATGTTAATATACCAACCTATTGAAGTACTGAAATCTGTATCTTTGTAATACACTGATAACCACCAAAAGCAGGAGCTGATGAGAGTCACATGATGAACCAAAGCAGCTTTTAAATAATAACATATATAGAAGAAGCACAGCGTCATTCACACAAACACTGATCGCCATCATGATGAGCTCAATAAACTGAAATATGCAATAATCATTAATTTAACAACATTAGATGTAACACACAACCCTAATAAACATAACTGATAAGAAAAAACTAAGAAGAAACAGTTATTTCAAAGAAAAAACATCAAATTCAAACAAAATTTGAAATGCAACGCAATTCTGGGAACATCAGTTTACAGTTTTTCCTGTAAATTTTACAGGAACTTACCGTTAACCATTTAACAGGTTTTTACTCTAGCATTTTCACAGTTCACAATCACGATCATTTTTTTTTTGCAGTGTAACAGGATATTATGGCAAAGGTGTTTGCAAATGTTTGGTTTTGAGATGTGTTTGTGATATTTTGAATGCAGTGCTTTATTTAGCAAGAGATGTGAGGTGTTTTGTGTGTAAAGTTTTGAAAAAAAAGGTAAAGTTTTGAAAATAGTAAGTAAGTAGTTGAAAAAATCTGTAAGTGCCTGTAGTGAATGAGTTGAATCCTTGAAATGGAAAAAATCACATTCCACCGCACTGAAAAGTCTATTCTTAATCTATTCACATGATAAACACTGGCTTACATCACTCCATAAGTACAGCAGACAATCAATAGTTTTCTCTTCATTGCTTTGAATGTGTTGAGTACGGTTGAGTTGAGTTGGATGCATCTCTATGGCAACTGTGTGTGTGTGTGTGTGTGTGTGTGTGTGTGTGCGTGCGTGCGTGCGTGCATGCGTGTGCAGATATGTGAGCTATTCCTAATTGAATGTCTGAAGAAGGCGCTTGACCTCCGCTGAAAGACAGGAGTGTTGCAGGCATGCGTGTCTGTATTGAGTCTGCCGTCGCTCCGCAGCATCAGGAGATGATACGAGTGATCAGCGATGACTGCTGCTGAGTTTAAGGCATCCAGCACATCCTCATGTGCATTGCTCTGTGATCTTTTAATGTAATTCTGGCTTTGCAAAGAGGTTTTTGAAGGATCAATGTCAGGTTAAACCTCACATCTTACACATGATCATCTTTTTGGTGTTTGACAGAAGATCCTCCTCATTTCTGAAATTATTATTATGTTTACGTCACGCTCAAGTATTTTGTAGCAGGGTTATTATTGCTAACTAATACTGACACTCGAACCATTAACAAGAATTTTCATTGCTTTATCATTAAAAATATTTTTTTTTATCAAAACAACGTTACCTAAAATAAAATAAAAAGAAACCTTATAATATAATATGATATATAATATATAATATAATATAATTTATAATATAATATGATATATAATATAATATATAATATAATATAATATATAATATATTATAATATATAATATAATATAATATAATAATATATAATATATAACATAATATATAACAATATAATATAATATAATATATAATATATTATAATATATTAAAAACTTTTAATTTCAGATAGGCAAGGCGACATTTCTCATTTGAATTTAATTTAAATTGATGTACTATAACTAAAACTGAAATAAAAATTATTAAAAACTATATAGACAAAACTACTAAAATGACAAAACAAAATTACTAAAAAGTTAACTAAAATGAAAATCGTAAAATGTAAAAAATAATAAAGTATTGTAATAAAAAGAAAAACATATATATATACAAAAAACCCTACAAAATTACAAAAACACAATAAAATTACTGAAAACTTTTGTATGAAGGACACTCATTCAGGGGCTTGTTTAGTGAGATTTAACCAGAAAATATTTTAGAATGTTATCATACGTAAAACAAATAAAAATCTGATGTATTTTACTGTTTGCTTGGTTTTTATTTTGTGTTTATGTAACTCTTGTATTATTCCAACTCAGTTTTTGTCTTGAAGATGGCCTTAGATGCATGGCAATACAAATAAATACTATCACTACTAAAAAGTCAGGGGCGCCGTTATGGGGGATGCAGAGTATGCTGGGCATATGGGCCCAGGGCGCTAGGGGGCCCCAAGTCACAACTTTGGTCGATATATTTTTTTTTAATAATTATAAATATATTTTTTTACATACAAGAACACGTTAACTAATAATATTGTAGTAAAATTAAATAAAAAATTAAAATGATAGAAAGTGAGACGTGAACGTAAGCACGCTCTCTGGTCACTTCAAAATACAGCGCATGACGTTAACCGCAACAAAAAATAACACGATGGATGAAAAGAAACACCTGTCAGGAGCACAAAAGCGAAAACGTAAAAAAACTAGAGATGAAGACGTTAAAAGAATGAAAGTTTCCCTTACGAACTGGGTTCTTACGAATAAGAATAAACAAAATATTGGAGATTGTAGTGACAGACAGGGACAGACTGAACATGCTAATTGTTACGGCCTCAGTGCGGACACTAGCAGCGAAACGGGACAGCAGATTAGCAATAAACAAGCAACAATCTGCAGAGACGAAACAGTAGGCCTACGAAAGGACAGCATTCAAGTCAGCGGAAGCACCAGCAATGACGACCTCGGAGAGACAGGCCTACAGGTTAGCGAGAGTAAGGCCGCAACATTTCACATTGATGGCGCTAATAAACAAGCAACTGTCGGTGAGAGTGAAGCAGGACTGTCCGCCAGCACGCCCAGTGTCACTGATGATAGCGTTGAACAACCAAGTAAAACAGACAATGTAAATGTCGATGTGCTGCTTGATCATGACCCCTCAAACTGGCCTTGCCCAGATAAAGTCACTGATTCCTTTCGTATGATGCTGACCGGGAATGGTCCTCCGAAATTCCCAGATGGTCCATTCCCAAGATCACAGGACAGTAACAGATGTTTTTCAAAAGCCTACTGCTATAGAAGATTAACAAATTGTGAACGAGTGGAACGGGACTGGTTGATGTTTTCCCATAAAACAAACAAAGTGTACTGCTTTGCGTGCAAAGTTTTCGGTGGAGAAAAAACACACAACAGCCGCTTCGTGAAAGGATACGGTAACTGGCGATGTCTGTCAAGTAGATTAAAGCAACACGAAACAGGACCCAACCACACCGACGCTTACTTAGCATGGAAAGAACTTGAAACTAGGCTAAGACTGGGTAAATGCATTGACAATCAACTACAAGTTGCGATGGAAGAAGAAAGGACGAGATGGAAGCAAGTGCTGACCAGGGTGCTGGACTGCATTTTGTTCCTTGCAGAGAGGAACTTACCTTTACGAGGTAAAAATGCCCTGATTGGAAATCCAAGAAATGGAAACTTTCTTGGATTAATTGAGCTTTTAGCCTGTTACGACATTGTCATGGCTCAGCACATTCAAGAAATATCGACAGAAAAAAAGTGTACTTCATATTTAAGTTGGTGTACACAAAATTAATTCTTAAAATGCATTGCAGATTGTGTGTTAGATAAAATCAGCAAACAAGTAAGAGATGCGAAATATTATGCAGTTGAATTTGACTGCACGCCCGACATATCCAAGCAAGAGCAAGCTTCAGTCATAATTCGACATGTTGACATTGATGAGAACAAAGTAGCTAAAATAGAGGAATCGTTTGTGGGATTCAGCGCAGTTACTGACACAACAGGTCAAGGACTTGCGGAGACTTTAACTGCCACATTGGAAAACCTAGGTATTGACCTATTGAATTGTCGTGGTCAAAGTTATGACAACGGATCAAATATGAGAGGAATTCACCGAGGTGTACAAGCTTTAATTCTGGAAAAGAATCCAGATGCATTGTTTATGCCGTGTGCGAGTCACAGCCTTAATTTGCTATTGTGCGATGCTGCCTCATCAAACAGAGCATGTTTGAATTTTTTCGGAACTGTTCAAGACTGTACACTATGTTTGCATCTTCAGTGAAACGCTGGGACATTCTGAAACCGTTTGTGGACATAACATTAAAACCCCTCAGCGATACGAGATGGGAGGCCAAACTGGACTCGGTCAAAGCTCTGAGGTATCAGCTCGGTGGCGTACTCGACGCTTTGGAAAATCTTGAACGTGAGTCTAAAGATGGGAAAATTTCTTCAGAGGCACATGCACTGTCTAATGAAATACAGACTATGGAATTTATGACTTGTCTTGTTATTTGGAATGACATGCTGACCGAAATCACACGCGCCAGCACAGCCATGCAATCTGCCGACATTTCGCTGGATACAGCTGTTTTGTTGATTGACAACCTGAAAAAGTTATTTTCCCAGTACAGAGAGGATGGGTTTGAAAAGGCTGTGACAGATGCGCGTCTTTTAGCGAATGAATGTGATGCCTCTACAGAGTTTGCACAGAAAGCGCAAAACATTTCACAATGAAGTGAGCGCTGGACAATCAGGGCACCAGGACGCCCAACTTCATTTCAAACAAACAGTGTTTTATGTAATCGTTGACACCATAAGCAGTGAACTCAACACAAGATTTGAAAATCTGGGGCGGATTTCTGAGAAATTTCGTTTCATTTTGCAAATGAGTGAAATGTCAAAGGAGGATTTAGAAGAATCCGCAAGGTGCTATGCAGCAACGTCGCGGGATGTGTCGAACGACCTAATTCAAGAAGTCTGTAGTGCAAGCGGCCTTCTATGTGCGTGCAAAACCGCAATTGAAAAACTTAACTTCATTCTTCAGAGAAACCTTGAATCATTATTCCCGAATTTGGTTGTTGCATTAAGAGTGTTCCTTACCATGCCTGTCACAGTGGCCTCTGCAGAGAGGTCATTCAGTAAACTAAAACTTATAAAAAATGATCTGCGATCTACAATGGACCAAGACCGATTAGTGCATCTGGCACTCATATCAATAGAGCACGCAGTTGCACGATCCACACCCTTTGATGAAATGTTAGAAAAATGGGCAAGCATGAAAACAAGACGTGTTCAAATTTAATTGTGTGTTACCTTTATATCAGAAAAGTTTAAGAGATGAAACTATTAATTTTGCTGGCTACCAGTTCTTTTTTTATTGTATAAGACTGCAGAGTTAAAACTTCTGTTCAGCTATTCAGTTAAGCTTGTTGCGGTGCGCCGCTTTTATGGGTTTTTAAATTTCTTTATTGTTAGATTGTAATATCGTACTAAGAATAGAAATGAAACCTGTTACAAATAATTTTAACTGTAAAAAAATATTTTTGTAATGATGATTAAAAAACAATGAAATAAATAATAAGGGTTGTATAGAAGACGAGTTAAAACTGCAAGCACGGTTAGATATTTATGTATTAAAGTTAGCTAAAACTGAAACTAAAATTAAAACCTTAAAAACATTTTCGTTACTTGAAATAAAATATTTCAATGTTATTTGAAATAATATAAATGTTAAGTAATAAACTATTTCATTTTCTTATTCGGTGTCTTTCAATTTCTTATTAAAAGTCAAACACACACACACACATCAGTAAGAAGGGGGCCCACATTTCTGTCTTGCATACCCCTTTAAAATGCTTCATGGCGCCCCTGTAAAAAGTGATGTGTAAAAATTGAAAATGATTTAAAAAAATCATAAAAATGTGATACAAAAATGCTGCTTTGTAGTGAGTAAGAACAGAAACTATCCAGCCGGGTCACTGACAGTAATGCACTTTTCTGCATGTAAGCAATGCTGGAGTTTGTGGTGAGAAAACATTGTGAAATGTCTTGTGGTGATTGACTCTGCATTAATTACAGCTTTGCAATCCTTAATTGAGATTGTCCTGAGTCAGCACCACAATCCTGATTCACCAGAACTCATTTTTAGGACTTTTTATTTTTTAATGTTTTTTTTTTAATGCAAATCGTAATTTACAAATATTTTTTGCATTGCAGTAATGAGAAGCTGGCAATATTATAAATAAAATAAATGAATAAATAAATCTGAAATAAATGCAGTCTTAATGATCCTAAAAATATGCTCAGTGTTGTTTATAAATATCTATCTTTTGATTTTGGGTTGAAATATCTTGAACTGTCAATGCATACAGATACAGAAATATTATTTTGCAACTGATACTAATATGTGTATAGAGCACATTCTGAAATATTTGCATGCATTATAAATATGCATGTTTAATTTTTCTAAAAAATATATATATTTCAGTAGTTTTTTTACAAATAATATATATTTTTTATAGTTTTAGTTAACAATAATAACCCTGGTTTAATCAAGCTATTTTTAAAAACAACTTTCTACAACATTATTATTTTTTTTTAATTCAATTTATTGATTCATGTGTCATGAAAAACACTGGTTTAAATGGACAGAGCAAACAGAACTATTAGAAGTGAAGAACACACTTGGATGTCCTGAGACGGTGTGATTAACCTCTTCTTCTCCTCTCGGTCTCAGTCTCTTCTTCAGGTATATTAGCAGCGAAGCGAGATGTTTGCAGGGTCTTGTGGGAGAAATAATACTCTCTGATCCACTTAAGCTGTGGGAATGGTGTAATGTCGCTGTTTTATTTGAGTTTGCGAGGGATGTTCTGATTATAAATAACACTAAACAAACACAGGCTGGTTAGCTGCCCTGTAAAAAGATATAATGAACATTTTTAAGAAAACTGCAATGTCATAAACCCATAAACCTGCAAAATACATGCTGTTTTTAAGTGGTTTCATAACCACTATAATAATAATAATCAGTATCATTACTGATTGAATATATATTTTTGTCATTTTCACTTATTTTAGTAGCATATATACAGTATATATATTATTTTTTTATATTTTGAATTTATTTTGAGTTAAACTTTT
>CM041798.1:24895657-24915493 GCA_023376895.1 Aspiorhynchus laticeps
TAAATTCAGCCTTGGTGAATAAATTAATAAATCTTAATTGTTCCAAAACGTCTTGAGTGGCAGTGTATTTTCTATTCTGCCCAGCTCTGAGTCGAACCCGCCTTGAGCCAAAGGCTCAATTTTAAATTATATTATTCCACTATTTTTACTGTATTTTTGATCAAATGAATGCAGCCTTGGTGAGCAGAAGACACTGTTGTGACCTCGGTTGTACAGCATCAGTATTTATACCTGTGCTGTTCGTTTGGCTCTTTCTGCTTCTTTCTCACAGCTGAACGTTTGTCTCTCTCGTCTCGTCTCACTGCGTTCTGTTCTTCATCTCAAAAGCCTGTTCAGACTGAAGGAGCTCCTGCTGGAGAAACTGGAGTGTGTGGAAATAATGAATAAACACACACGCTTCTGAAGGCTTGTATGCATCAGGACGATCAATATCAGTTGACTTTGCAGTTTTATAGTCTGTAGATAATGCTTCATATACACTATATTGGCAAAAGTATTGGCACCCCCTTCTAATGAACAGGTTTGACTACTTTAGTAATTTCTATGAGTACAAATCTTAATGTTAAAGCATATGATGATATTCTAGGAAATTGTGTGCTTCTAATATTATAGCAACAGTTTGGACTCTTTTCTATTCTAACATGACAATGTCTCTGTGTATAAGACAAGGTTCAGAAAGAAAATGATTGATTGAGTCAGTGTGGAAGAACTTGACTGGTCTGCATAAAACCAAGTCCTAATCCCAGTTTAACACCTCTGGTGTGACTGTAAATGCAGACCTTGAGCCAAAAACTCATCACCAAACACCAATGACTTGTACATACACTATATAGACAGAAGTATTGGCACCCCCTTCTTTAGAACAGAAAAATGCACTTCCAAATCTGTGGCAACAACGATGGGAACATAATTCATGTGTTTAAAAACTGTATTTCATCTCTGTAGCAACAGTTTTGTAAGTGTCTAAAATGACTGAACCCATATGTACAAGTCATTGGTGTTTGGTGATGAGTTTTTGTCTCAAGGTCTGCATTTACAGTCACACCAGAGGTGTTAAACTGGGATTAGGACTTGGTTTTATGCAGACCAGTCAAGTTCTTCCACACTGACTCAATCAATCATTTTCTTTTTGAACCTTGTCTTATACACAGAGACATTGTCATGTTAGAATAGAAAAGAGTCCAAACTGTTGCTATAATATTAGAAGCACACAATTTCCTAGAATATCATTATATGCTTTAACATTAAGATTTGTACTCATAGAAATTACTAAAGTAGTCAAACCTGTTCATTAGAAGGGGGTGCCAATACTTTTGGCAATATAGTGTATTTTGAGGGGTTTTAAATGACCCGCGCTTTATTCAAATGCTTTTTGGCCATCAAATCTTTCCAACTCGTGAATGCCGTAGCAGTGTTTACGCTTGTTTTGTGTCTTTGTGTCAGACTTTCTGTGCTTTACACAAAACTACCATCAAACACACTGAAACTCACAGATCTTCACCACAAACCCACAAAATAAAAGTTCGGTTTAACTTGAAGAAATTATGACAGATATGTATATTACTGCTGTATACTAAATGTACTTCTCAAGGTAATAGTAATACAATTATTTTTAAGAAATATCAAACAATCAAGATATTTTTTATCCATGTTTTAATTTATACAGTTCTGTTGTGCAGCATCTTGCAAAAATGCAGTGTTTTGTAAATAGTTTTTATTTGATTACATTTTAAAATGAATTATATTGTTAAAAATTGTATTCGTGCATTTCATTACACCTCATTTTTAATGATACATTTGTATGAAATAATTAAGCACACAATGCAATAAATAAATAAATACATAAATAAATAAATAAATAATCCCTCTAACTCTAGCACTCTCTATTCTTACTCTGTTTTAATCTATTTGTTTTCTTTTTATTTATTATAAAAAATATCCTCTAACACTAGCATTCTCTATTATTTTATACTCTTGATTTGTTTTATTGGTAACACTTTACAATAAGGTTCATTAGTTAACATTAGTTAACATGAGCTAAGAATGAACAATACTTCTTTCTACAGCATTTATTAATCTTAGTTAATGTTAATTTCAGCATTTACTAATGCATTATTAAAATCTCAATTTGTGTTTGTTAACATTAGTTAATGCACTAACACGAATAAACAATGAACGACTGTGTTTTTATTAACTAACGTTAACAAAGATGAATAAATAGTGTAATAAATGTATTGATCATTGTTTGTTCATGTTAGATAATACATTAACTAAATGACACCTTATTGTAAAGTGTTACCGTTTTATTTTTAATTTTGTTTAAAAAGACTCTCTAACACTAGCGTTCCCTATTATTATTTTTTCTATTCTATCTACTTGTTTTTTTATTATATATATATATTTAACCCTTGTGTACTTACACTTACATATTATTGCTCTTCTGTTGGTTTTGATTGCTTGTATTGTTCTAGTCACTTTGGATAAAAGCGTCTGATAAATGACTAAATGCAAATGTATAAATAAATACAATAAATTAAAAAATAAATTTAAAAGGAAGCTACTCTGGAGTTTGAACAAACAGGTTATGGTTAGTCTGACAAATGGTAAATGAACCCATTAATGGTAAATGAATATGATATCTATATATAAATACATTGTGTGCTTTCATTAGTTTTTTTGGTCTGTAATAAACAGTTGTATTCAGGGCCAGTGTTAGACTTGTCAGCATCTTGTCAGATCAGGGTTTAGTTTCTCTCTCTGTATCAGGTTTTGTTGTAGTGTTGTGGCTCTCATTAGATTTGATCGGTGCTTCACAAAGCGTTAGCGGCAGAAGCACAAGAGCAGCAGAAAGAGCCCCTTTGAAACGGCTCTTAATGCAATCGTGCCGCTAAGCCTCGGGTCCTATTAGGTTATCTGCCGCTCAGATCCCAGCGGAACCGGACGTAAATCATCAGCGTCAGGCTCTGTCAGGATCATGTTATCAGCAGAACGTCGAGCGGGGAGATCTCTGGAGGTGCGGAGCTGCTGCAAGCCACGAAACCGGCCAGAAACACCAGTAATCTGATCTGTGTGAGAATCACAGTAAAAGTTACGACCCTCAGATGATGTTTGATCATCACGCTTCCTAATCTGACTTACAGACAAGCGTGTTTCTCTGTCGTGCCTTCAGTTTGGATTCAATCTCAATATTATCACCCTGCATTCATGTTAATTGTATGATTTTAGTCTCTCGTAACGAGTCCGCGTGGTTCAGCTCAATACAGATTTCTCTGTAATGGAGCAGAAGTTGTGTGTTTCTCAGCTCGGTCTGAAGGCAGCCGTGTGTTTGCAGACGGTCTTGAGTCTCTGTCAGCTGCTTCTCTCTTGCTGAAGTGCTCAAGGTTTAATTAGCTGGTTAGTTTGGGTAGTTAGTCCCATAGATATACTAGATGCCTCATTAGCGACTGCTTCTATGGGCCGCTATACGTAAGCCGTCCATATTGCAGCGGTGAACTTGACGTCATTCACCATAGTAATCACTGAATATTCGAAAGATGCCACAATCATGCACAGAACGGATCAACGTCTCTCTGACAGGCGTCTATATATGTCTATAGTTAGTCCCGCTGGTAGATGCCCTAACTACACTTTCTTTATAGATGCTCATTCAGAAGTAGCTGTGCATTCTGACATTTTTTCAGTATACTTGTTATTATAATAATTTTACTGTGTTTTACCAAAAAACATAATATTCAGTATTATTTTTTATTTTATTTTTTAAATAAATACTTTTTTTAAATTATTTTAGGTAGATTGTCTTCATATTTTACATTGTAAAAAAATCTAAAGTTTAGAAAACTTAAAAGTTTAAGGCAACCAGCTTCAGCAGATTTTTAAGTTTTCTCAACTTTTGATTTGATTTTGTACAGTGTATGCTATTATAATATTACGGTCAATGTTTTAGCAGAAACATAATAGTCATTTATTATTTATATATTTAAATTTATTTTTAATTTAGTGGTTTATTTAGTTTATAAAATGTTTTTTTTTTATTTGATGTACTTTGTCTTTATATTTTGTTATTATAATATATATAATAGCAGAAACATAATATGGACATTTATTTTCATTTGTATTTTTATTTATTTTATATATTATATGTAAAATATTTTATAGTTTAGTGGTTTATTTAGTTTATAAAATGTTTTTTTTTTTTATTTGATGTACTTTGTCTTCATATTTTGTTATTATAATATATATAATAGCAGAAACATAATATGGACATTTATTTTAATTTGTATTTTAATTTATTTTATGTAAAATATTTTATAGTTTAGTGGTTTATTTAGTTTATAAAATGTTATTTTTTATTTGATGTACTTTGTCTTCATATTTTGTTATTATAATATATATAATAGCAGAAACATAATGTGGACATTTATTTTAATTTGTATTTTAATTTATTTTATATATTATATGTAAAAAATTTTATAATTTTTTAAATATTTAATACATTTATAATTTACTTTGAGTTAAGTAAAATTAGATTTATTTTAAAATAAATAAATAAATATCTCGATATGCTTATTTCAAGGAAAGAATCTGCTCAGGTCTTGGTTCACATGTATTGACTGTAGTGTCATTGCTGGAGTAAACAAGGCATTACTCAAGGTTTACTGCGTCTGAGGATTGGTGCGGCTGATCTTACAGCAGTAATTAGGGCTGTTTTTCTCACCGTGTTCCTCAAGGACATGTGTAGCGTTTGCATGTGTATTTGACTCTCATGACACACCCAGTGCATGCAGCCAGCAGATGGTCGTCCCTCACGGAGCCACACGGGCCCCGCTTTACTAAGAGCCACTGCGCTTAATTATTCTCTCCTCGTTCAGCACAAACAGCTCGTTAAGAGTGCTCGAGTGGAGGACGGCTGAAAATCACTCCAAACTTTGCATATATGGGAAATACAGCAACATGCTGTTGCTCCAATATAATTAATCTTTCACTTATTAATCCTTTAAATTACAGAGTTTAGCGTTCTCAAATACATTTCAGAAAATTGAGTGACTGTGAATGAAGTATATCAGAATATGTTAATGTATGTTTGTATGAATGTTAAAAAAAAAATATATGTTTAGTCAATCTTCATTGTTAACTTCCGCATGTTAATTTCATATGCATTATTAATTAGTCCATTTAGTGGTAAAGTGTCTGACTATTTTACATGTGAACTGAAAATATCTTAGTTTATAGTAAAATGTTGGCTAAAGTAGTTTGAATGTGTTTTCGAATAAATACATCAATTAATAAATTCCATTATGTTAACTTCTTAGCTATGTTCATTTCATATGCGTTATGCATATATATTACATTTTGAAGAAATTAAATTCACTGTAATTCGTCTGTGAGGTCAAGGTGTTCTTTTGTCTCTTTTTAGCCATTTAGGCAGATTAGTCCATTTTGTGTAAAAATGTCTTTGCTCTTGACCTTTTACATTTGCATACTGAAAACTGTACTGCATACTGTGTTTTCTCTCTCTCTTTATGCTTATTTTACCTGCATGGCTTTATAGTACCGAATCAGCTCGGGTATAGAGGGTGAATCTCACTCGTTGAAAGCGTATTAATGCTTTGGATGCCTCAGTGTCAGACTCAGATAATGGTGCTCTTGAGCTCTGTGGACTCATGGAGTTGAAGGCTGACCTTGACGTGTTTCAGAGTGAAAACAGCCCCATTGAAACCACAGCATTAACAACTGTGAAAATGCTTTTTGACTGGCTTCTCATGTGAGATTGAAAGATGGCTATAAATATATCTGCTCCATCCTGTACTCTGTTTGATGGCTGTTTGTCCTTGATTTGTGATAAGACTGCATTTCCAGCATAAAGTCAGCTATAAGTGCGGGATATTACAGTATGTGGTATATGAGCCAGGTAATATTTGAGAAATACTTGATGGCGTGATTCACTCAAGAGGACATCTGCTGTCCACCTGTCACATGCTAATCAAGCCAACATATTTAAAATATTATAATGCAAGCATGCTGCATACTTACAGTACATGCATACAATCAGGGCTCGAATTGAGGGGGGATGCGGGGGGATGGCATCCCCCTTGTCGAAAAAAATGACAAAAAGCATCCCCTCTGTAAAACCACCATCCCCTTTGGATTATTAATTGCGTGTATTACGTAAAACTTTGCATGCATGAAAAGTTAAAATGCTCTACTTATGATCATTTACGAACTAAATAACAGCGATTGGCCAATCAGAACTCAGTACTGTAACAAGCTGCGCACAAGCAGATCATCATTTTTCGCGCAAAATGGTTCAATCGCAACTTTTGAAGTTCTTTAAAAAGACGACAACAGAAGGAATGATTTTTCCTTGATTAGAATTTAAAGACATTCTCCTGACATAATGTGTGTGACTGTGAGGGACTGAGAGACGATAGGAGAGCTGACCTTATCCAACTTTGAGAAGAAAATAAAAACACGTCTTCAGAGTCCAAAAGCATTCGCTGTGCGATGAAGCCCATTAGAATACAGTTAGAATGCCCTTATAATTCCAGCAATGAAACAAAAAATACCCATGTATGAGTTTTTACGTTTTTATATTCATTGCACAAGCAATGCACTTGTCTGTATATCAGCACATGTGCGCGAGGCCGCGAGCTCAAATGTGCTATTAGTTTTATACAACAGTGCATAACAACACGGTGTTTCATTCTGTGAATGAATCAGTTTTTGAATGAATGGAGTGAGCCAGTGATTCAACGGTCCATTCAGATGGTCTCACTTGTTTTGTTTCTATTGAATCAGCCATTTTGAACAAATAATTTGATATTAATTATTCAGTAAGTTATTTATTGAAAAAGGGACTTGCTGTCACCTACTGGCGGTTTAATTGTCATATATATTTGTCCATGACAGATCTAAACCAGCCAAGGTCCCAGCACAAAAACACATTCAGCAAAATGTTTTTTTTAATTATCAATATTGAACAAAATTCCTCTATTTCAGGCCCCAGAAGGGGAAAAAAACTTATAAATAATAGTTCATTTAATAAGGGTAATTTTTCATTAAATAGGAACCTTTTTAAAAATTAGACCAATTTTGTAATCATTGTGTAAAATTAGCCAAAGGGCCCAACATAAATAGTTGTTTTTATAGTTTTTCATTTTTATATTAGTTAAGGTTTAAGTAAATTCGCTGTTTTATATTTTTGTTAGTTTTAAGTTTTTTTTTTGTCTGTATATATTATGTCTATATAGTTTTAAAGGTTTTATTATTTAGCTTAAGTTATTTTGTGTTTCAAATTAAACTAAACAAAAATAAGAAAGGTTGGCAACAAGATGAAATAATTTAAATATCATATATATAATAAAATTGTGTAAAATTATACAATAAAATTATATGCTGTATGTCTATCTATCTATCTATCTATATATCTATCTATGTATATATATGTATATGTGTGTGTATATATGATTACCTTATATATAATTTTATTTCAGTTAAGTTTATTTTATTTCAAGTTATAAATAGTTTTTCATAAAATGCATTCTATGTTATCACATGAGCTCACTATGAGTGGCATCTAGGTATATTCTCAGAAATAAACACATTATTTTGCATTTTATTTAAAATTCATTTAAAGATCTCTAAATTTGGCAGTCAGATCAAATATGGAAAGAGATGTTAAAAATCATGCTTATTTTCTGTTTCATTCATCACATTGGCTTATTACATGGTCAAGTAGAGAGCATTGCATTTTGGGACATTTTGAATTTTAACTTTTCTGTCCAGTCTGTTTTGCTGCATACTTTCAAAAAATTGTTGTAGGTAATGCATGCATACTGAAAATGGGCATAATGTGCACTACATACTACAGAAGTGGTAAGAGTAGTATAGTATATACTTTGGTCTGATCCCATAAAGCGCTGCTGTGTTCGACTCTCTCTGACACTGGTTTCTGGTTTTAGCTGCAGTCATGTTTTGGTGTGGTTTGGATTCACTTTCGTCCCTCTGTAAACACTGGAAATGATGAGGGGAGTGAACATGGCAGCTTCAGAAAGCAAAGAGCTTTCTGAAATGAATTGTAGTGCTGTTGTTTCTAACATCTATCATTGTGCCATTAAAGTTTGTGATTAACAGTGATGTTTTGCAGGAACTTTATCAGTGGTAGGAAAGTAAACTGGAGTTTATGTTCATGCTGGGTCTTGGTCCCTGTCTCAATCCCACAGCGCACAGAGGAATAGCCTGTAATTACATAGAGATGATGATGGCCTCTCTGTTCCTGCTCTGCTACAGCCCCCTCATACCTTAAACTTAGACAAATGCAGGGTTTCCAGTAAACTTACTTTTAAAATACTAATTTTGGATCTTAGATTATGTAGATATTTTTCCTTTCTACAAAGAGTGTAGATGTTTTGATGCTAAAATACTTGTTCCTCTCCACTTTTATGTAAAGAAGCTGCAGCAAGTAATCCATTTGTAAGTTGTTTTTTGGAAAAGTCATTTTAATCACTGATTCTGTGGAGCTTTGTTTGCTTGACTTGCTTGATTTGAGTGAATGCATCGTGTCCACCAGTGGCATGAGATGGGACTACCTGTCTGTGAAAGGGTTAAAAAGCAGTTTGCCAAATTGATAAATATAAATAAATATATCTAAAGCCTGGAGAAAATCAGCATTGTATAGTGGTAAGCCATGCAAAGGCTTAAAAACACACAGTAGCACCTTAAACTCAATTGTGTGTTGCATTGCTAGTGGAGGAAAGCCAAGACTGGTGTAATATTATCCTCATTCTTGTTGTCTGTCAGAAGAGTGGCAGCTGCATTCTGGAGAGCTGCTGGAAGGACAGATGGTGCTAAGAGATTCCTGTATAGAGAGAGTTACAATTTGAAAGAATAAGAAAAATCAAGTATATTTTAGTGTTATAACATGGTGAAATGCATTAATCAGAATGGAAGTTAATCAGTTGCACTTTTTATTGGTTGTGTTAAAAGGTCTAGATGCATTCCCTCTTATCGTCAGAAAGTAAGTTCCTTACCAACCAAGATTTAACTTCTTCCAGGCAATAAGTGTGGAAGGTAGATGACGTTCACCTGGTTTGAGTGGTTTGACAACTGTGAGTCATTAGCATAGAGCTGATAAAAATAAAAAAGGTTGTGTTTGTGAAAAACTGAGCCCAAAGGCCACACATGCAGTGGAAATAAAACAGGACCTAGAACGGAGCTCTGTGGGACACCACAGTTTAAAATTGCTGGAGAGGAAGACAGATTCCCAATACTGACAGAAAAGATGGGGCTTTCAGACCCTGTGTTATAACTTATTAGAAATGTCATCCAGTACACAAGAATCAAAAAGTTGTGACTGGAAAATTGAGGTTTCCTTTTATGTGTGGCTGAGGTCTATTTGTAGTTCTCCAATTATGGTAATGCTCTTGTCTTTCTTTGACCACAGGCCATAGAGAACAATTACAGAGATTTATTTCCAAAACACACACTGACTTTCTACAAAGAATGTAAAATATGTGAGCTGAATGGCATTTGTTTTAGTTTGTGTATAGAGTGAATCACTTAGTGTGACCCAGCTTCTGCTGCACTTGTTTTGCTCCAAACTATCTCATATGGTGGACATTCTGCCCCAGAGGAATACAGAGAGATGTCCAAATTCAAAGTCCAGACCTCTGCCAGGGACCAGCACAGCAGATGGCACCATCTCACTGAACTCTTTCCTTCATGCCGGGGGTAAAATCACCGGCATGTTTAATTTCAAACTGCAGATACTGTAGTATTGCCATTATACTAAATTGAATTATTCATTCATACTTTATTAATAATGAACCACGTTGTGAAAGGATATCACAGATCCTTGAACATGACTTGGCATTAACATTGCAGAATGCAATGTGTGATTGCATGGTTGGTGTCACACATGCATAGATCTTTGTAGTTTACACTCCGTTGGATGACTGGTATTCCAGCACAACACTTCCTTGTACAGAAGCTTATTGTTTTGTCACATCCTCCCTTGAAATGGTGTATTTTGAAGCACCGGGTCGTTGATTACAGCTCTGTGGTGTCAGGAAACTAAATTCCAATTTGACAAACAGTCTCAGGGTAATGAATGAATCTCAGAGTGTTGGTCATGTGCATCTAATTACCATCATGCGTGTGAAATACCCTTTAGAAAAAGGAGAAGAACAGGGCTGCAATTAAATGTGTCTGCCTGCCAAAGCCTGTATTTGTGCAGTGTTATGTGAGCAGAGAGGAACAGTTTATACTTCTTCTTTTGATTCTCTTTGTGTGTCTTAGAGTAGACTCAGCCTCAGACGGCACACCCACAAACCACCCACAGTCCCCTGACCGTCTCATACATATTTCACATGCATATGAAGTGGATTACACTATGATAATAGGCCAGCGTTTATGGGTTGTGGACAGTAGATGATTATATGTTCATCTGGTTTGAGTGGTTTGACAACTGTGAGTCATTAGCAAAGAGTTGATAAAAAAAAAGAAAAGTTGTGTCTGAGAAAAACTGAGCCCCAAAGGACACACGTGCAGTGAAAATGAAATATGACTTAGAACAGAGCCTTGTGGGTTACCACAGTTTAAAACTGTGAGAGAGGAAGACAAATTCCAATATTGTCGAAAATGGTTTTGTCCTTCAGATAGGATTTGGTCACCTTAAGCAAAGCAGATCATGTAATATGGTAGGTTCTAACTTATTCTAAATATCACCCAATAAACATGAATGGGAGTTGTGACTAGAACATTAGCAGAATCTCAGAAATGCATTCATTACCTTGAGTTTGTGACTTGAGTTTATGAGTAGCACTGTTTGTTTATCTGTATAATATTTGTGAAATAATACATATCTTTTTGGTCATTCAAATGATCTAATGTATTACAGTCTAAGTGAGCAGTTCTTGGCCAAATTTTAATACAGAATGGACGAGACTTTGTCAATATTAAAAAGCTGTGCTACCAAGACTAATCTTTGAGAGTATTTGTGTGTGAATTTATAATTTCTGTACGTGTGACTGAAGAGAGAGTTCGGCTACCTTCTGTGCCGTTCACCACAGACTCCTTCTACAAGCATCCTTTGAGTCCTGTTCCTGCAGAGAGAGGAACAGTGGGATAGAAATATATTAATGAAAGAGAGAGAATGAAATGATTATCATCCTCTGATTCTCTTCTCACAGGGTAACCAAGACTTGATTGCACTTCTCTGTTCAATTTATAAAAGACCTTTAAAAGGATATAGGCCTTGATATTGACATATCTTTACTGATATACATGCAATTCGATTTTTGGAAGCAGCCTAATGCCTATGATGTAATTAATTTGACAGCCCTAATTTAAAGGACACTTTTTCCTCTTTCATTTTGCAGCTCATCATCCTAGAGGACTATGCCGACCCCTTTGACGCAGCGGACCAGGCGGGTGGCACCCAGACGGTCACAGAAAAGCCAACGGAGAACGACGGCTACATGGAGCCCTACGAAGCTCAGAAGATGATGGCTGGTAGGATGATGGTGTTTTCCCGCAGTAATTTACTGCATCATCTTTTGTGTTGTGCAGCTTGATGATTGTGAACTCTGAAGTGGCTTCTGGGAGAGTATAATCAAGCGTGATAATGCATCTGGGTCTGTTTAAATGTGTGCACTACGCCCATGGGATCTCGCTCAATTTACGCTCAGTAAGTCTTACTCTTGTTATTAAACATGGCTTCCATTAAATGCGATTTTTCTTAGTACTTGGAAATGCGCTGTCTAATTTCCTCTGTATTTTGTTTTCTGTTTAGTGCTGTAAACAGAAAAACAACAATCAATTAGATCCTGCAGATTGTGATGGCTTCCTTTATGCTTTGCGAAAACAGCTGCTCTGTGCTTCTGTTTAGACTAAATTCATGGGTCTGTGGCAACAATTAGCCCAGCGTGAGCGGAGTAGTGCTCGAGGAAATCATCTGACCTGTCTGAATGAAGATGGCAGCCATATGTGAGCTGTCTAGAGTCCGGTAAATACAGTGCAACCTCCACAAACAATCTGCATATGTCAGGCGCTGTGGTCTCGTGTCCACATACAAGGGCACATCCGTATGAAGGCATGCACAAGGACGCCGTTGGCTGTTTGTATACACTGTTATAGGCTTTGAAGGGGAAGTGGCTGTGTTCCTGCTCTCAGCGTTGCTCAAACAATGGAGAGGTGATCTGTCATTGATTCACTGCAGTCTGGCGCTGTTAGCCCAAATCAACCAACCAAAATACTCAACAAACGGAGCATGCAGATGCAGGATAAACAGTGTTTCTCAAGGTCAGACTGAGACTCTGCCGAACTATTAACAAGTGTAGTTTACCATAAATAAAACTACTGCAGTTTATTCACACGTGTTGTTTTAAACCTTAAAATGACTATAAAAGTAGTCCATAAACAGTACAACTAAAAATGGTAACACTACAAAAAGGTCTCATTAATTAGTAAATGTATTAGCTAACAAACCAACAATGAGCAATATGTATTTTTTAAAAAACATTTATTAATCTTTGTTAATGTTAGTAAAAATATAATTGTTTATTGTTTGTTCATGTGCACTGACTAATGTTAAAAAACAACTTTTGATTTTAAAAAGTATTTGTAAATAATAAGTAAATGTTTACTAAATGTTGACCGATATTAAGAAATGCTGTAGAAGCATGGTATTGTTAGTGTCCATGTCACTGTTAGTGACCCACGTTTGGTTTTTGACCACTGAAAATGTGTCCAATATAACGATTTACTCTTTGAGCCATACTCCAAGAACCTCACAGTGCATTTTTCAGTTTCTGAACTGTCACTATTGGCATATAATGCAACAACGATTGCATTAGACAAAATATTATACTGATAGAGCTACCAATCTCTATGTAAAAATAACATGATGCTGCCATCATTTTTACTCTCCTGTAATTTATCTCCAGGTGAAAATGGTCATTTTGACCCTCCACTACAAAATAGTGAATTACTCTGTAAATATACATCCATGACATTTAATATTTTGGCTTTCATCACTATGTATGTTTGTCTTTCTTTAGATGAATATAAAAATAAAAAAAACTAAGCCAGGGAAGTTTGTGGAGTTTAGTTGCTTTGACCCAGAATGACCCTTTTGCATGTTGATATGCCATAATTAAAGATGTGCAAGCGTGTGAATGTTTGATAGATAGAGCCAGATTTCGGGTGAGCTGTTGGACTGATCTGTGTTTTAGATGCTTGAGCTTCTGTCTCTCTCTCAGTTTGAGCAGATGACATCACAGTTTAATCATTGACTCAGCGTGACTCTAACACTAGAGTCATTGTGGCTCTGTTTGTTTGACTTTGGGTTGCAAAAGCTAGTTTGCGTCTCGTAAATCAGCTCCGAGCATAATTTCCCAGATTGATGTTTTATAACACGTCATCACCTCCGAGCAGGACAGCTGGACATTTTATTTTATTTTATTTTTTACAGTTGGACTGTTCCTTCTTCCTTTTTTCATATATTCATCTTTTCATTGGAGCCATCTGTCCTGTCACTGAACACATAGGGAAAATAAATTAATAAATGAATGCATCTTGGATGTGCTTCGTAGCTTTCTAAACAGAAGGGGAGATGAAATTGCCGTATTATTGGCTTGTTACTTTAATGTCTAAATGCTGTCCTTATTTATTTATTTTTGAACATTTTGATTGATTTGTCTTTGTTCGGCACTGGGACTACATGGATTGTACTTACATGAAAAATTGGCACATTCCCTACTAATTTTTTTTTTTTTTTTACTAATTTATGTTTATTTATTTATTTATTTATTTGGTGTTTAAACATTATAACAATTTGATATTTTAACATAATGCACACTGCATTTTTACTTTAAGATTAATGTGTGTATATTACATTACAGTACTGAAATTTGGGGTTGTTTAATTTATCATGAAAATATTGTCAAAATTCAAAATTGTACACTAAAAAAAATACCTGTGGTCCTAAAACAGACTTCATATTATTTGATTTTGGGGTGAAATATGATATATTCGTGACAGGATTTAGGAGATGCTTGTCATAATGAGATACGCCTGTGTGTGTGTTCTTGTTTTTATATACCGGTGGGGACTTAAACCTGAATACACACAGACTCATGGGGACTTGTGTCACGGTGGGGACCTAAATTGAGGTCTTCATGGGTAAACAAGCTTATAAATCACACAGAATTAAGTTTTTTGAAAATCTAAAAATGCAAAAAGTCTCCTGTGAGGCTAAGTTTAGGTGTAGGGTTGGTGTAGGGCGATAGAATATACGGTCTGTACAGTAGAAAAACCATTACGCCTATGGAGAGTCCCTACAAGGATAGCGAAACAAGTGCGTGTGTGTGTGTGTGTGTGTGTGGTGTGTGTTGTGTGTGTGTGTGTGTGTTTGTGTTCTCTGTGGATTGTGTGGAATGTGTTGGTGTTTCCCTGTCAGTATTTCCAGCATTGCTGTAGTGTCGTCACACACACACACACACACACACACACACACACTTGCATCACATTAATGTGTGTGTGCTTGCCGTTTCCTTCAAAACTGTGTGTGGAATATCTTACTAACTAAAGGAAGTGAGCAATTGCTCTTGTATTTCCCCCTTCCTTTCTCTTTCTGTCACTCACTCGCTCACACAGACACACTAAACTAACAGAGACACTTTCACTGCGCTGCTGTATGTGTTTAAACACGCCTGGAGTTTCAGTAAGGCAGTAAGGCTGTTGTGACCTGTGTTCGATGTGTGATGATACTCGTACGTTTCTCCATGCCAGAACTTTCCCACAATCCCCAAGGTCTCTGTGCTATACAAACACACACACTCATGGTCATTCTGACTAGATTTCTCACCCACCCACACACACACACACACACACACACACACACACACACACACACTGGATGCACGAGGAGCGTGAGGTTCAGGGGTAGGTTGGTGATGCAGGGAGCAGGTTTGAGGAGAGCTCTTAAGTCTGTGATTGGTGGTCTCTCTCTATCTGTGTTCATTCTCACACTGAGCTGCAGTTTCACAGCGTCTGCTGACTCAGGCTTTCTCGCACTCCCCCAATATTTCACCACTCGGGTTTAGTGCAATGTGTGAGAATGTGTCTTCAGTCTGCTTTGTGTCAGCGTTGCATGTGTGTGTGTGTGCATATATAAATAAAGCATACTTATTTATTTATTTTGGGGGAAAATAAATTGGTAAATGCATATATTTAAAGAGTATTGTTCAACAGAGAATCCATTATGCTACATGTCTTTCATTTGAGCTTTTTCATCTATATTTACTATACGAACTATACAGTAAAAAAACAAACAAAGAAATATAATATCACTAAGACTATTGTTTGTACCTGTAGGGGTTAATGGTGACTGCTTGCATAAGTATTAAACATTAAAATTTAACATGTTGTAAGCAAACTTTGTGTGTGTGTGTGTGTGTGTGTGTTATAGTGTATATATATATATATATAAAAATATATAAATATAAAATATAAGATTATGAGATTAAAGAAATAATATTTTCAGAATAAAGTCGAAATTATGAGAATTAAGTCATAGAAATTACAAGATTAAAGTTATAATATTTTGAGATAGCCTATATTGCGCATGCAAAAGGTCCAGATTGGGAGCACTGGGAGAAATTATGGTGGCCTGGCAACTGATATGAATATATGTGGGATTATTATCAGAAATCATACCATGTGTCATATACACAGTATACAGTATTCTTGGAAATACGTCTTCGAACGCATTCATTATTTGTAGTGCACCATCCACTCATTAATAGCAATAAGCTCTGTAATGATGAGGAGCCTGTGTGTTTACAGTTGCAGTGCAATGGAAGCAGTGACAGATCTTTTCTTCTGTATTGTGACGTACATGAGAGTAAAACAGATTATTGAAAAATAAAGAAAATGTGGGAGGGACTTGGTTCAGGATACTGGTTGCTGATTGAATGGAAGTAGATTTGAATGTTAAAAGGGCGGAGTTTAAGCCGACTAATGATCTGTTCATAAGATCCAGTTGTGACATTTTGATTAAAATATATATATATATATAGATAATAATAATAATTGAAACGTATGCATGCTCGCAGTAAGATCTATATGATGCATTTACAAAAAACAGATGGGTTGAACTTTCATGCTGACTGTTAAAATTGTCTGAAGTCCTCCTCGTGCTGCACCCGCGGTATTGATTAATGTTTAACTCTGTTCTGTGACCAGTGTGATTTCTCTCTCCTCTGCTGTATCTGCCCAATAATGCCAAACTGAAAAAAACAACAAAAATTGGGTCAGTAAATTTTAGGAATTGTATCATACCAGTGGCTTTATAGAGGAAAACAGCATGATGCTGCAATCATCATTTTTATATAAAAGTTTCCTATAAAGAGCTGTAAGAGGTGTGTGTGTTGTGTGTGTGTGTGTGTGTGTGTGTGTGTGTGTGTGTGTGTGTGTGTGTGTGTGTGTGTGTTTGTAATGAGATCAGAGTGAGTGTTTCTGCTGTGTGTCCCGCGCCCTGCAGATGTGTCCCTCTATCAGAGAGCTTTTATTAATCCACTCACTCATGCCTTCACACACACACACACACACACACACACACACACACACTCACACACTCGCACACGCACGCACTCGCACTCACACTCACACACTCGCACATGCACGCGCACACAAGCACACTCACACTCACACACTCACACACCCACACACACACACACACACACACACACACTCACACACACTCACACTCACACACGCACTCGCACTCACACTCACACATTCGCACACGCGCGCACACACACTCACACACACACACACACACACACACACACACTCACACACTCGCACGCACTCGCACTCACACACTCGCACATGCACGCGCACACTCACACTCACACACCCACACACACACACACACACACTCACACTCACTCACACTCACACACACACTCGCACTCACACTCACACATTCGCACACGCGCACACACACACACTCACACACACACTCACACGCACTCACACACGCACTCACACGCACTCACTCACACACACAGACACACACACACACACACACACACACACACACACACACACACGCACACACACACTCTCTTTTACACACACGCACACACACACACACACACACGCACACGTACACACACACACACGCACACACACACACACACACACACACGCACACACACACACACACACACACTCACACACACACACACACACACACTCACACATTCGCGCACACACACACACGCATTCACACTCACACACACACACGCACACGTACACACACACACACACGCACTCACACACACACACACACACACACACTCTCTCTCTGTTTCCCATGTCTTTGCGCTCAGGCGAGCTGCTGCATGTTCTGTGATGTTCACTGAGGGCCGGGGAGACGTGTACAGACAGCGCTCTGCTTATGTCACTCTGTGTTTAGATAGCAGTGAAGGTATTTGTGAATGATGACACACTTCCGCTGTGCAGTGTTAACACTCACATTCCTGGAGGATGTGTGCGATCGGATAGTGGGCGTCAGGGAGTGTCCTCAGCAGTAGGTCAGTATCAGTCCTCCCACTCATTGAGTGATGTATCGCTCCTGTAATGTGATGAGCCCATAGCTCAAAGAGATGCTGACTGCGGCGAACACTGCATCTGGAGGACACCAAACCTTTCCTTCTTTATTTATTTATTTATTTTAGTCATTTAGCTGTGATATTGCTTTATACAACAGTTAACCATTAACAAGAAGTTCATATCAAATAGCATGTGGACAATATTTAGTAATTACCTGTGATGTAATAGTGATATATACTCAAGTTGTTGTTGACAGTGCATAGCCTGTGGCCATAATCTTGTGTAGTGTTGTGGGTCGGTGTACAATGTTGCTCTATGATTTCTGCGATGTGGAAAACACAGACAGAATCACGGAATCCAGTCATAAAAACAGAATTTACTGTATAACGCGGAATGTCAAGGAATTTGCCAAATTTTTGATGGATACATTAAAAGTAGGTCAGTACACTTAAATCAAAACACGATATGGACTAGTGTCTTTGAATATTAAGCTGCAAAAATACATTTAAATATGAATCCTGCATGTTCTGCGTGTCTCTGTGTGAATGAATGGTGAAGACGCATGGTTTTGTTGGTGTTTCAGCCTCTGCCACCTCAATATAAGTACATAAACACATGAACATGATCTCTATAACTGCTCTGAGAGTCACTTCATCAGCATTTTACCGTTTCTTTTGAGTAAAACTATCCTAATATCATATAAAAAAAACAGAAACCTAAAGGTCTTCACAGCAACCCGTCAAAATAAAAGTTCAGTTTAACTTGAAGATATTATGACAGAAATATTACTTAATGCAATGATACTACTACTACTACTAATAATAAATATTTTTTTTTATTAAAACATTTTTAAAGGAATATTTACTTGAAAAATTACTTAGAAAAAAAAAATACACAACACAGTATTTCTGGAAAAGAAATAAACAATATATATATAATATATATATATACAGTATATATATATATATTATATATATATATATAATATATATAATATATATATATATATAATATATAAATATATCATATATATATATTATATAATATATAATATATATATATTATTTTTTTTTTTTATTTTTTTTTTGTAAAATAATTTATTAGAAAACCAAATAATTAGAGATGCATTTGATTATTAAAATTTAATGAATCCATTAAAATGAAATCCAGAAAATTTATGAAAAACAGAATTTGGTAAAAAATAAAACTGAATTTGAGAAAAAATAAAACATATTTCATAGGGCCTTAAAATATATTTTTTGTTAAACTTTTAATAAATTGTGGTTTAATATTGTAAGTTTCATGATTTCAAATAATTAGACATGCTTTTTGATTAATGAAATTTTAATTTAACCAGTCAAAAAAAAAAAAAAACGGAATCCAGAAAAATTTTAAAAGAAAAAAACATAATTTGGGAAAAAATAAATGGATTTCATAGCACCCTGTTTAAGCCTCCCAGCCTGACCAGATGAAAAGTGACCAAAACATCCTAAAACCAGCCCACACACAAGTGAACCAGTTTAAGCTGGTTTAAGGTGTTTTTTCAATAGAGACTATTGATTTATTTATTGATTTATTATTATTATTGTCTTTGTTAAGATCTTGGCCTGTCAGATTAGAGGCCTGTAACTGTTATATAATGTGTTCTAATACAGTTGTATCTGTTAATAGGCAAGTCATATAAAATATATGTTGTGTTCACAATTATTTGTGAAGAGATGAAATGCATGATTCTAGATGGTATCAGTAAGCATTATGGATACATTTACAATGCATTATACAGTATATGAAGTCTTCATAGAAAGTGACCAACACTTCCCTCTGCCAGCCCAGAACGGCTCTTTATGGAACCATTTAGACAAAAAAGGTTCTTCTATGGCATCGTGAAACACCTTTTTAAGAGTGTAGATGGATATAGTGATATTCATGACATTTCTAATGGCTGTAAGCAGTGGCTTCTGCATCAGTGTGGGCGATTCTCTCCTGGACATCATCATCCTCATGATCTGGGGCACATCGCTCACGTCTGAGTATCGGAGAGGCTCCTGCGAGTGTGGATTGAGTTAGAGCTTAATGGCTCTATTCATATCTGTCATGTTGGCTGTGGAGTGAGTCTGCACACTTTCAGCCGTTTTTTTGAAGAACTTAATCTGGTTTCCTTCCTTCCTGTCCTCCTCCTCTCCCTGTTTCCTTCCTTCTCCTGGTGCTCTGAAGCAG
>CM041798.1:24915593-24925593 GCA_023376895.1 Aspiorhynchus laticeps
GGAGATCTTCTGAGAACTCAGTCTAAACTCCTCTTTTATCTCAGAGCTTTATTGCAGTCGGCTGTATTTCTCTCTTCAGTCATTATGCTTGAAATGCTTTCAGCTGCTCTCGACGCAAACGCTCTGCTCTTAAGATCCAGAAATGAAAGCACATGTTCTTGATCTGATGAAGCATCGACTGGAGGTTAAGATGCGCTTGTTGAAATAACTCTAATAATACGTGTGTTTGGTTTAGTTTCCATCGCTGACCTCTAGAGTCAGAGAAGGCCTCACATTAGATGATATCAAGGGTGAAGCTTTGAAGGTGTCACTGACGAGAGGATTTGGTGACAGAAACCTGAAGGATATGAAGTGATCTGGTTTGACCGGAGGTCTACATGACCTTCAGCAGCTCTGAGTCTGATAATGAGCTGTCATTCATTCATTGAGCAGCTGTTCAGTCTGTGTGTGTGTGATAGCAGGAGTATATCAACACCGCTGATTCAGTCATATTGAATATCTGTCTCTGATATAAACTTATGATGGTCATCATCTCTGGACCGGTCATCCTGTGCGTCATATCAGTCTCTCTCTCTCTCTCTCTCTCTCTCTCTCTCTCTCTCGGCTACATACAGCGTGTAAAATAAGTACTGAACATGTCAGTATTTTTCTCAGTAAATATATTTCTAAAGATGCTGTTGATATGAAATTTTCACCAGATGTTGGTAACAACCCAAGCTATCCGTACATACAAAGAAAACAAATAAGTTCACCAAATAAGTTCACAAATTAAGTTGTGTGTAATAAAATGGAATGACATGGGGAAAAATTATATATACACCACATGATCTCCTGGCACTATCTAAACAATATGTTTAATACAGCTTTAATTTTGTTTCTTTCACGAATGTGTCATGGTTATTTTTTATTTTATTTTTTCTAAGCAAAAAATAATGACTATCATACATTTTTACCTTGATACAGTGTAGCTGTAGTTCATATAATATAAAATCTTGTCAGGCTTTTTCAGAACAAGAATCATTCGATTCATTAAAAGACTATTTAAGGATCACTATCAACGTATCTGCACATAGCTTTACAATTTAGTCTTTATCACTGTCTTGGTACATTAAAGGGATAGTTCACTTTGAAATTAAAATGTGGTATCTATCAGCTTACCCCAAGGGCATCCAAGATGTAGGTGTCTTTTTTTCTTCAGTAGATCCAATTTTGATATTTGTAGGTCAAACCGTTCTAGTCTGTCAGTCATATAATGGCAGGTATAGGTCACTGTCTCTATAAGAGGGAAAAAGAACATGCACAGAGAAATCCAAATTAAACAATTCCCCATCGTAACTACACATTGATGGCCTAAGACACGAAACGAGCGGTTTGTGTGAGAAACGAACAGTATTTATATCGTTTTTTACCTCTTGTACACAACCATGTCCAAGTGATCTGAGTGCACACACACATCCGGTGTGTGACGTGTGTGTGTGCGCGCGCTCTGGCTCGTCGGCGTCAACGCTTGACGGAGGGCGTGTCTGAAGCGTGGTGCTTGTGTACAAGAGGTAAAAAACGATATAAATACTGTTCGTTTTCTCACACAAACCGCTCGTTTCGTGTCTTAGGCCATCAATGTGTAGTTACGATGGGGAATTGTTTAATTTGGATTTCTCTGTGCATGTTCTTTTTCCCTCTTATAGAGAGAGTGACCTATACCTGCCATTATATGACTGACAGACTAGAACGGTTTGACCTAAAAACATCAAAATTGACACCTACATCTTGGATGCCCTTGGGGTAAGCTGATAGATACCACATTTTAATTTCAAAGTGAACTATCCCTTTAAGTTTACGATGCTTTTGGGAAACGCAGCCCTGTTTGTTTGTTTTGTTTTTTAGGCTTAATATTTATAACTAGCTGAATATAAAACCATAGTCTATATCTATGGAATGTCCATATTTTGATATCTGAGAAAATGTTACATTGTTTCTCTGTACAGTATCAATAAATAGTTTATATTTGTAAATCGAACTGAAAATACTTCACTCAAGTAAAAGTTTGACAACAAGCCACATTTCCCCCTGATATTACATTCATATTTAATCCTTAAATATCATTTCTGAGCATGTGTGCTTAAACCGAGAACCTGTTTCTTTCCTCAAATACAGGCCTCACACAATATGTGTGAGTCAGAATCTCTTTAGAGTTTATATGCTGACAGAAACAAGACAAGGCAATGAATTAGTGAAGATCATCATGAATTCATTAAACACTGACAACACTGAACCCATGAAGGTTTTCCCTCCACGACAGCATCTGTTTACTGAACTACTTGAGTTATTTCTGAACTATACGCTCATTATTTGAGCCCTAATTTGACAGAAGCACAAATTAAATCACTGCTGGATAATCAATAGACTCCTCACACCAGAGAGAACATGTTTCCTCATATATCCGGCTGTGTACATGATGGATCCCTTCAGTAGAAGCAGTATATTGTGTATATTTATCTAATGATGATAGTGAAGCAAGAGTACAGTGGTTCATCTACAGATTCTCATGCAAATCTTCACATCTCTGAGCTTCAACTCCGTCACATTCTCCCCTCCAGGATTGAATCTCCTTGTGCTCCGTTATAAATCAGCATTTCCACAATCAGACGACGACCTTCTATTGATGTTCCTCCGGCTCTGAGTGTCTGAATGAGAAGTGAATGGTGACTGATTCCAGATCTGTGTCTTCTCTTCGTTCGTTCAGAAGGTGGAGTGTTTGATGGAGAGGGTGGGAGGCTTCAATGTGTTACACGCTGTCAGCATGCTTCGGTTTTATTGCATTTTTTCCCCATTGTAAGTGTAATTTTGACCATGTACAGTACAATTTGTAAACTTGCATCAAGTTTATGAATAAAGAATTTTAAGAAATACACGAGTGTCATTAAGTGTTTAATCACAACAATGGAAAATTCAACTGCATTGCTTTCCTTAGTTATTTTTTTTTTTCATTCATTTTAGTCATAATTGTGAGCAATGGGAACATTTTTGTTGTGCAGAAAGATATAATAGGATGTTGAAAAAATTAGGTAAGATTTTATTTTCAGGCATTTGTGAGGAAAGGTAAATGCTAAACCAAAAATAAATACATATTCCTAATGCTTAGATTGATATTATGCAATAATACTTGCAATTTTACATTATAATAGTATTATTATTATTATTTAATATTTTGAATTTGTTTTTTCAAAAATAAAATATTTTCTGCTTCATTTTAACGTTTTAATTATTAAAGTTTTATTGATTTTTTCCATTTTTTTTATTTATTTTTCTATTACATGTGCAGTTTTATTCTTTCTCCAGGATTGCATCTCCTTGTGCTCAGTTATAAATCAGCGTTTCCACAATCAGACGACGACCTTCTGAGGCGATTCATTCACGAGTCTGCGATGTGTTGGGGTCAGAACTGTACAACACCAGAGCACTGATTCAGTTATATTATATAGATATTAATGGCACATCCATCTGTAATTCTGTTTGTGTTCAGAGAGTTTTTCCCGGGATCTCTTGAGCTAAAGCGCTCTGTCTATTCAGATCATTTAAAAAGCTTTTATTACTGTTATAAATGGGTTAGTGGATTTATAAATGCCTGCAAATGTTATGAACGCAGATGTTTGAGTGCACAGACGCTAGAAACAGTATGGATATCATCTGATGTTTTCTTACATTTAGTTCATGCAAATGTGTTGAGTTACAGCATGCAATTAAAACTTACTTTGGCCGTCCTCACCTTAATACTTAAGCTTTAAAAATGCATGCCCTGATCTCTAGAAAAACAATAAATTAATATACAATAAACATACATTAAATGTACAATGCAGTAAGTGTCTAAAACAAAACTAGTCATATTTACAATAAAATATGAAAGGTAAATCAGATGCAGCATAAATGTTTAAAAAAGTAAGTAATATGCCCTTGTTTAAAAATAAGTGTATTAGTGTTTAACCCTTCTGAAATATTGCTGCACTTTAGCACACTTTTAAAAGACAATAATATATAATACACTTTATAATGCATAGACAGGCAATATATAATATTGTAATTCAGACTCTTTGTATGTTATTTACAGTTATTTACAATTAAATAAAAGTGTATTATAGTTTAAATGTATAATAAATACAATTAGCTGAGCTTTAGAGTATTTTGACTCACTTAAGTAGGACTTCAGAACATCTTTATTTACATCTTCAGTTACACTTTATTTTAAGATGTCCTTGTTACAGTGTAATTATACATTTAAGTACTGAGTAATATTAATTAGCTACATGTACTTACTATATGGTTAGGTTTAGGATTAGGGTTTGGCTTAGGGTTACTTGCATGTTATTATGCATAATTTATTGTTATTATAATAATAAGTGCATGTAACGTGTAACAAGGACACCTTAAAATAAAGTGTTACCACATCTTCTATCGTCACTTTATTTTATTGTCTTTGAAATATGGTTAAAGTTACTGCTGAATGCATTGACAGGCATTAACGATCAACTAAAATACACTTTAAGTCAAGTCATCTTTATTTATATAGCGCTTTTAACAATACAGATTGTGTTAAAGCAGCTTTACAGTATTAAATAGGAAAATGGTGCCAATAATGCAAAAGGACAATAGTAAACACTCAATTTTCAGTTAAAGGCAGTTCATCATTGAATTCAGTGATTGAATTCAGTATCTGCAATCAAGTCGACGATATCGCTGGAAATTAAGTGTCCCCAACTAAGCAAACCAGAGGCGACAGCAGCAAGGAACCAATTCTTCTAACGATGTAACGAGTACATCATGTGTTATGGGAAGTGTTCCCGGTTCCGGTTGACCTAATTAATGCGGCCTAACAATCCTTTAACAGATTTGAATAATAGAAGTGTATTAGTGTGTTATGTGTACGCCAGGTTAAAGAGATGGGTCTTTAATCTAGATTTAAACTGACAGAGTGTGTCTGCCTCCCGAACAGTGTTTGGTAGATTGTTCCAGAGTTTGGGCGCTAAATAGGAAAAAGATCTGCCGCCCGCAGTTGATTTTGATATTCTAGGTATTATCAAATGGCCAGAGTTTTGAGAACGCAGCGGACGTGAAGGACTATAATGCGATAAGAGCTCGCTCAAGTACTGAGGAGCTAAACCATTCAGGGCTTTATAAGTAATTAACAAGATTTTAAAATCTATACGATGTTTAGTAGGGAGCCAGTGCAGTGTTGACAGAACCGGGCTAATGTGCTCATACTTCCTGGTTCTAGTAAGAACTCTTGCTGCTGCATTTTGAACCATCTGGAGTTTGTTTATTAAACATGCAGAACAACCACCCAATAAAGCATTACAATAATCTAACCTTGAGGTCATGAATGCATGCATTTGACATTGAGATATTGAGACATTGAATGCATGCATTTGACATTTTGAAATTTTTTGCATTTGACATTGAGAGCATAGGTCGTAATTTAGATACATTTTTGAGATGGAGAAATGCAGTTTTACAAATGCTAGAAACATGGCTTTTGAAGGAAAGATTGCTATCAAATAGCACATCTAGGTTCCTGACTGATGATGAAGAATTGACCGAGCAGCCATCAAGTGTTAGACAGTGTTCTAG
This sequence comes from Aspiorhynchus laticeps, assembly GCA_023376895.1. Classification (NCBI taxonomy): domain Eukaryota; kingdom Metazoa; phylum Chordata; class Actinopteri; order Cypriniformes; family Cyprinidae; genus Aspiorhynchus; species Aspiorhynchus laticeps. The sequence goes on from CM041798.1 coordinate 24,921,216, forward strand.
GTTATTACATGCAGAGGTTTTAGGTCCGATAATTAATAACCCCGTTTTTTTTTTTTTTCAGAATTTAGCAGTAAGAAATTACGCATCATCCAGTTTTTTTATATCAACTATGCATTCCGTTAGTTTTTCAAATTGGTATGTTTTGCCGGGCCGAGAAGTAAAATAGAGCTGAGTATCATCAGCATAACAGTGAAAGTTAACACCGTGTTTCTTGATGATATCTCCCAAGGGTAACATGTAAAGCGTGAAAAGTAACGGCCCTAGTACTGAGCCTTGAGGTACTCAATGCACTTGTGAGCGATATGATACCTCTTCATTCACTGCTACAAATTGATGGCGGTCAGATAAGTATGATTGGAACCATGCTAATGCACTTCCACTAATGCCAACAAAGTTTTCTAGTCTATTCAAAAGAATGTTGTGGTCGATAGACTTTAATGACATTTCAAATGTTGTTGATATTTTATTGATTGTACAGCACCTTGGTCAACAATCGTTGTTTTTATTGGTGCTATATAAATAAAGTTGAGTTGAGCTGTTCTAAAACTTCTGTTATATACTGTAATTACACATTTTCAATACATTATATTTAAAATATATTAACTTTAAATGTAATATCAAATAACACACTAAAGTTAAAATAATAAACAAGTGCTTTCCATGTGCTTTAGTAGTTAGTCAACACATCAAAATAAATGATCTTCTTTAAAACACAACAAAAAATTATTAAAACATGATTTAAAATGTAGTTGAAGTAAAACCTTTAATTTGACAGCTTGACATCTATTACAAAGGTCACTTTTTAAAAGTCTGCTTAAGTGTGTAAAGAAACAGTCATGAAAGCGTCTCTCTTTAAGGCACTTAAGTATCCTTTTATTTAAGTAATATTATATCATCTACATGTGCAGTATTTTAAATGCAGTACAAGCATAATTCTTTTTCACGAGGATGTACAAATAGCCAGAGGTCTTGATCAAAGTGTGGTCTTCGGCTCTACAGTCATGTAATTGGCCAGTTTGGCCGTCTGGGTTGGTAATTACCCAGCGTCCCCTGCAGGTTATTCTAATGAGCGTCCGCTCTCATAAGTAGGCTATCTATATGCAGAGGCTCCTGTAATGGATTTGCTCATTTATTACTGTTAATGTGTTAATGTTCACTGATGAGGAGGGGAAAGAGATATGATGACAGCGCTTAGAAGAGCCAGATACAGAGATATTTCTACAGATTAGCAGAGCTTTTAGACACACAGCAGATTTCATGACGGATTGTTGTCATTCTCGTTCAATATCTGTGGTCGGCTGCGTCTCATTCCTCATCCGCACACACACACACACTACATCCAACAGGCCGTTTCTGAGCACTTAGCTGCGTTTCTGTGGTTTATCTGCGGTTCCTTCACCTCGCTGTTGATCCCGGATATCAGCCCATTTCCCCTGAAACCAGAGATGCATTATGGGTAATAAAGGGCCGTGGAGTGCATAAGTGCAAACCTGATCCAGTGATTCGGGTCAGAGCCTCTCAGATGACTCTGATTGATGGAACGAGCCGCATTAATAGAGTTACAGCAGAGGATTCACGATCCACTCAGACCCAGTGAGGACAGAGGAGAAGTTGATTCTGGACGTCCAGCGGGAAATAAGAACAGAGAATCCAGGGTACATCTGTCTGACCTTTAGTGATACGGAGATTTTCTAATATACACAGAGAAAGAAATCTGTTTCCAGCAGCACAGAACACAAGCTACACTCAATAAACAAGAAGATAGATTTACATTTTAGACCAATTATTATGAGTAAATTAAATATACATAAAGAGAGACACTTACATGACTATTTTGTAATAATAATAAAAATAAAAAAATACGTTTTATATATATAGCGCCTTTCCAAAGCTCAAGGACACTTTACAATAATAATTAATAATAATTCGTTACATTTATACAGCGCTTTTCTGGGTACTCAAAGCGTTTTACATAGAAGGGGGGAATCTCCTCAACCACCACCAATGTGCAGCATCCACCTGGATGATGCGACGGCAGCCGTATTGCACCAGAATGCCTACCACACACCAGCTACAGGTGGAGAGGAGAAAGAGTGATGAAGCCAATGGGGAGAAGGATTAGGAGGCCATGATGGTCAGAGGCCAATGGGGAAATTTGGGATTTTTAATGACCACAGAGTGTCAGGACCTCAGTTTAACGATTCATCGCTGAATGATCTGCGCCCCATGTAAGAGAGATGATCCCGAGGGACAGTGAGAAGGCCAGAATCAGAAGACCGTAGTGAATGAGGTGGAGTATAGGGAAGGAGCAAATCTCGAAGATAACAAGGAGCCATGTAAAGCTTTAAAAGTAAGCGTGAGAATTTTAAACTTCATACGATAGCCAATGGAAATGGAGCTACAATTGTGGTGATATGGGCCGAACGCTTGGTGCAGGTGAGAATACGAGCAGCTGAGTATTGAATATACTGTAATTTAGCAATGGAGGTAACAGGTAAGCCAGTGAAGAGGGCATGGATGAGAGTTTCTGCATCTTTTGCACTAATGAAAGGACGGAGCTAGACAATTCGTCATAAATGAAAGAATGCTGATTTAGTGAGAGAGTTAATATGAGACTGAAAAGAAAGAGAGTCAAACATAACAGCAAGGTTTTTGACGATACTAGATGGTAGTGATTGGAGAAACAAACCTTTTTTAAGCTTCAAAATTCGAAGCGCTCGAAACACCACATGCCGATGACGCCTGCTGGTCAAAAGTGTGTAAATGCAACTAAAACATGCATAAAAACAGCTTTTAAAACCCCATTGCAAATGTTTTATTGAAAGTATAATACATTGAATGCAATAAAAAATTATAAAATACCATTAAATATGAAGTGTATGTATAATATGTGGGTTTTAAAATATTTTATATTAATTTGCAGGGCTTGCTTTGTTTGTTTTATGGACAGCTTGTATATAGAGGCCAGTAAGAGACCATTAACTACTTCTCATCCTTTTAATTACACAAATGTCTCTACAAATTGATTAAACTAATCCGAGATCAGGTAAAAACCATAGACACTGGTTCAATGGTTCGCTGCTGGGGGGCTATCTCAAGGAACTCACATGATTCACGGGTTTGCAGAGATCGCCCCCCAGCGGCAAACCATTGAAATTTTGAAACGTTTCGAAACAGTTATGATGTAATGAAGCCTCGTTTACTGAAATTACGTGACTTTGGCAGTTTGATACGTGCTCCGAACCACTGTTTCGAAACAATTGATTCACAAAAAGTTTTGGAGCCTCACAAAGCAGTGCTTCGAAAGCGCCCATCACTACTAGATGGTGTGATGAGAGTACCAGTGATATCGCAGGTAAAGTCAGCAGGAACTGGTAGTGAGTGAAGGGGTTCCAATAATGATGATCTCAGTTTTACCCATATTAAGAAAATTTTATCCATATTAAGAAACTTTTAAGTTTGAGAAAATTAGAGTTGAGCCATGCTTTTATTTCCCGCACACAAACAGAAATTTGGTCAAATTGGTTGGATAGAGAAGGGAAGATGTGTAAATTTGAATGTCATCTGCATAAAAATTATAGCTAAAGCCACGATGCTGTAGAATCTGACCCAATGGTAAAATATAAATGATAAACAGTAAAGGCCCAAGAACAGAACCCTGGGGGACGCCTTGTTTCAGGGAGGCAGTAGGAGATCTGAAATTCTGAACAGAGATGTAGAACTGTCTTTGAAGGGGGTATGAAGAGAACCAGGAAAGAGCAGTACCAGATATACCCAAAGCAGAGAGGCGAGAAATAAGTAAATCATGAGAAATGGTATCGAAGGCAGAGCTGAGGTCCAGTAGCAGAAGTAGAGATAGTGAGCCAGTATTGCAAGAAAGTAATAAATCATTCACTACCTTTACAAGGGCAGTTTCAGTACTATGTAGAGGACGGAAGCCAAACTGAAATAGGTCAAAGAGACTTAGACTTTTAAAAGGATACCTTTGTAATAAATGTCTATATAAAAGTTTTATTTTAAAGTGCATTTTAAGTCATTATGGCCCGCTTTCACAGACAGGGCTTAGACTAAGCGAGGATTAGGCCATAGTTCAATTTGGACATTTAAGTAATTTTTATTAACATGCCTTATAAAAAAAATTACTGGTTTGCATCTTAAGACAAAACAAAGGCACTGACATGTTTTAAGATCAGTCAGTGCAAGTTTATTTCAGTTGAAACAGCTCAGAATTACATTTTAGTCTGGGACTAGTCTTAAGCCTTGTCTGTAATCTTTTGTCATGTTTTAAAGAAGTTCATTATTTTGATGTGTTGACTAACATACCAAAGCACATGTGACGTACTTGTAAACTATAAAAATGGTAAAAGTCAACATGCTT
>CM041798.1:24938093-24968093 GCA_023376895.1 Aspiorhynchus laticeps
TCCCTTTTCTGTCCCATTATTGATTGATTGATTGAATGATTGAATGTCAAGTCTGTGTTTTATAATAACTGCTGTCTCATTGCCTGACCTTCTGCTGTAAAACTCGTTTATTTCAGTCTGAGTGGCTCAAACCAAACCAGATTGATTAGTCACAATGATATTGGCAAATATGGCAGGCTTCAAATTGTGCACTTTGGTCCTGCGCCAGCTGGCACTGAAATAGCTTTCTCCAGATATTATAGGCCTCCATGATGTCATGGTTTGGCTGATAGTGGCACGAGGAAACATATATTTATATTTATTCATAAAACAGCGTTGCAAACTGGCTGTCAGTCTGTGCATTAGACAGGCGACTGTCTTCAAGACTGAATCACTGAATCATTCATTCAACCAATTTATTAGAAATGACATGGTAGTAAAGACATGCTACTATTAAACTGCAGTAGTATTTTTTATTGGTGCATTTATGTATATGTATTTTTGGTAACACTTTAGAACAGGGAACACTTATTCACTATTAACTACGACTTTTCTCTCAATAAATTCCTAATTTACTGCTTATTAATAGTTAGTAGTTGTAAAGTTTAGGTATTGGATAGGATTAGGGATGTAGAATAAGGTCATGTAGAATAAGGCATTAATATGTGCTTAATTACTACTAATAAATGGCTAATATTCTAGTAATATGCATGCTAAAAAGCAACTAGTTAAGAGACCCTAAAATAAAGTGTTACCGTATTTTTTAAAACGTTTGCAACTGCTTTTATCACTTAATTAGAAATATCATTATGGTGTCAGTTTTGCAATTTTATGGTGAACTTGTTACAGTGTAATTATATATTTAATTACTGTTATATTTATTAACAATATATACTTACTAGCGTTATGATTAGGGTTTGGCTGAGGCTTAGATGCATGTATTTATGCATAATTTACCGCTATACTATAGTACGTACATGTAACAAGGACACTGTAAATTAAAGTATCCTAAATTGTGTCTTCTGTTTCAGAGGGACTAGTGAACAGACATTTAATAGTTTATTTTAAAGTGCAAAGTTTGAAAAGCTAAGTGTATAAATAAAGCTCTGTGAAAACTTTACTTGCATTTTTACAACGCTAATGCAATAAGTCTGTCCTAAAGTTCTACATAAACTGGCGGTCTTCATGCAGACTTGAACACTTGGGCTAAATAGAGTAGTAAATACAAGTAAGCAGACAAAGTGCTCAAGTGAAAAGATAAGTGTGAGTATTGGAACAGAAGCGCTATCTTTCTGAGTGAGTCATTGAATCATCTACTCAACCGATTTGTTCAAGACACTGATTTATTCATGAACTGTGTGTGTTTCTGAAGTTATATAAAGTGATATCACAGAACAGAGGGCTCATTTATAAAATGTTGCACAGAAACCATCCTAAATTTGATATTACGATCATTTCTAAGATATGCGTACGTGCGATTCATAGAATGAACGTACGAACAGAAATTGCACGTACGCGTCTTGAACTTGCACGCAATTGACTGGTTTCAGCTCTCTGCTTGTAAACGACTCCTAATTAATGTCATTAACATATAAAAGATCACCAATCATCCTAATTTAGAACAGCGAGCTGCAAGAACAGCTTACATTTTAAAAAACCTGCAATACTCCGACAATAAAGTGTGCATACGTCTGCTCAGACCCTGACGTGACGCTAAGCACTTTTCCACATCAAAGACCGTCTTTATAAATATGAGCGCTGGCGCTGTCTTCTTAATGATGATTCAGGTCTCTGTATTAGTTCAATGCAAAAGAGAATGTTGTTTGCTGGTTTTACAGCTGTGAAGAAGACAATAATCCAGAACTGGTTTACACCACACATGTGTAGAGAGGCATATTGGATCCGTAGCCTCCTGCAAATAGTGACGTGTGAATGTACAACGGCGTGAGTCGGTGCGGCCAGGCCTTCGACCATTGATGCTTGGCAGTGTTTTTTGTTGGATATACGTGATTGTATAAAGGAGTGACTTTTGTGTTCTTGTTGTGCTTCCCTCTCTCCCTCCCTGTTGATTGGACCTTGAGATGTTGAGTATGTGTCTGTTGTTTTGTTTTATTGTATTTTTGATGTCGTGTTGTGTTATGTGTGAAAAAAAAAAAAAAATTGTTGATAACAAAAAAAAAAAGACAACTTTTAATAATTTTCCACGGCCCCGACTAAAGACTTAGACCTTTTTATGTGATGGTCATACAAATACGCTGATAGTGTTGTCCATGTTTCAGAATGTGTTGTGGGTGTATGGGATGGCTTGGATGAGTGTGAGATTTCCCGGCCTGAAATTTAGTCCCCTGTCACAGAATCACACTGCCTCCTTGTTACTCCAATAACCTCTCAGAAATATCTCAGATGTATGATGCCCCTGAGGTTCTGCGGATCGATGTTGGTTAGTAAAATGCTCACATCATGCATACTAATGACCATCTAGGTCTTTTCATCACTGTATATTGTTCACCGTGCTCTTCAATATCCCTCCGTGTCGTTCTGAGGACTCGTCCTCCGGGTGGACGGCTGTATAAAATTGATTATCCTCTTCGCAGTGCAGTCTTAAGAGTCACTTTGGGATTAGCAGCACGGAGAATACAGCCCAGACTCTAAACTGATTATAAAAATGGCAGAGTTTGTGACATTGTTCCGTCCTGAGGGAGAGACTCGCGGATACAGAGGCCGACGGCTTTTACAGCAGGTCTGAAGGTCTCTCTCTCTCTGGAGGGAAGATGTGGTTAAGACAGTTTAGAGAGCGCTGGACTGTTGCGCTCACCCATCGATTGTGCTGTTGACCTGTTTAATGCGGCTCGTGGAGAGAAACAGCTGCTGACGGGAATGACAATGCTAAGAGACGGAGAGAGTTTCTGTAGATCCTCATTAATGTGCAGAGCTTAAAACAGGCTTGAGAGGAGACTCGAACACTCATATAAACACATGCAGCATGCTTTTAATCACCGTACAATAAACAGATAGAGGCCTACTCTAAACTACAATCTGAGGCCTTGCTTAGATATAGAAAGAATTCAAACAGATTTCAGCTTTTATGTTATGAAAGTCAAATTAAAACTGTCTTGGAAACTTTTTTCATTCCTTATTCATTTATTTTCCCTTTATTTGCTAGATTTTATTGATTTACCCAAACTTTCAAGATCGAAAATCTTATGAAAATCCATTCTGAGAATATATATAAGAGAATTTATTCAAAATAGAAACCTTTTGTAACAATATACACTGCCATTCAATATTGTGGTGTCAGTTTTTTTAGAAATCAATACTTTTATGCAGCAAGGATATGCTAAACTGATAAAAAGTGATAGTAAAAACTGTTATAAAAAATAGTTATAAAATATTTATATTTCAAATAAATGCTGTGCTTTTAAACGTTTTATTCATTGAAGAATCCTGAAAAAAGTTTCCAAAAAAAATTTGTCGAATGATGATGAAAATCCAGCTTTGATCAAAGTAATAAATTACAGTTTAACATAGATTCACATAGAAAACAGATATTTTACATTTCACAATATTACTGTTTTTTTTCTGTATGTATGTATGTGCATATATGTGTGTCTGTGTGTGTGTGTATGTGTGCGTGTGTGTGTGTGTGTGTGTGTGTGTGTGTGTGTACGATTGAAGAATATGCTTGCGATCATATGAAAAGAAAAATATACATATCAACAGAATATTGTGTTGTTTTGTGCACAATTCTCATTCAGGCTGTCATATTATGATGTCTGTTACATATCTTGTCATATGGCGAAGAGAATGAATCTAATCTGTGTAGGACATTACATTCTGTCCAGTTCAATCAAACACTGACTGATGCACACAAACAACATCATTTCATCCAGTCTTACTTGTATTGAACTATTTACACTGTTGCTTCAAAGAAGCTATAAAGAGAAAGAAGAGGAATAATGAGCACCTGAGGTGGTTTGTGTGGAAGACAGAAGATGATGGAGGAGGAATATGTAGAGGAGGGTCATGCAATAAAATACTCATATATCTCATACAGCATTCGATTGCACTCTGTCCACGACGCCTTCTGCTGGAAATGTCAGTGACACAATATAATGAGAGAGGCACTAAACAAGATGTCACGCATGCAAGACTAATTACAGCCTTCACTGTGCTGTGCTCAGACTGGAAATTAATTATTTCGTCCCTGGATTATTGTGTTGAGGTGTTAAATGCATTCTCATATTCACAATTCATTTACAAACTTTTATCTACATCAGTTGTGTGAACAATTCATTAAATCATACTGGACTTCACAATGCTGCTTTATGAGAGAAATCACATAGTGTTTGATTGTCAACCTCGGCTTCCAAAAATTGTTGAAAAATATAATTATGCAGCATTTCAACACACTAAACCACTAGACAATTGTTGGACAAAGCAGCTTATAACTGGAAAAGGACGATTCGTGTTATGTCATTTATAGCCTACTATTATTCCTCAGAAATATGAGCTTGTTACTGGAACTGTTGTGATTGGTTTAGAATGCAGTGCTTCATTTTGCAAGAGATGTGATGCATTTTGCATTTTGTGTGTGCAATTCTTGTATTTGTGTGTAAAAAAAGAGGCAAAGTTTTGAAAATGTGTGTAAGAAAAACATTCTGCAAAACAATTAATTTTTTGTCCATTTTTATACCTGTGAGAAATGCTGCCACAAAATCATATAAGACCATAAAAGTAATTTATTTGTTGTTAGACCATTTCAAGTCTCAGTAGATTTATGTAATGTAAATGTAAATATAATTAATGCAAATGTAAGTTTAATGCACACTAAACATTAGAAAGAAAGAAAGAGCTTTGCTATAAATCCGCAGACACAATAAAATGATGAAAAGCACAGCATTCTGACACGATTCAGTGCTTATCATTGGAAAATAAATGCTTGTTATTGGAAAAACTTTACTAGTTCATCCAAAAATGTCATGTTATATGTTGTAAAACACAGCCTGTACTGTAAATGTCACGCCACTGAAAAGCATTATTTTAGTGCATCAGTCGATCCTGACAGTTGTGTCCGCTGCATCAAACCTCTACAGACCTCAACATTTATGACTACTATGATGTATAAGACCTTTCCAGACCCTTCGGACCACAGTAACACACACAGATGAACCTCTGGTGAGTCTCTGATGCTGATGTTGATGACTGAATTTCACTTTCTCCATCAACACCAGTGACCTTTAGTGCAGAGCAAGCAGGTGTGTTGACCGAGGAGCATATTCCTCTGCTTCTATAATCCTGAGTCAACACCATTTCCCAGCCCTCCATCACATGTATTTACCCAGTAAACGCTTGCTAAGGCCAGCTTGTTTACCCCCGTCCCTCCACACACACACAAACACAGCCGTCCATGTGAATCAGTAGCTCATGCTTCTTTGTTGCTCAAAGCGCCGGCGCAGTAAAAGCAAACGTCCTTGAGCATCTGCTTTGAAACGGACCGCAGACATATTGATTCTCTGCAGTGTGGAGGTCTGCTTGGTTTATATGGAGGGTTTGAATGGGGCTGTAAGGCTCTGGCAGGTTTACTTTCTTCCATAGACAGGTAATATTGCTTCCTGCACCCGCTGTCTGCTTCAGTCTCTCGATTTCTGCCGTTTAATCACAGTTTTAGGAGCCCAGTCTCACGAAAACACATATAAATAGTATGCCAAATAAAAACAAAAACTTGTGGTATTGATACGCAATTTTTTTTTCAGTTTTCGCATGCATATGATACGAAATTTGTTGGCATGCATTTAATACACAGTTTTAGCGTGCATATGATACGAAATTTGTTGGCGTGCATATGATACGAAATTTGTTGGCATGCATTTAATACACAGTTTTAGCGTGCATATAATACAAAATTTGTTGCCGTGCATTTAATACACAGTTTTCGCATGAATATGATACGAAATTTGTTGGCGTGCATATGATACGAAATTTGTTGGCATGCATTTAATACACAGTTTTAGCGTGCATATAATACAAAATTTGTTGCCGTGCATTTAATACACAGTTTTCGCATGCATATGATACGAAATTTGTTGGCGTGCATATGATACGAAATTTGTTGGCATGCATTTAATACACAGTTTTAGCGTGCATATAATACAAAATTTGTTGCCGTGCATTTAATACACAGTTTTCGCATGAATATGATACGAAATTTGTTGGCGTGCATATGATACGAAATTTGTTGGCATGCATTTAATACACAGTTTTAGCGTGCATATGATACAAAATTTGTTTGCGTGCATTTAATATGCAGTTTGCGCGTGCATATGATACAAAATTTGTTGGCGTGCATATGATACGAAATTTGTTGGCGTGCATATAATACGTAGTTTTCACATGCATATGATACGAAATTTGTCGGCATGCATTTAATACACAGTTTTCGCTTGCATATGATACGAAATTAGTTGGCATGCATTTAATACACAGTTTTTGCGTGCATATGATACGCATCTACCCCACAACCCTAATCCTACCCACTGTAGCATATACACGCCCAAGTCAATTTTTGCGTATCAATACCACGAGTTTTTGTTTTTATTTGGCGTACTATTTATATGCACTTTCATGAGATCGGTTGGTATTAGAAACTGCGTATAGCTTCATAAAGCTCAACATTCACTGCTTTCTCTGTCCTCTGCTCACAAACACTGAATCGTATGTGCACGCAGTTTCCCAAAACTTCTTTATCTCAGCCAGACAGAATCCCACTGTGCAGCGAACCAACATCTGCGATGGGAGAATGAGGACAGATAGTGGCGGAGAGACATGCATTTAAAATAAAATGAGCTTAAATATAGTAAAAAAGGGCAAAATGGTCCATGGGGAACAACTGAAATTGGGGCAAGTTTGGTCCAGTTAGTGATAGCACCATCACTGTATAACAAATACCCTTGTGTAACAGAAGTGCACTTTAGCACACTTTATGAAAGAAAGTAATATACATTAAAAGAATATACTGTAAATGTAAATGTGAACTGAATGTAATGTTTTTAGACTCTTAATTGCATGTTATTTACAATTAAATGAAAATGTATCATATTATAAATTTATATTAAATGCAATTAGTTGAACTTTAGAGTGTTTTGACTCACTTAAGTAGGACTTCAGTACATCTTTATATGTAATTTCATACTTCTATTTATTTTGAAATATGCTGAATGCACTGACAAGCATTTATGATAAAATATAGTTTAATGTAATTTCTATTCAAACTTACATCATGTATTCAAACCCATTTGTAATGATGTTGAAAAATATTATTATTACATAACACCTTTGGTTACACTTTATTTGGTAACACTTTATTTTAAGGTGTCATAATACTTAAGTACAATCTTGATACACTTTATTTTAAGTAGCTTATGCCTGTGTAATATTATGTAATTGTAATGTAATTAGAAAGGTATTACATGTATTTAAGCTGTGTACTGGTGGGTTAAAAATCAAACACATGAAGTACACTTAAGTACAATCTTGATACACTTTATTTTAAGTAGCTGTTTGTGTAATATTGTGTAATTGTAATGTAATTAGAAAGGTATTACATGTATTTAAGCTGTGTACTGGTGGGTTAAATCAAACTAAGGTGCAGCTGGATACAGTATAGATACACATGAAGTACACTTAAGTACAATCTTGATGCACTTTATTTTAAGTAGCTTATGCGTGTGTAATATTATGTAATTGCAATGTAATTAGAAAGGTATTACATGTATTTAAGCTGTGTACTGGTGGGTTAACTCAAACTAAGGTGCAGCTGGATACAGTATAGATACACATGAAGTACAATCTTGATACACTTTATTTGAAGTAGCTTATGTCTGTGTACTTACATTTATAATTACGTTGTATAGAGTCTGCAACACACATGTAACAATATTTTGGTTACACAAGTAGCTGTGTAACAGACTCGGCCTGTAACATATGTGTAACAGTAGCTGCTTATTACATCTACATAATTACAAACTGTAATTACAGGCTGTTCCATAACTTACTTACATGGTAAGTACATTTTGTTTCATGTAAGTACAACGGCTACTACTAAGTACTTAACTATGTAATTACTCTGTATTATGATACCTTAAAATAAAGTGTTACCCTTTATTTTAAGGTGTCCTTGTTACAGTGTAATTATACATTTAAGTATTGAGTAATATTAATTAACTACATGTACTTACTATATGGTTAGGGTTAGGATTAGGGTTTATCTTAGGGTTACTTGCATGCAATTATGCATAATTTATTGTTATTATAATAGTAAGTTCATGTAACGTGTAACAAGGACACCTTAAAATAAAGTGTTACCAAAATGTTTAATTTAACAGTGAAAGTCTATTTAAGTGTGTTATATTAAGTGTCCTTAACTACTCTGGACTTCAATTTAAATTAATAATTTTGTTGTGTAGGGGAGCACGGGGTTAGTTGTAACACATGTTTAAATATTTCCACACATGCTAGCATAGCAAAATTCATGGCATTTACTAGTTGCCATATCAACACTATATAGAGAAAATGTGTGCCATAATTCTAAAATATTTTGAAGATATCGCTGAACATTTATTTTACCATAGTAAAAGTAAATTTCTGGTTTAAGTACATTTTTCATCTCAGTTATTAGTATTCATTTAAAATGAGACAAAGCTCCTATTATTTTAATCCCCAATCTGTTATTTATCAGTTTAGCAGAAACCAGCTTCACTAACTAGCAGAAGACACTAACCAGTTTTTAATTCCAGTTGTGCAGATGGAGAACGTTGTAACACTGCGTTACAATCTGCCCTGCTATTATTAAACAATGCTATTCTATGAGATTAGCAATGTAATTTACACTATTTACTGTAATGAATTTTAATGAGAAACCATGAGAAACAGATGAATAAAGGCTGACCGTCAATGCTTAATGTTCAGAAGTTATTTTTTTAAAAAAGTAAAGTATTTTGGCTCGTTTGTGTGGGTCGTTCCAAGCATGGTGTAATGTGTTCATTGTCAAACTCCAAAATCAGATTATTTTTAATTCTTAAAAAAACCCATTATTTTATTTGAAAAAGTTAAGAATTTTATTTTATTTACAAAATATTTTAGTTTGTCTTGTATATTTTTTTCATTAGATCAGATAACATTTTAAGCTGTTGTATGGTAATGTTACAACGTGCCCCTCAGATGTTACAATGTACCCCACCTACAGGGCATGTTGTCACATTTTCATTGCTTAGTGTGGTTGAATTGGATCGGCGAAGGTCAGCAGCAAAGACATTGGTTAATAAAATGAGATTAAATACATAAATGATATTTGTCTTATTTAACATATTTAATTATTGCAGGTTTGCATCATATTCTGAGTTTGCATTTGACTGTTTTTATTGATTTTGAGGAATACTGAATGTGTTTTTGTGCAGGTGAGATGAGTAAATACATGTTGATATTTAGTCTAGAAATACAGTAAGATCATGTTGATATTTAGTCTAGAACTACAGTAAGATCGTGTTGATATTTAGTCTAGAACTACAGTAAGATCATGTTGATATTTAATCTAGAACTACAGTAAGATTGTGTTGATATTTAGTCTAGAACTACAGTAAGATCATGTTGATATTTAGTCTAGTTGATATTTAGTCTAGAACTACAGTAAGATCATGTTGATATTTAGTCTAGAACTACAGTAAGATCATGTTGATATTTAGTCTAGAACTACAGTAAGATCATGTTGATATTTAGTCTAGTTGATATTTAGTCTAGAACTACAGTAAGATTGTGTTGATATTTAGTCTAGAACTACAGTAAGATCATGTTGATATTTAGTCTAGAACTACAGTAAGATCATGTTGATATCTAGTCTAGAACTACAGTAAGATCATGTTGATATTTAGTCTAGAACTACAGTAAGATCGTGTTGATATTTAGTCTAGAACTACAGTAAAATCGTGTTGATATTTAGTCTAGAACTACAGTAAGATCGTGTTGATATTTAGTCTAGAACTACAGTAAGATCGTGTTGATATTTAGTCTAGAACTACAGTAAGATCATGTTGATATTTAGTCTAGAACTACAGTAAGATCGTGTTGATATTTAGTCTAGAACTACAGTAAGATCATGTTGATATTTAGTCTAGAACTACAGTAAGATCATGTTGATATTTAATCTAGAACTACAGTAAGATCGTGTTGATATTTAGTCTCGAACTACAGTAAGATCGTGTTGATATCTAGTCTAGAACTACAGTAAGATCATGTTGATATTTAGTTTAGTTGATATTTAGTCTAGAACTACAGTAAGGTCATGCTGATATTTAGTCTAGAACTACAGTAAGATCGTGTTGATATTTAGTCTAGAACTACAGTAAGATCGTGTTGATATTTAGTCTAGAACTACAGTAAGATCGTGTTGATATTTAGTCTAGAACTATAGTAAAATCGTGTTGATATTTAGTCTAGAACTACAGTAAGATCGTGTTGATATTTAGTCTAGAACTACAGTAAGATCGTGTTGATATTTAGTCTAGAACTACAGTAAGATCGTGTCGATATTTAGTCTAGAACTACAGTAAGATCATGTCGATATTTATTCTAGAACTACAGTAAGATCGTGTCGATATTTAGTCTAGAACTACAGTAAGATCATGTCGATATTTATTCTAGAACTACAGTAAGATCGTGTTGATATTTAGTCTAGAACTACAGTAAGATCATGTTGATATTTAGTCTAGAACTACAGTAAGATCGTGTTGATATTTAGTCTAGAACTACAGTAAGATTGTGTTGATATTTAGTCTAGAACTACAGTAAGATCGTGTCGATATTTAGTCTGGAACTACAGTAAGATCGTGTTGATATTTAGTCTAGAACTACAGTAAGATCGTGTTGATATTTAGTCTAGAACTACAGTAAGATCGTGTTGATATTTAGTCTAGAACTACAGTAAGATCATGTTGATATTTAGTCTGGAACTACAGTAAGATCATGTTGATATTTAGTCTAGAACTACAGTAAGATCGTGTCGATATTTAGTCTAGTTGATATTTAGTCTAGAACTACAGTAAGATTGTGTCGATATTTAGTCTAGTTGATATTTAGTCTAGAACTACAGTAAGATCGTGTTGATATTTAGTCTAGAACTACAGTAAGATCATGTTGATATTTAGTCTAGAACTACAGTAAGATCGTGTTGATATTTAGTCTAGAACTACAGTAAGATCATGTTGATATTTAGTCTAGAACTACAGTAAGATCGTGTTGATATTTAGTCTAGAACTACAATAAGATCGTGTTGATATTTAGTCTAGAACTACAGTAAGATCATGTTGATATTTAGTCTAGAACTACAGTAAGATCGTGTTGATATCTAGTCTAGAACTACAGTGAGATCATGTTGATATTTAGTCTCGAACTACAGTAAGATCGTGTTGATATTTAGTCTAGAATTACAGTAAGATCATGTTGATATTTAGTCTAGTTGATATTTAGTCTAGAACTACAGTAAGATCGTGTTGATATTTAGTCTAGAACTACAGTAAGATCGTGTTGATATTTAGTCTAGAACTACAGTAAGATCATGTTGATATTTAGTCTAGAACTACAGTAAGATCGTGTTGATATTTAGTCTAGAACTACAGTAAGATCATGTTGATATTTAGTCTAGAACTACAGTAAGATCGTGTTGATATCTAGTCTAGAACTACAGTAAGATCATGTTGATATTTAGTCTAGTTGATATTTAGTCTAGAACTACAGTAAGATCGTGTTGATATTTAGTCTAGAACTACAGTAAGATTGTGTTGATATTTAGTCTAGAACTACAGTAAGATCATGTTGATATTTAGTCTAGTTGATATTTAGTCTAGAACTACAGTAAGATCGTGTTGATATTTAGTCTAGAACTACAGTAAGATTGTGTTGATATTTAGTCTAGAACTACAGTAAGATCATGTTGATATTTAGTCTAAAACTACAGTAAGATCGTGTTGATATTTAGTCTAGAACTACAGTAAGATCGTGTTGATATTTAGTCTGGAACTACAGTAAGATAGTGTCGATATTTAGTCTAGAACTACAGTAAGATCGTGTCGATATTTAGTCTAGAACTACAGTAAGATCGTGTCGATATTTAGTCTAGAACTACAGTAAGATCGTGTCGATATTTAGTCTAGAACTACAGTAAGATCGTGTCGATATTTAGTCTAGAACTACAGTAAGATCGTGTCGATATTTAGTCTAGAACTACAGTAAGATCGTGTTGATATTTAGTCTAGAACTACAGTAAGATCGTGTTGATATTTAGTCTGGAACTACAGTAAGATCGTGTCGATATTTAGTCTGGAACTACAGTAAGATCGTGTCGATATTTAGTCTAGAACTACAGTAAGATCGTGTCGATATTTAGTCTAGAACTACAGTAAGATCGTGTCGATATTTAGTCTAGAACTACAGTAAGATCGTGTCGATATTTAGTCTAGAACTACAGTAAGATCGTGTCGATATTTAGTCTAGAACTACAGTAAGATCATGTCGATATTTAGTCTAGAACTACAGTAAGATCGTGTTGATATTTAGTCTAGAACTACAGTAAGATCATGTTGATATTTAGTCTAGAACTACAGTAAGATCATGTTGATATTTAGTCTAGAACTACAGTAAGATCGTGTTGATATTTAGTCTAGAACTACAGTAAGATCATGTTGATATTTAGTCTAGAACTACAGTAAGATCATGTTGATATTTAGTCTAGAACTACAGTAAGATCGTGTTGATATTTAGTCTAGAACTACAGTAAGATCGTGTTGATATTTAGTCTAGAACTACAGTAAGATCATGTTCACACACAACGCTCTGATTTCTGTCACCATGGCAACACCAGAGCTGTCACTCAATACATCAGATACAAAGTAACTGTTACTTATTTGAAAAAGTAACTCATATATTTCCTTCTAAATTAAAAAGTAATGCATTACTTTACTAGTTACTTGAAAAAAGTAATCTGATTATGTAACATAAGCACTGGTTATATCTAACAAGTCCTTATTTTATTATTAAGTACATAACATTTAAAGACACCTAATATAAAATGGAAACAGAAACTCAGAAGTGTCTCTCTTTGAGTCACTTAAGTGGCCTTTTATTTCATTAATATTACATATGCAAGTACAGTTTTTTTTTTTAAATATACTTTTAAGATTTAAAGTACACTACAAGTCCACATTCAATTTATGCAAACGACTTGCTTCAACCCAGAAGATAATTTTACATTCTCATTCAAGCTTGAAACTGAGCAAGGCATTTCCACTTCCCAGAATGCATTGCGTGGAGGGAGCGTAAATGTCACAATTATGATATTTAATGTGATTTTGAGCCAGACTGAAAGAGGGAGACAGTGTGTTAGTAAAGTGTAAAGCTTTGTTCTGTTGAGATTCAGAAGAGTGTGTGTTTTGGTGGTTTAGGGCTTTCCATTGTGCTGTTTCTGTCCTTACAATGAAAATCAGCAGGATTCAAAACCCACAAACTTCCAGGCATTTTTCTGAAACATCACCTTTTGTGGTCCGCATTAGTAACTCATACAGGTTTGGACTGATATGAGGTGAGTAAATGATGACAGAATGATCATTTCTGAGTATACTGACATATGTTTCTTTATCTGATTCTTAGTTCCCAACCCAGTCACTGTGCTTTTTGTATTTTTTTAACTGGTCTAACTGGCATAAACATGCTGTTCAACCAGTATGGTCATTATAGTCTACCAGCAAAGGACTGTTCTGTTAGTTAGTTCTTCTGGAGACACAAGGCGTGAGTTAAACAGACGTACTGGAACAGCTTCATCACTGCAGCACTTCACACCGACCCAACAGTCCTCCATCATTTTGTTCTGAGGCGTGGAAATCAGTCTCTTCACACCAGAGGCAATGTCTTTGGCCGTCCTTGAGCACACACACACACACTCACACAGTGACACACACACACACACACACACACACACACACACACACACACACTAGAGACACACAGGCAGAGAGAGATTGGAAAGGGTGTGTGGGTCCAACAGGGTTTTTAAGCTTCAGGGACAACCATTTGTATTCCTCTCACACTGATGACAGAGGATGTTTGTGGACGTGTGTGTGTGTGTGTGTGCGTGTGCGCACGCGTCTGTCTGTCTGTGTGTGTGTGTGTGTGCGCGCGTGTGTGTCTCTGTGTGTGTGTGTGTGTGTGTGTGTGTATGTGTCTGTGTGTGTGTGTGTGTGTGTGTGTGTGTGTGTGTGTGTGTGTGTGTGTGTCTGTGTCTGTGTCTGTGTGTGTGTGTGTGTGTGTGTGTGTGTGTGTGTGTGTGTGTCTGTGTCTGTGTCTGTGTCTGTGTGTGTGTGTGTGTGTGTGTGTGTGTGTGTGAGAGAGAGAGAGAGAGATGCAGTAGGAAGATTTTGCTGAAATCAAACTCTGAACATCCTCTGATGGGCTGCATCTGTATTTGTTTGAGATTTCAGATGATGTCAAGTCACCTTTATTTATATAGCGATTTTAACAATACAGATTGTGTCAAAGCACTTAACAGTATCAAGTTGGAGGATAGAGTGTCAGTAATGTATAATAATAAGATTAAACACTCAATTTTCAGTTAAAGGCATTTCATTATTGAATTCAGAGATGTCATTGTCTAGCTCAGTATAGTTTAAATAGTATCTGTGAAATCCAATTGACGATAATCGCTAGAAATTAAGTGTCCCCAACTGAGCAAGCCAGAGGCGACAGATGTGAAGCTTTTATATGAATTTTTTCGGATTTATCTGAGGGAAACATGCTGTCAAGTTAAAGTCTATTAGTGATTTATCTCTGTAATCTCAAAAAAAACTTTTTTTTTTTAATGTAATATACTCTAGATAATACCACTATAATAGAATATAAACCCTTGTTTATTTTGAACAGTTGAAAAGAAAACCAAAAAAATGAAGACGCCATCTGTGATCTGAATTTCTGTCTGTATAAAAGTACAAACACACACACACATACATGCATGTTGTTCAAGGTTCTTTATTATTTGTCACATACACAATCATACAGGGTATAATCAGTAGTGCAATGTAGGTCAGGACGGGTCCGCTCAATGGACAGTGCAAAAAAATAAAATAAAAGATGAAACATGTCACAGGAGAGTATATATAAATATAGGTAAGAATAAGATAAAAAATAAGTAAAAAATAAAATAAAATAAAATAGGGGTTAAAATGTGTAATGAAATAAAATGTGCAATACAGTCTACTGTGGATTTAATAAATATTAATATAACCAGGGATGTGCAAGAGGAATGTGCAAACAGGTTGTACCGGGTATGTACACATAGCAGCAATGCGGAAGATGGAGAATGATGGGTGTTTTTTACAGTTTATTAAATTGAGTCCTGTAGATGTTAGGAGACTGAGTTTAGGAGCCTGATGGCCTGAGGGTAGAAGCTTCTCCTCAGTCTCTCAGTTGTTGCCATCATGCTCCTGAAGCGCTTGTCAGATGGCAGCAGAGTGAAAAGAGGTTACCGGGGTGATTTGAGTCCTTGATTATTTTTGCAGCTCTGCTTTTGCAGCGTTTGAGGTAGATGTCCTGCAGAGAGGGGAGGGCAGACCCTGAGATGCGCTCAGCTAAGCAATTATGAATAAGTGCATGCATGTTGTGATTATGAATAAGTGCATGCATGTTGTGGTTATGAATAAGTGCATGCATGCATGTTGTGATTATGAATAAGGGCATGCATGCATGTTGTGGTTATGAATAAGTGCATGCATGCAAGTTGTGATTATGAATAAGGGCATGCATGCATGTTGTGGTTATGAATAAGTGCATGCATGCATGTTGTGATTATGAATAAGGGCATGCATGCATGTTGCGATTATGAATAAGTGCATGCATGCATGTTGCGGTTATGAATAAGTGCATGCATGCATGTTGCGGTTATGAATAATGCATGCATGCATGTTGCGATTATGAATAAGTGCATGCATGCATGTTGCGGTTATGAATAAGTGCATGCATGCATGTTGCGGTTATGAATAAGTGCATGCATGCATGTGGTTGTCAGGCTGCTCAGCTTGAGTTGGCGTGTCCTTGTAGCGTGTAGCATGGCGTGTGAGAGGTCAGTGGTCTGAAGACCTGCTGTCTTTATCTCAGGAGAACAGCTGATTCAGAGGAGAGAGGAAGGTGAGCCAGACAAAGTGAAGAAGAAGACCAAGAGAGATCTGAGGGCTGAAGCTGTGTATTGTTGCTGGCAGATCATCTGGACATACAGCAGCACAGCACTGACAGGAGACCGGCAAAAAACAGCATGAAAGTCTGCACAATATATCACATGTACCTGCAAAGATGCAAAAACTAATGGATAGTTGCAAACTAAGATGCAAAACATCAACGTGCTGAACAAATAGTGCACTAAATAGTCACTAAACTGCATAAAGGCTGGATCAGTATGAACATTTACAAAAGTCTGGCATAGACCTACACTTAAGCACACTTTTAAAAAGTGTATTTATAGTAGAAATAATATACTTTAAAATAATATACTGAAGTGTGAACACTGTAATGTTTTCAGAGACTTAACTGCATGTTATTTACAATTAAATGAAAATGCATTAGAGTTTAAATTTTTAGTTTAAGTTTTAGTTTAGTTTAAGTTTTTAGGACTTAAGTACATCTTTATATGCATTTGCATAATTAATTCTATTGTTTTTTATTATGGTTTAAGTTACTGCTGGATGCACTGAAAGACATTTATGATCAACTAAAATACACTTCAAAGCCATTTTTGTATTTAAAACTTGACATGTATTTAAATATATTTTTAAAGTTTATTTAATTTAAAATATATAAACTTTAAATTTAATATTAAACAACACATTACAGTTAAAATAATAATCAAGTACTTTATATGTGCTTTAGTATGTTAGTCAACACATCAAAATAAGTGTACTTTAATGCATGACAAATAATTACAAAAACAATGATTTAAAATGTACTTTTATTTTGACATTACTACAAATTGCACTTTTAAAAGTGTGTTTAGAAATATAGTCACAAATGTGCAGTGGTGTATAAAGTCTGAAAGCCATACTTAAGTAAAAGTACAGATATCTTACCAGAAAATGACTTTGGTAGAAGTTGAAGTCACCGTTTAGAATATTACTAGAGTAAAAGTCTTAAAGTATGTGATATTTATTGTACTTAAGTACGAAAAGTATTTTTTTGAATCTTAAATGTACTTAAGTATTGAAAGTAAAAGTAAAAGTAAATGGAAAATGGAAAAGATGCAAATAAATATATATAAAAAATGTTCATACACAGCTTGGGTAGCAAGATTTTGTTCAGTTTTAACTCGTTCTTCTATTTTTGGGTAAGAATAAGAAGCACTTCATCCGGTAATAGTGTCTTTCATTCCAACATAAGAAAACATTTCTGGAATCTGCATCTGAAATAGCATTTTGGATGTATTTACACAGTTTATGTATCGCAGAGGGGACATGGATGCATTTAAACTGCATAAATAGGCCTAATGTTTGGTTTTTAACATAAAACGTTGAATACTGATATTTGAAAATTTAAAACATGAAAAAAAATTGTCAAAATGTGAAATTAAATCCGCCAGTAGGTGGCAGCAAGTGACTGTTAATGAGTGAGTCATTGAGATTCAACCGATTCATTCAAACGACTGATTCATTCAGAAACAAATTTAGCATTTGACTGTGTTAATGAGTGAATCTCTGAATCATTTATTCAACCGATTAATTCAAACGGCTGATTCATTCAGAAACAAATTAAGCATTTGACTGTGTTAATGAGTGAATCTCTGAATCATTTATTCAACCGATTAATTCAAACGGCTGATTCATTCAGGAACAAATTAAGCATTTGACTGTGTTAATGAGTGATTCACTGAATCATTTATTCAACCGATTAATTCAAACGGCTGATTCATTCAGAAACAAATTAAGCATTTGACTGTGTTAATGAGTGAATCTCTGAATCATTTATTCAACCGATTAATTCAAACGGCTGATTCATTCAGGAACAAATTAAGCATTTGACTGTGTTAATGAGTGAATCACTGAATCATTTATTCAACCAATTCGTTCAAACGGCTGATTCATTCAGGAACAAATTAAGCATTTGACTGTGTTAATGAGTGATTCACTGAATCATTTATTCAACCGATTCATTCAAACGGCTGATTCATTCAGAAACAAATTAAGCATTTGACTGTGTCACTGAATCATTTATTCAACCGATTCATTCAAACGGCTGATTCATTCAGAAACAAATTAAGAATTTGACTGTGTTATTGAGTGAATCACTGAATCATTTGTTCAACCGATTCATTCAAACGGCTGATTCTTTCAGGAACAAATTAAGCATTTGACTGTGTTAATGAGTGATTCATTGAATCATTTATTCAACCGATTCATTCAAACGGCTGATTCATTCAGAAACAAATTAAGCATTTGAGTGTGTTAATGAGAGAATCACTGAATCATTTATTCAACCGATTCGTTCAAACGGCTGATTCATTCAGAAACAAATTAAGCATTTGACTGTGTTAATGAGTGAATCACTGAATCATTTATTCAACCGATTCATTCAAATGGCTGATTCATTCAATTGCTCAGAGACACAAATCAGTGCTGTGATCTTTGTTTGGAACTATTTTACGTTTGTAAAATTGAACAAAAACAAGCATATGTCTAAAATGTAAGTCACTTATTGCTTTACTGAACTTGTATAAAATGATTGTTAAATGTGTTATCATGCTGATATCTGCAAAAAACGGTCCTCTTTGTGTGATATAGATTAAGTTAACTATATAAAATTATATAAATATAAAAAGCATACAGAAGCATTTTTGTCGTCTACAATTTAGAACGCCTGGAATTTTGAGTTTTGAATAATAACTCTGTGTGTGATTTGGTGATATAGCCTACTTGGTAATGTCAGATAGCACATCATTACAACAACACTTACCATATTATCACCAGTGTTGGGCTCGTTACTCAAAGAATGTAATATATTACTCATTACTAGTTACTCCTTTCAAACGTAATATTGTTACTTTACTTTTTACTGTCTGGCAACAGTAATTAGTTACACTACTAGTTACATTGTTTCTTCACGCCACACAGAAGTTGTAACAGTGTATCTTCCACATAAATGTTACTAATAACATATTTCTGCCTCATCATTTGACCAAAATCCACATTGTATCGCAGTCAGAAGTTATTACAAACACTCAGAAGTTATTACAAACACTCAATAATTAACAGTGACATTCAAGCAGAAGTGTTGTATTAATCTCATTAATTGTCATGTGTAGCTTGAAGCTAATTGTAATTTCTCTGTTTCCCATATACGATTATATTTCATTATGTATTTTATGAAATCACATAAGTTTGTAAGAAATTGTTTAATTTTCCAAAAATATTTTTTTATTATATTCATATAATGTACATGCTGATCAGAGGGATGTAATGCCAGAGTAAAGTAATACACAACAGTGTTCAGATCATATTTTTTCCTGACAAAATCACATAGTAATAAAACATGTATAGCTGAATGCACTGTAAGTCGCTTTGGATAAAAGCGTCTGCTAAATGCATAAATGTAAATGTAAATGTAAAATCAATATAATGCAATATTTCTATCTGCTGAATGTAAGCATTTCCATATTCCAAGCTCGCCTGCTGCACCTCATCACATGCATGAGTCGTGAAAATTATGAAAATAAATCTAGGAATTATTTGATTGTTGGATTTTAAATCAGCGGGTCGAGGCATCAAAAGTAACTAAGCTGTTTTATGGATGGTAACTGTAATATTATTACTGAAATCTTATTAGTAACTAGTTACACTACTAGTTACTGCAAAAAGTAATATTATTACAGTAACTAAGTTACAGTAACTAGTTACTGCCCAACACTGAATCACAGAAGATATACTGTATATCGCACACCCCAGACTCGACTTGAGTGGAAAATTAATCAAATGGTTCTGCGCGCACTTGTTTGCACATGAGCAAAGGTGTTTTTAGGAGTCTAACTTGCAGACACCAGACCACTGATTCATCAAACCTGCTTTCCTGCAGCCCGTGTTCTTCTGACTTCTGACTATTTTGTAGTATGTAGCGAATATGCTTCGGGGAAATGTATCGGAGTAAAAGTATACATTTTAATTAGGAAATGTAGTGTAGTAAAAGTAAAAGTTGGCTGAAATATAAAAACTCAAGTAAAGTACAGATACTCCCAAAAAATACTTAAGTACTGTAACGAAGTATTATTACCTCGTTACATTACACCACTGCAAAATGTCTCTCTTTAATTCACTTAAGGTGCCTTTTTATTTCATTAATATTATATTATCTGCAAGTACATTTATTCAAAATACATTTAAGTCTTGAAGTACACTACAAGCGCACACGATCAAGCACACTTCTTTTTCACACTTTGTTTGCTGCTGAACCAGTTTAGCTCTTCTGCATTGTTTCTCAGCATGAATAAGCATTCATGAAGAGACTGTTGAAGACAAAAATAAACGTGACTGTATGTGACTGAGAAAAACAGTCATGTGTGTGTGTGAGTGTGAGTGTGAGTGTGAGTGTGTGTGTGTGAGAGAGAGAGAGAGTGTAAGAGTGTGTGTGTGTGTGTGTGTGAGTGTGAGTGTGTGTGTGTGTGTGTGTGTGTGTGTGTGTGTGTGTGTGTGTGTGTGTGTGTGTGAGAGAGAGAGTGTAAGAGTGTGTGTGTGTGTGTGTGTGTGTGTGTGAGAGAGAGAGAGTGTAAGAGTGTGTGTGTGTGTGTGTGTGTGTGTGTGTGAGAGAGAGAGAGTGTAAGAGTGTGTGTGTGTGTGTGTGTGTGTGTGTGTGTGTGTGTGTGAGAGAGAGAGTGTAAGAGTGTGTGTGTGTGTGTGTGTGTGTGTGTGTGCGTTAATTGTCTCATCTTCACATCTCACTTATCCAGAAAAGATCCGCTGAGCTCTCGACAAGCGGTTTTCGTAAAGGTCACGATCCTCGGAGATGGAGACAGCAGAGCCAGAGTCAATTAAGAGGTGGATGAGCTGGATCTGACAGGCACACACACACACACACACACACACACAGAGACAGACAGACAGACACACACACACACACACACACACACACACACACACACTCATGTCGTGAGTGATTGACAGCTGAATGCTCTGCCGAGCTTCTTCTCTCTGGCTCTTTTTTTCCCCTGCATGACTTGATATGGCCGGCTGATTTATTCTCCTGTATCATTTAGTTCAATTAAATATATTGTGCTGGAAGGAGTCCCGTGGGCTCATTCTATCACCCAGCGCTAATTATTCACAATCACAGCGTCCTGACCATGACACTGCCTGCTCACTGGACTGCTAAACAGCATGAACACTTGTCCAGATGACAGAGAGAGAGACAGACAGGCCTGCGTGGGGAGATGTGCTGCTTCTCATCAGACCTTGTGATTTACAGCACAGCAACGCTTGATGCTTTTCATGGACATCAGCCACGGAAAACACATGAGCATCTTTCTGTGTAACTAGGGAGCTAAGATTGCATCGTAACAGAAATGGAGCTCATAAGTGATTCGTTTGAAACTCATGAACAACTCAGTAGACTCAACTCACAGTGGCTTTCAATGCCATCAATAACAATCTAATCAGAGTAAAAATACTCTTCTGGCTGTGTGATTTTTATCTTTCTTTCTGTGGCTCTTTCTTTCTGCAGTTTACACTGACACACCAGTAGGTGGCGACAAGCGACTCTGTTTGTGACTGATTCATTGATTCATTCATTCAAACGATTCGCTCAAAGCACTGATTCAGTCACGTGTGTTGTTCGGAGACGCGACACGTTTTTGTTGGTGGAGCAAAAACAGACAGAAACTGCAAATATCATGTCTAAAATGTAAATAACTCAATCAAAACTTATATATTATTGAACTGTTCTATAAAAAACAATATCATACTCTTGATCACGAATGAAAACAACCTAGTCTCATGGCATTTATGTACCTGGGTGCACTTTTTAGCGAGACACGAAATACGTACCAATAACTACATATTACTGCAGTTTAAACAAACACTAGAGGCAGTAAAACTCCAACACTTTTTACTCCTTTTCACACAAATGTACAGAGTTTTGATTAATAAAGCGTATTTTTCGCACAATTACTTTAAGAATATCATGTTACGACTTCAAAACAATATTAATATGCTGGGAGATTTGAAAACTGATGCTTTCGAATGTTAGCATCGCACATATCCAGCGTCGTATCTATGGGTTTTCATAGACGGTAGGTTTGTTCGGTAGCTCACCGAGTACGGAGACGTACTTAGGAGGCGAGGAGCTCCGGATCGAATCCTGTGTAACCACGGTTCGACAAAACAGTTCAAATCTGCAGATAAGGAAGTTGAAATGGCACGGTTGCATCAACAAATACGTTTTTATACCAGTTATGCATTTGTTAACACTATCGGGTAGGTTTAGGGTTGGCTTTGGTGTAGGGCATATTTCCAACACGATAGAGCATTAACTTTTAGGGACAGACCCCGGATAATTGAGTTCTTAACCGCCGCAGTACGTACCTGAAACAACAAAATACAAACACAGCAATACGTACCTATATCAACATAATAAAAACGTGCCAGGGTTCACGTATTTAACCTGTTTTTTAGCGCCACTCAGTGGACATTTCTCTTTGAAACTGCGGCGAAAAGTGCAGTAAGGTACGTAAAACGGTGTCGCACAGAAAGTGCACAGAGGTACATATTTATACATAAAACTAATGAAAACTTCAGGAACAAGTTAAAATAACAACTTGCTTAAATTACAACAGCTAACCTGTTTATTAGAGTGGAAACGATTTATTTTATATGTCAGTCTATTTTTCTTCTCATATGTTAAAATAGTTTCATGTCAATATTCCATATCAGTGTATTTTCTTACTACTGTAGTGTAATGTTATGTAGAATAGGCCTAACACTTGCTTGATTGTGTTGAAAGTGCACTTGTAGTGTACTTAAGATCTTAAAGCCATATTTATAAAAAATATATATTTGCAGGTAATGTATTATGAATTAAATAAAGCCTCACTTAAGGGACTTAAAGAGAGTCACTTTCATGACTTTCGTAACACACTTAAGTATACTTTTAAAAAGTGCACTTTGTAAAAATGTAAAAATATTTAAAATACATTTTAAATCATGTTTAAATAATCTTTTGTCATGCATTAATAAAGTACACTTATTTTGACTAACATACTAATGCACATGTAAAGCACTTAATTATCATTTCAACTGTAGTGTGCCATTTGATATTACAAGTTAGTATATTTTAAATGAACCACATGCATGCAATGTCATCATACAAATATAACACGTTTTAATAGAAATGACATTAAAGTATAATTGATTTTATTATAAATGCCTGCCAGTGCATTCGGCAGTAACCATATTACAAAGACTATAGAAGTTATTATTATAAAATTACATATAAACTTGTACTGAAGTCCTACTTAAGTGGGTCAAAAAGCACTCTTAAGTTCAACTATTTGCATTTAATAAAAGTTTATTAAATACATTTTAATTTAATTGTAAATAATATAAAATTAAGTGTCTGCAAACATTACATTCAGTTCACACTTAAGTATAGCTATTGGCTTTTAAAGTATATTATTTCTGTTATAAGTACTATTTTTTTAAAGAGTACTTCTTTTTACAAGGCAATGTACATCCAGCTGGTCATTATAGCAAAATAAACATCAGGCAATTTGGGTTTATGTGTCTTTAATGAAGCTGGACTGACTGTAAATTATTGTTTACATAGAAGACGATCATTTATTTAAATTTTTTGCATTAAATGAAATATAATCAATATTTCCCTAGTGAAAAATAAATATACTTAAATGTATTTGAAATACATTTATTTCATGTTAAATATACTACAAATACATTTTCATATTTATGTACTTAACAAAATAGACTGCAGTTGTATTTTTAGTGTACTAAACTGGTATACTTTAAGTCTGCTAAATTGGAACAACTAATTTTGTACTTAATGCATTTTAATTGTGCTGAAGTCCAATTAAAGATATACTTAGTATATTTGATTGTGCTAAAGTGTAACTATTGCAAGTTTACTTCAAAATTTTGCATTTAAAGTCAGATATTATTCAAAGATCATACAATCCTCATCAAAAGTGACATTAAAACACATTTTAGACTTAATATCAAGAAATGTGCATTGTGCACAAGTTGTACAGCAAATAAAGTTTAATTATAATTGTTATATCAGTAAGTCTCGAGTTATCTGTCAGTAAATATGTTACAGTTTTTTTCAATTGCTAACATCCTTTTGTCCAATCTGTAGTCACATTTTCAAAACTCTAAACACAATTAGCACAACATCCGTCTGTTGTGACCATACCATTAACACAATTCATGTTGTTTTCACACAATATGCAGTCAATTACCATGTTTCTAAAATGCTTGCATTTTCACACAAGCTTACCCAAAACCAAAATCATGGATCGTTTTAGTCTTATTTACAAATGTTTAAACACAGCATGTCACAATTGAAGACCTAATGTTCCAAACCTTAAATATAGTATAAAACTTCTACTTCTGCAACAACAGCAGCTCAAAAGTATTGAAAAATCCTCTCTATATAAAGTATTGTAACAACTGATAAGCACTTTTAAGTAACAGATCACTGAAATGTGTAGAAATAGCTGATTTCAGTCTCAGTTGGAGGAATAGTCAGGTGTCGAAGCTCTTTCCATTACATCAACAACATAGAGTATAAAGGAGCTCTTTGAATTGGTTTTGTGGATGCAGAACAACACAAAGAATCAGAAAGAGAGAAAATGATGTCTGGGAGAGGGAGAGGAATAGTTGTAGGAGGTAAAGGAGTAGTTGATCAGAAAAAGGGAGAAGAGGTAGAGGAGAGGAGTGAGAATGTGTGTTAGACTGTGCATTTTTTATGTTTGTTTGTTTTTCCCTGTACACATGTGGAACCTATGAAAGCTTATTTCTGCATGGAATATAAAGGGCAAAAAGTAATTGTGACTTTATCTCAGAATTCTGACTTTTTTCTTGCAATTGTGAATTTACAGTATCTCACAATTCTGATAAACTCTGAATTGCAAGATGTAAACTCACAATTCCAATATAGATCTGAATTGTGAGATAAAAAGGTCACAAATACTGTTTTTACTTTTTTTATTCTGTGACAGAAACAAGCTTGCATAGTAACCAAAGACCATGTATGTTGGATTTGTTGTTGATCACTGCATCAGCTACCATGTGGGCACCATCACAACACTTCAACACTCACACACTGGAAGGCAGGGCCGTAGCTAGAGGATTGGGGGCCCCCTGAAAAAATATTGATGTGCCCCCCCCCCCCACACATACATATCATATACTGTACAATATACAAGCATGGAACCAAATTGCATGCTTTTTTGTGGTTTTCATAATATCTCAGTTATACAACTAATAAAATATTAGAATTATTCACAGAACATGGGCCTATATAGTATAATTCCTGGATTTTGTGGGGCCCCCTGGGAGGTGGGGGCCCCTAGAATTGTCACCACCTTTCACCCCACTAGCAACGGCCCTGCTGGAAGGTTCAAGGTTCCAATTGAATTTCTGCATAGGGGACCCTATTTTATTCTATTGTACATTCTATAAAGTAATGATTTATTCAGTTTTAGCTAGTATGTTGCCAAGAATTAACAAAATGTAAAAATGTAAAAACACAATGTTAAAAATGTAAAATGGTTTTCAGATGAAGGTAAACTGAAGGCTAAATTACAAAAAAATATGGATTTTTGTATTGTCTATTATATGCAGGTAGAACTGAGACATGACAAGTAATGCAGTTGTTGTAAAGCCATTAATTGTTATCATTTTGACAGTCTATGCGTTATGATTGCCTGTATGTTCCTGTTGGATAGAAAACCAGTGCTAATGTTTTGACCGAATGACTCGATTTTGAATCGTGTTTGCTGTGTTTTGATAGAGTTAGTATATGAAGAAAAAGGTATTCAGCATTTTGAAATGTATAGTTTGTATTTATTTAACAAAATATGGTTTTGGCAAGAAATTTACTATTTGGCTAACTGTGTGATGTAGGTGTGTTGCTGTGTTAAGAGTTTAGAAAAGGTACTTTAAGTATTGGTAAACGCTTGTTAGCAACTGAAAAAAAAACTGTAATAGATTTGAACTATACTTAGTATGAAATAAATGTATTTTAAATATATTACTTTATTACTAGGGTTGTGTTGCCATGTTAGATTTTGGTCTTTTTGTGTTTATTTTCTGCTTTGATGCTACCTGCAGCTTCTTCAGATTTAGTCCAGAACGAGGTATCTTATTAGGCATCTCACCGGGTTTTGGAGCAGAGCTAGTAAATGGGCTCCGGCACAGTCGGTACTGATTGAGCTTCAGACTACTTCATATGGCATAGTGTATGCATGAAATGATCTGCTCCAAATCTGCTCTCCGAGATGATGCATCTACAGATCCTGGTGTGAAAAGTGCATATTAAACCACCTCACCCTGATCCAGCGATTGAGCACGTAATGTCTTCTGAGAAAACGAGCTGCTTTGGCCATATTTAGTCAGTGGCGTGTTTGAGTGAAATTGAGCAGAACATAAAAATCACGGGTCTTATCTACAGATGCCATGTGATCAATAGTTTAGCCTGTGTGGGAAGGTTAATGAGCCTTGTGTTCATCAGGCAGGCCGGTCATCTTTGCCAGATGGTATGTGGCCTGGAGTCTCAGGCCATCCATCATCTTCAGTGTCTAATCATCCTTCTGACAACGACGCTTACATGCAGTCGGTGAGATCCGCTCTCTCGCTTTGACAAGCCACAAGGAAATGACTTATTTATCATTCACGGGCCAGTGATTGCACACTCGCACACACACTGTTAAATGGACTTGAAGAGCTTTCCTTTTCTGTCTATGTCTTTTTTATACTCCATAGCAGTGGAATATAAAATTGCAATGACGAAAAAGTTGTCATGGTGATTTTCTCTAGATAATAGGATACCGCTGGAGACTCATGATTTGATCTTTAATGACCGTTTCATACAGTTCAGTGCTCTTAAACAGCTTCCATGTCCTTGGCCACCAAACCAGTCTCTGCTATTGCTTCTATTAAACCAAGAAATCACAGTCTTTCCACTGTCTGGTGGAACTTTTTGTTGATTTTTAAATGTCTGATATTATATAGTTGCTGTGTCCCAATTCGCCTACTTATACTATGCCCTAAAAGTAGTACTGTTTTTGTGAAGAAAAACTACATACTTTTCAGTAGCAGAATAGTAGGCACATACTACTTCATCATAGCTGCTTCTTTAACAGATGCTCTGTTGCTTAGTTACGTGCATCCTGTAACTGTTCAAACTGTCCTGTCAATCATCTTATCACAGTTAACATCATCCACATTTCATTTAATTTGATTTCCTACCATATTGGAGAGAAGAAAGAAGCACATCGCGGGTCTTTCAGGCCGAGAACAGCTCATGTGTTGCATGCATTTCAAAGTTAAACACCAAACGTATCACAGTGTTGCTGCAGATGAAATATAACATGGATAACACTAAATTAATATTTTTTTAATCAGGTTAGACATTGATTATTTATCACTCAAATCCCTTTCTCTACCTGTCCGTCAGTCGCGCATATCCGCCATGTTTGTAGTTTTTAAACACTTTTTATGCATGTTTGTAGTTCTAATCGAATCCTTGTCCCACAGTGCAGTGTGTTGTGGGTAATATTAGCCGTTAGTGTGTGCATCAATCTGCACTTCGAATTCTAACTGGAAGTAGTTGACCATCCGTGAATCTTTGGCATACTTTTTTAAACACACTATGATTTGGGACACACTAATTCTATTTTGGAATACTATTTAGGACGGATAGTATGCGAATTGGGACGCAGCAAGTGACTTTTTTATTCTACAGAAGCTTAGATTGAGTGCAAGCTGTACAGTTTTTCCCACACTGTAAAAAATTACCGTGATTTTAATGGTAAAAAACTGTGAAAATGGTTAACGGTAAGTTCCTGTAAAATTTAGAGGGAAAAACGTAAACTGACGTTCCCAGAATTCCCTGCATTGCATTTCAAATTTTGTTTGAATTTGATGTTTTTTCTTTGAAATAACTGTTTCTTCTTAGTTTTTTCTTATTAGTTATGCTTATTAAGGTTGTATGTTACATCTAATGTTGTTAAATTAATGTTTATTGCATATTTCAGTTTATTGAGATCATCATGATGGCGATCAGTGTTTGTGTGAATGACGCTGTGCTTCTTCTATATATGTTATTATTTAAAAGCTGCTTTGGTTCATCATGTGACTCTCATCACCTGCTTTTGGTGGTTATCAGTGTATTACAAAGATACAGATTTCAGTACTTCAATAGGTTGGTATATTAACATTATATCAGTTAATGAAATTACGGTATTTAACTGTAAATTTAAGTTAAAACCGTAAAACCTAAAATGTTGTTACCGTATTTTTTACGGTAGAATTCCGGCAATCACAGCTGCCAGTTTTTTACCGTATATTTTACTGATATTTTTTTTAGTGCATTCATTCAGTCCCGGGGAATCAAACCCATGACCTTGCTGTTGCTAGCACCATGATCTGCATTTGCATTGATCAGTTCTTGTTTTTTTGCCTAGGAATCGAACCCTTGACCTACTGTTGCTAGCACCATGATCTACTCTTTGAATTACAAGAAGGCTCTTTAATTGTGTGTTTGATTGTATTCACAGTTCATTTAATAACAACTGTGATCACTGTTAACAAGCATTAATGCATCTGTCTTCATTTATGCATATATTACAATTTGATGACACATTGTTAATTTCCAACATTGTGGCTTGTTTCTCTCATGCAAATTTGATTTACACAATATGTGGCTTACTAGGTAATGAATGCATGTGAACCGATATTGCTTGGTTTATTTATACAGTCTTGTTTCCAGTTGCTGTTGTTTCCAGTCATAATGAAAACATAAAGAGCACTATGAAGATTGCACTGCTTCTACAAACACTTTCTGTATGTTGAAAATCAAATGAATATTTTTCTTTAACAAGTTCTTTCCACACAAACTAAAAGCAAAAATAATCACCTTAAATAAATAAGAATCAATACCTAATTAAAAGACAAACTAGGTATTGGTATATCAGAAAGGTTGTAGAAAGTCGCCCAGGCGGGACATTAAAACACAGGCAAACACTCAATACGTAATTAATATGATCAGAACAGAGTCTGCAGCAGTGGTGCATATAGGCTCGTTATTTCACGTGTGGCTTCACACAGATCAGTAATTGTTCTGAAATGGTTTCAGATGAAATATTGGACTATGATGAAGAATATGAAGCATATGTTTCTGGGATTATCTGTCCTGAATCAGATATATCAGATATAGGCTATATTAAGTTTAGCCTGTGATTTTCAAAAGGTATATTTAGAGAGGCAAGATGTTGGAAAAAAAACTACTATTTTTTTTTTTTTTTTAACTGTGTAAATGATCATATTTTAACATTAAAAGACTGTAAAAATGTTACTGTATATAAGGTCAAAATCATCATAGATATAGCTTGACATTTCAACATTTCAATTTTACAGTGTTGTAGATGGAGACGTTGTAATTTTAGAGTAAAATACTGTTAGATGTGCAAAAACAAATCATCTAGTAATTTACAGTAAAAAAACGACAGCATAAATTGACATTCACGGAATTCCTTGTGTTTACATTTGATGGTTTTTCTTTTAAATAACTTCTCCTTTTTTTTTTCTTAGTGTCTTTCTTTTTAGTCTTTACTCAGTTGTTACAAAACAGGTTTAAGTACTTGGTATATTAATGTTATAGTAACATTACATCAAACATATTTTTGTCCCCTGCAAATCTGTAATACTGTAATATTTTACAGATTCTGTA
>CM041798.1:24970593-24993093 GCA_023376895.1 Aspiorhynchus laticeps
TCACTGTAAATTCTTTATTTTCTCATGCTATGTCATTTCAGATGTTGTCTGAATGAGGCGTCCGCTGGAGTGATGGAGCTGTTGACATGAAGAACAGAGACAGAGATTGTGCTCCTTCATTTGTCAGAGACTGTTGAGAGAGTCAGCGTGAGCAGAGGAGAAACCCTGGACCGTACAGCAGTGATCCATCTCCATCACACACACACACACACACACACACACACACACACACTCACACACACATGCTTCAGACCTACAGCACACTCACAGGCCCAACATCAGCACACTGAAACACACTGAACAGATGCACCAGGCTTATTATTGTTAACTTAGACTAAAACAGATATGTATATAACATTTTTCATTTTCATTTAGTTTATCTTGATGTACTAAAATAAGGAATTATTCCGGCAAGCTAAGGAAAAAAATATCTTCCAGTGATTCTGCTTCAGTGTGGAAAGGTATGAAAGATATCACAAGTTACAAGACACCATCCCCCAGCACTCTGGAGAATCAACAATTGGCAGACGACCTGAATGAGTTCTACTGCAGGTTTGAAAAAACACCCCACACCCGCCCTGAACACCTCTCCACACAACCATTCACACCTCCAGCAACCCCCCTCTCCCCCACACCTGCAATTCAGATCAGTGAAGATGACGTGCGCCAGGTCTTCAGAAAGAACAAAAGAAGGAAAGCACCAGGCCCAGACGATGTGTCACCAGCCTGCCTTAAATCCTGTGCTGACCAGCTGGCCCCCATCTTCACACAGATCTTCAACAGATCACTAGAGCTGTGCGAAGTCCACTCATGCTTCAAACGCTCCACCATCATCCCCGTCCCAAAGAAACCCAAAATTACTGGACTTAATGACTACAGACCTGTGGCTCTAACGCAGACCTAGGCATTGTACGGCCCCCGGGCCACATCCGGCCCTCTGGCCATCCTTGACCGGCCCGCATGAGGTAATTCATGAATTAAAGGTCAATCGCAAATAGGTGTAATTAGGTGTAGGCAATACAACTGCACTGCTTTTATTTTAAAGGCAACAGCTTTGTTTCCTGATAATGAAACAACTTAAAATCAGTTCGAAACTGATTTTATTTCTGTAAATTCATTAAAACAACTAAACGTTGCTTTAGTAAAATAATGAAAGCAGGACGCGCTCTCTGGCATCTCTGAAGCTGGAGCGCGTCAGAAAAAAGAACCGAAACGCAGCGTACGGCTGCCTCACAGACATGTGAAATAGGCTATATCTATATAAAGTTTTAAAAGTCTACTTTTAAACGAACCAATTCAAAAACAAATATTTCCTGATTATTGTAATCTGTATGAAGGTTGCATTTCTCTCTAAAGGCGTGTCCAGTATTCTGGAGCATAGGCTATCTGTCAATCTGTCTAGTGATTAAAAAAATGCATTCTGATTATTTGCGGGTAGGTCGCGGGTGGATAAGATAAATCATTAATGATGCAAACATTAACTACATTTTCTAAAATATGAACGTGTTTTAAATACATTTTTTCATCAGGCATACGATTTCCTTTGTGTGTGTGTTCGCCTGTTCGGGATGTTGCAGTGACAGAAACGGTTCACTGGTAGAAATGGGAGGAGAAGACTTAGGTGGTGTTTCGGTAAAAAAACAACAAAAAAACTATACATGTAAATTGAGATATAGCTTACACTTCAAAAGGCTATGCTTTAATTGATTAAATATGAGCGCTGCAAGTTTCAAAGTCAGGTGCTGGCTGCTTTGTTTACTGTGGTTACCCCCTGGCAAAAACACTCTGCCCCCTCCCCCATAGCCACGCCCCACGGCCCTCTGCAACCGCCCAAGTTTCTCATGTGGCCCCTTGGAAAAATTAATTGCCCACCCCTGCTCTAACGTCTGTGGCCATGAAATCATTTGAAAAAGGCCTCCACTGGACCCCCTGCAGTTTGCCTACAGAGCAAATAGGTCTGTGGATGATGCAGTCAACATGGGACTGCACTTCATCCTGCAGCATCTGGACAGACCAGGGACTTATGTGAGGATCCTGTTTGTAGACTTCAGCTCTGCTTTTAACATTATCATCGCGGACACCCTTCAGAATAAACTGACACAGCTCTCCGTCCCCACCTCCATCTGTCAGTGGGTCACCAGCTTCCTGACAGACAGGCAGCAGCTAGTGAGGCTGGGAAAATTCTCATCCAGCACCCGTACGATCAGCACTGGAGCCCCTCAGGGCTGTGTTCTCTCCCCACTGCTCTTCTCCCTCTACACGAATGACTGCACATCTAAAGATCCCTCTGTCAAGCTCCTGAAGTTTGCAGATGACACCACACTGATCGGCCTCATTCAGGACAGTGACGAGTCTGCTTACAGACTGGAGGTTAAGGAGCTGGCTGTCTGGTGCAGTCTTAACAACCTGGAGCTTAACACGCTCAAAACTGTAGAGATGATAGTGGACTTCAGGAGAAACCCCCCTGCTCTCTCACTCACCATCATGAACAGCACGGTGACTGCAGTGGAGTCATTCAGGTTCCTGGGCACCACAATCTCCCAGGACTTGAAGTGGGACAATCGCATTGAGTCCATTGTGAGAAAGGCCCAGCAGAGGTTGTACTTTCTTCGCCAGCTGAGGAAGTTCAACCTACCACAGGAGCTGCTGAAACAGTTCTACTCTGCCATCATTGAATCCGTCCTCTGCACATCAATAACTGTCTGGTTCAGCTCAGCTACCAAATCTGACCTCAGAAGACTACGGAGGGTAGTCCGGACTGCTGAGCGAATCATTGGTACAACCCTCCCTACTCTCCAAGAACTGTACTTATCCAGAGTGAGCAAAAGGACTGGCAAAATCACTCTGGACCCCTCACATCCAGCACACTCCCTCTTTGAACTGCTGCCGTCTGGTCGACGCTACAGAGCTCTGAGCACCAGAACGACCAGACACAGGAACAGTTTCTTCCCTCAAGCAATCCATCTCATGAACACTTGGCATTAACGTAGAACACACAACACTATTATACATTATTTATTCATCACACATACTTATTTTTTCATTTCAAATTTGCACATATCAGACCTGTACATACATAATTGTCTGTATTATATATTGTGTTTTTGCTATTTTGTACATTGCCTATTTGTATATTTGTATATTGTTCTTTTGTTGTCTGTGTCCTGTTGCTGTCATTCTGTTGCACTGTGGAGCTTCTGTCACTATAACTAATTCCTCGTATGTGTAAACATACCTGGCCAATAAAGCTCATTCTGATTCTGATTCTGATAACAAAATAAACTAACAAATAAAACTAAAAAAAAAAAAAAAACTTTTTTTAAACATACTAAAAAAAAAAAGACTGATGACCGATGATTCTGTTTGATAACCCATAATTTTAATTATATTTTGTTTGATACCCATAGTGAACAACTGATGTATATTTACATGCTGCTATAGTCTTGCACTTTATGACAAATCATTAAGTGATTTTTAAAAATCTGTATTAAAATATATGGAATAAAAAAAACTTTTTTTATTATTGAATTTAACATTAAATGAATGTATTTGTAGTTTTATAAATATTGATTTTAGCTCATCTTAATCCAAAATATTTTATCTTTCTCGATTAACTAATTTAGTGAGGTAACATTATTGTAAACACAGTAAGTGCAGTAATTATATTGTTTTTGGTTAGTTTTTTTGTGACTGTTTCCTATAGTGCTAAAGTATATGGAAAATATCCTTCTTTTTGTTGAATAGTTATGTTGAAGCTTAATTGTGTTTAAACAACTGGTAAAATAAGCATATTTGAGCAATAAAATGAGCAATAAAAATCATAAAAGCAGCTAGAGGAGTCTTTACCCCACAAAACCCCCAGTCCAGAGGAAAATATAGTCATAAATAGGGGCAATAATATAATGTTGTTTTCCTCCATATGACAATACCCTTGATATACATGCAAGATTAGCTCTTCAACACTCAGACGCAGCAGATACTTGTTCCTCATAACCTCATGCAGTCCATTACGAAGCTCAGCGTCTGACCTGAGATCAGTATAAAGTGTGGCATCGAGAGCCTCCTTCATTAGACGCTGCAGCTCAATCTTCTGGGCGTTTGGAGAGGAAGACGAGGCTCTACAGCTCATGAATAACAGACTGATGACATGCTGTCAGATGTTTAAAATGGCTCGAGAGAAAGTCTGGCAAAAAAAAATGTGAGCAGACGATTGGGAAAAGATGCATAAAACAAGAAACTCTGTGGATATTCAGAGAGCCTTTCAAGAAGAACGTCAATGAAATGTCAGAGAGAGGCAGAGAAAGCCTTTAAAGTGAAAAAAGTCTTGAGGGAAGATGGAAAGGGTGAAGGAAAGGTGAAAAGGTGACTGGAGGCCATAAACGAATCTGAAAACTGAGATTAGAGATGCTTGAAATCCTCAGTAGCCTTTTGGAAATCTGATCCAGCTCTGCAGGTGCTCCCAGTTTGTCATTCAGTTATTTATTTTTTCCATCTGACATTTGGGAATATCACTTCAAGTGGTAAATATGTGAATTATTTCACAGCAAAATGACTGGGAATAACTGCTTACTGAAACATTCAAATGGACTTTTAAATATCACTGGACAATTATTGATGAAGTCAGTAGTCATCAATGGAATTAAAGCAATCGTTCAGCCAAAAATGAACATTTGCTGAGAATGTGCTCACCCTCGGGTCATCCAAGAGTTTGTTTCTTCATCAGATTTGGAGAAATGCAGGATTCCATCAGTGTCTCAGCAATGGATGCTCTGCAGTGAATGGGTGCCGTCAGAATGAGAGTCTGATAAAAACATCACAATAATCCATAATAACACTTCCTCCAGTGAAAGTGTTCTGGTCTGAATCAGGAGAGAAATCTGCATCAGATCAAGCAGCGTTTACAAGACAAAACAGCTCTAAACAAATATGTGGCTGGATTTTGATGTGAGAGACAACAGATGCACTTTTTCACTGGAGTTATTATGACTCGTATTTTTAGTTAAGACATCTTAATGCTGGATTTGTCTCAGCTTTTGTCTTCTCCAGATGTTAACTGATGGACTGGAGTGGTGTGGATTATTGTGATGTTTTTATCAGACTCTCATTCTGACGGCACCCATTCACTGCAGAGCATCCATTGCTGAGACACTGATGCAGAGACACATTTCTACAAACCTGATGAAGAAACAAACTCATCCTGATCTCGGATGAACTGAGGGTGAAGTAAATTGTCAGCTAATTTTAGTTTCTGAGTGAACTGTTCCTGTAGGGTCTGCTGTGTTTCCTTTATAAACGCATTGGTGAGACGCATTTTTTTTTAACTTTACTGAGTTAAACATAAAATCCCAGAGATATTTTGATCTGATGAGCTTTGGTAAAGTACAGGTTGGATGGGAGATTCATCAGTCTCAATAGAGAGGATCTCGTGTGAATGTAAGAGACTGTTTGCTGCGGTGACCAAACATATTCTCACATTCAGAAAGTAAATAAGAGCAATTTTAGGTGATTTAGTAATGGTTAGTAATGGCTTAATGGCATCAGGGACTGCTGGAAAAAGATAAAGAAGATTCTGAGCAGTGCATTTGTTCTTCAACTTACTCTAAAGGTGTGTGTGTGTGTGTGTGTGTGTGTGTGTGTGTGTGTGTGTGTGTGTGTGTGTGTGTGTGTGTGTGTGTGTGTGTGTGAGTGTGTGTGAGTGTGTGAGTATAATTTATTATTAATTTCCTTCAAAGTCTCAGGTGTGCTTTGTTTGAGTAAATAAGCATTGTATCTCTGCTCTAACTCTATTTCATATTACCCTATGAAATATAAAGCAGGTATGTTCTCTGAGCGCTCATATACAGGCCTGTGTATATATAAAGGTCATCTGACTCCTCTTGTCATTTTTATTTGTGGTGCAGAGATACCAAACATTTGATTTGATTTTTAGCTTCAACATCTTTTGATGGACAGGTGATGGTGTCTTGAAGAAGATGTGTGTTAATTTTATACAGGTAAGCTGCATAACCCCTTATGCTTTAATATGAATAAAGATGCCCATGTTTAATAATAGAAGAGTTAATCTATCTATCTATCTCTCTATCTATATCTCTATCTATCTATCTATCTATCTATCTATCTATCTATCTATCTATCTATCATCGCTAAATAATGTCTATCTTTCTATCTATCTATCTGTCTATCTATCTATCTATCTATCTATCTATCTATCTATCTATCTATCTATCTATCTATCTATCATCTCTAAATAATGTCTATCTATCTATGTATCTATCTTTCTATCTATCTGTCTATCTATATATTTATCTATCTATCTGAATATCTATCTATCTATCTATCTATCTATCATCTCTAAATAATGTATATCTATCTATCTATCTCTATCTATCTATCTATCTATCTATCTATCTATCTATCTATCTATCTATCTATCTATCTATCTATCTGTCTATCTATCTATCTATCTATCTATCTATCTATCTATCTATCTATCTATCTATCTATCATCTCTAAATAATGTCTATCTATCTATCTATCTATCTATCTATCTATCTATCTATCTATCTATCTATCTATCATCTCTAAATAATGTATATCTATCTATCTATCGCTATCTATCTGTCTGTCTATCTATCTATCTATCTATCTATCTATCTATCTATCTATCTATCTATCTATCTATCATCTCTAAATAATGTCTATCTATCTATCTATCTATCTATCTATCTATCATCTCTAAATAATGTCTATCTATCTATCTATCTATCTATCTATCTATCTATCTATCTATCTATCTATCTATCTATCTATCTATCTATCATCTATCTATCTATCTATCTATCATCTATTTATCTATCTATCTATCTATCTATCATCTATTTATCTATCTATCTATAAATAATTTCTACCTATGTATCAATCTCTAAATAATATCTATCTATCTATCTATCTATCTATCTATCTATCTATCTATCTATATATTTATCTATTATTTATCTCAATTCTAATACTCTTATCAAAATTTAAAATTAATTTTTACAGTGCACATCAAAACCTCGAAGCAACTTGTTGATAAATTAAGTATTTTATATGAGAAACTATTTTGTTGAGGTAATTATGTCACAGTGGCGCGCTCGTGGGAAGTGAAGACGCAATAAATCAGCTGCTGTCAATCATGTTAATTAGCGTCGCGCAATCGCAGAATTCCCTTTACAAACTTTAGATCACGTTTTATTTGGTTTGTGTCGTATTTTCTCGGGGGGAAACAATGTCACCTCCAGTCACACGAGTAAGCAGTGTTTATTCAGTGCTGGGAGAGTTCTTGTACATGTGGCTCATGTTTGTCGCTCCTGTTGTCGCAGGCGAGCTCCAGGCTGGCGGTGGCGCAGCGGTATTTACTGCGCTCCAGAGCTCCGCTGGGAAACGCGTCCAATGTGCTCGGTGTTCACAGAGCTGCAGATGAGCCGAAGGTAACCTGAGCTGTCCTGATGACGGCCAAACTCTTTCTTTCTGCTGTGTGTGTGAACAGTGCTGGGAAGGGTACTTTGGAAACGCAATAGGTTACAGATTACAAGATACCATACTTAAAACGTAATAGGCTAAGTAGTGTAAGCGGGGGTAATGCATTACAAGTAACGAGTTATGTAATCAGATTACTTAGTAACTAGTAAAGTAAAGCATTACTTTTTAATTTAGAAGGAAATATGAGTTACTTTTTCAAATAAGAGACACCAGTTACTTTGTATCTGATGTATTGAGTGACAGCTCTGCTGTTGCCATGGTGACAGAAATCAGAGCGTTGTGTGTGAACATGATCTTACTGTAGTTCTAGACTAGATATCAACATGATCTTACTGTAGTTCTAGACTAGATATCAACATGATCTTACTGTAGTTCTAGACTAAATATCAACACGATCTTACTGTAGTTCTAGACTAAATATCAACACGATCTTACTGTAGTTCTAGACTAAATATCAACATGATCTTACTGTAGTTCTAGACTAAATATAAACATGATCTTACTGTAGTTCTAGACTAAATATAAACATGATCTTACTGTAGTTCTAGACTAAATATCAACACGATCTTACTGTAGTTCTAGACTAAATATCAACACGATCTTACTGTAGTTCTAGACTAAATATCAACACGATCTTACTGTAGTTCTAGACTAAATATCAACATGATCTTACTGTAGTTCTAGACTAAATATCAACACGATCTCACTGTAGTTCTAGACTAAATATCAACATTATCTTACTGTAGCTATAGACTAAATATCAACATGATCTTACTGTAGTTCTAGACTAAATATCAACACGATCTTACTGTAGTTCTAGACTAAATATCAACACGATCTCACTGTAGTTCTAGACTAAATATCAACATTATCTTACTGTAGTTATAGACTAAATATCAACATGATCTTACTGTAGTTCTAGACTAAATATCAACACGATCTTACTGTAGCTCTAGACTAAATATCAACACGATCTCACTGTAGTTCTAGACTAAATATCAACATTACTCATCTCACCTGCACAAAAACACATTCAGTGTTCCTCAAAATCAATAAAAAGTAAAATGCAAACTCAGAATATTTTACAAACCTGCAATAATTAAATGTTAAATAAGACAAATATTATTTATATTTAATCCCATTTTACTAACCAATGTCTTTGCTGCTGACCTTCGACAATCCAATTGAACAATACTAAGCAAAAATGACTCATTAGTGTTTGATTGTAGTTATTGCTGAATAGTGTTGAATTGTGTCATATTCTTCATGTGATTAGTTTGATCTGCGCTCTCTACTGTACAGACGTGAATTTACATTTCCTTCAGTCTGAGCCGGATTCACTTCACTTTTGATGTGAAAGGCTTTTACGTGTGTAAAATAACAACGTTTTTATATTTAAAACAAACAAGCAAGCACTGCCCGGATTTACAGAGTAACTCAAAAGTAACGTAACGAAATACTTTCCATAATAAGTAATGTAATTAGTTACTTTTTTAGGGAGTAACGCAATATTGGCAAGGCAAGGCAGGTTTATTTATATAGCACATTTCATACACAGTGGTAATTCAAAGTGCTTTACGTGAAAGGAAAAATAATAATAAAAACAAGGAATTAAAAAATCATAATCCGTAATGCTTTACTTTTAAAAGTAACTTTCCCCAACACTGAATGTAACTATTTCAGTTACTTACTTGAAGTAATGTAACTGGTTACATTTGATTACTTTTCTAAATTTCTAACGAATGCTTTCAACAATTAATCAACACTGATTACTGTCAGACTTTCAGAATCCTTCATCGCTTTAATTAAGATTATAATAATTTCAAAAATCAGACTTTAGCGCTTCTTTTTAGTTTGAGATTGTTCTGAGGTTAAATACAGATTTTAAATCATAAGATATAGTTTGATAGCGATGATACTGTTTTTGAAATCAAATCCTTGCACAGCTATGACAAGAAACACTGGCATCTAACAATGCTTTGAAAGAAATAAAATCTTAAAAAATAAAGCGTTTACATCTAGGAATGTAAAACCGTTATCAAATAAACATGT
Organism: Aspiorhynchus laticeps; assembly: GCA_023376895.1. Classification (NCBI taxonomy): domain Eukaryota; kingdom Metazoa; phylum Chordata; class Actinopteri; order Cypriniformes; family Cyprinidae; genus Aspiorhynchus; species Aspiorhynchus laticeps. The sequence goes on from CM041798.1 coordinate 24,980,167, forward strand.
GTCCTATTCTGTGTCCTAAACTCCTGAAACATTGGTGTCTCATATTTTAAAGCAGTCAATGCAATTTGGGAAAGAAATCAATCATATCTGTATGTGTGTGAAAATATTCAGAAGTAACCGCATTTGTAATCATTAACATTTTCGGATTACAGTTACATTTAATTAAATTATGTAATTCTGTTACATGTAACTAGTTACTCCCCAACACTGGCTGCAAATAACTTTTTCTTCATTAGAGACAAAAAGCTGCACGTGTAAAGAAGGACAATGCAAAAACCAAGCGTGCAACAGCCAAACCTCCTTCAACAGAGAACCAGAACATCTCTGAGGTGTGTGACACTGTCAAGGTGAGAAATACTCTATATCAGCTCTATTTTGTATGCTATTATATGCCCCAAACCTCCTTCAACAGAGAACCAGATTATTTACACTAAGTGCAAATTTACACTAAGTGCAAATAGACACTTTTTAAGGCGGAGTCACAAGACTCCGCCTTGTTGGCAGAGGCTACTTACAGTAACTCCGCCCACCAACGTGTGATTGGGACAGTCAACACTGAAAAAAGACACTTGTTTAACATCAGTTTCAGTGGCGTAGATGGTAAGGCGTGTGCTTTTTGATGCGATCGAGTTCGAATCCGCCTTTTGCCGAACTATTTTTCTCCCTTTTCAAATCTCATATCGCATCGGAAAGCCATTTATTTTCAATAAAAATTAAGGAAATAACTAAAAAGTTGAAAATAAAGTATCGGGTAGGTGTAGGGAGGGCTTTAAGGTGGCATCCATTTAATAATTTGAATTAAAATGATAACTTACACTCAATACGTTATTATTGCATACTGTTTTATAATGTAGTACAATACTGAGGTGCAAATAATTGCCACTATTTGCAATAAGTAGTATAAATAGCAGAAAATCTTGCTATTTTAACAGTGTAAATAGCGCATTTTCTTGGCGATAGATACTATTTACACTTGGTGCAAATAGCCGCTGCCTATTTGCTCTATTAAATTCATTATTGCAAGATTCTCGTGTGTGTCTGTCTTTTTCATGTTGTTGTTGTTATCAGCAGCCTGTTGCACACACTGATGTTTGTCAGGACTCTGATGCTCCTCAAGCTTTCTCCTGCCTGTTGCTCAACATCCCAGATGTGGATTCTGCAGATGCTGGCGATGCTCAGATGTGCAGTGAATATGTGCGCGACATCTACGCTTATTTACAACAGCTCGAGGTGAAGAGACCACAAAGAGATTTTTCCGTGCAGTTACAATGAATTGGGGTTGAAGATTGAGAAACTTGGTAAAGCAGCATAAGTTTCATGCAGGCAGTCCAGATGACTACACTACTTTGCATTAAAGGAATAGTTCACCCAAACATGAAAACGTGCTCACCTTCACTCCATCCAAGATTAGGATGAGTTATAGATGAGATGTAGATCAGCAATGGATGCTCTGCAGTGAATGGGTGCCGTCAGAATGAGAGCTGATTAAAACATCACAATAATCCACACCACTCCAGTCCATCAGTTAACATCTGGAGAAGACAAAAGCTGAAACAAATCCAGCATTAAGACATGTTTGACTAAAATCCAAGTCCGTAATCCATAATAGATCAATTTCGTGTAGACGTCACAGTTACGTCACTCGCAGCTGCGCGTGCATTGTGGTGGCAGAAAAACACTGGTAACAAGTGGAGTGAAATGGGAAAAATCCACGGAATAAGAGATAAATATGTATTGTTTGACATGCCTTTGAATGTCAGAATAGGAATGTAAATCATTTTTATAGAAAACGCCAATTAGAGCTAAACGCAGACGTTTAAACGGACATGCTAATGAACGAAACCTGCTATGACAAATTTAAACAATTGGTCTACATAATATTCACATATGCAGTTCATAGGGAATATATTATATTTGCCCTACAGTTACAGCATGAAATACTATTTAAACCTGTAACATTTTACATTTAATGTTACCTATTTTGTCTCACAATTCTTTTTTTTTTTTTTCGCAAATGCAACTTTATATCTCGTATTTCGGACTTTATAACTCGATTTAACACCACAATAGCGAGTTTGTCCATTCTGAGGGGGGGAAAAAGCCAAAAGAGAGAATGACGAGATATAATCTCAGAATTGCGAGAATAAAGTCAGAATTTTGAAATATAAACTCAAATTGCCAATTTTTATTATTTTATTCCATGGTTACCATAGACTGCCACTTGTAATTTTCTGCTACCAGATAGGCTCCGCCCACAAAAACGTCATCACTGTTTGCAAACACCAAATTGGTCTTTAATGCTTCCTCCAGTGAAAAAGTGTTCTGGTCTGAATCAGGAGAGAAATCTGCATCAGATCAAGCAGCGTTTACAAGACAAAAAGGCTCTAAACAAATAAGTGGCTGGATTTTGATGTGGATTTTTCACTATTTTAGACTGAAGCAAAAGATTAAAGTTAAAAATGCCTTAAAGATGAGTTTGTTTCTTTTGTCCTCTCAGGATGTTAATGGTTTCATTCTGACGGCACCCATTCACTGCAGAGCATCCATTGGTGAGACAGTGACGGAATGACACATTTCTCCAAATCTGATAAAGAAACAAACTTGAATTACGTTTTCAACATTTTTTTTTGGGGGGGGGGCTATTCCTTTTAAAGCATTGACATCTTTAGCTTTCAGAGAGTTTAATGGCTAGGGTTTAATGCATTCATGCTGATGTTTGTCATCTTGACTAATTAAGATTCCTGTGATTTATGCATCACCGTGTATAAAGGCTGTTGTTTGTGTTTACTAGTCTTGCTTGAATGCATGATTCTGCAGGTTGTGATGGCCGTCAGGCCGCGTTATCTGGAGGGTCAGGAGGTGAGCGGCGTCATGCGAGCGGTCACCATCGACTGGCTCATGCAGGTGCAGAGAGAGTTCAAACTACAGCAGGAGACTCTCTTCATGACCGTCAGCATCATCGACAGCTTCCTTCAGGTTTGTGATGCTCAAGTCACCTCTTACATGTGGCAGTAATGGTCATGACGTCTTCTATTGCTCTTCAGAGCCCTGAATGACCGCTGCTCAATGTGTCAGGTTTGATATTTGTAGATTTGCTTGCACTCTAATGCATTCAGTCGTCTCTGAATGTTTTTAAAGAATAACCCGGTGCCCAAGAAGTATTTGCAGCTGGTCTGTGTGACTGCAATGCTGTTGGCATCAAAGTATGAGGAGATGTACCCGCCCACAGTCGGAGACTTTGTGTTCGTGTCGGACGGCGCGTACAGCTGTGGAGATGTTCGCCGAATGGAGAGAATCATCCTAAAGCGCTTAAACTACAGCCTCGGCCGACCCATTCCTCCTCTCTTCCTACAGAGGGCCTGTAAGCTTGAACAGGTAATTTGTACACTACTGCTTCAGCGTTTGGTGTTAGTTAGATGTTTTTGAAATGTCTCTTCTGCTCTCAAAGTCTCATTTATTTGGTCAAAATTACAGTAATATTGTGAAAAAATATTACAGTTTAAAACAGCCGTGTAATTTATTTCTGTGATCAAAGCTGTATTTTCAGCATCATTACTCCAGTCTTCAGTGTCACGTGATCTTCAGAAATCATTCTAATGTGCTTATTTTGGTATGACCCTAAAATTAAAGCAATATTTCACTAAAAAATGAAAAATTGCTGTTAATTTCCTCTCCCTCAGGCCATCAAAGATGTAGATTACTTTTTTTCTTCAGTAGAACCATAAAGAAGATTTTTGGCTCAAACTGTGGTCCTTGGTGGTACTTTAAGAGTCAAAAAAAGAAAAAGCATATCAGGCAACACTAAATGAACACCTATGTCTCCTGATGATATACTATAGAGGTCTTATGAAGCAAAACAATCGGTCTGTGCAGGAAACTGAACATTATTTACAACATTATTACCTGTAATACCTGTTTTTGTCTTATTGTTTTTCTATTCATTTTATATTATTTTTGATAAATTATTTGTATTTATTATTAATAATAATCGTATTTTTATTATTTTTCTCTTTCTTTTTCCAGGGTGTTTGTATATTTGTTTTTTTTTATGCTTGTATTAAAATGTATGTTTTCCTGTATGCACATGTCTTTGTTTATAGTTGTAGACTGTGGGTGGATGAATAGGGGAGTGAGCTGTTGTTTGACTGTTTAAGTGATATTTATTTTTATTATGTATGTTTTTTATATGTATGTGTATGTGTATGTGTATGTGTGTGTGTGTGTGTGTGTGTGTGTATGTATGTATGCATGCATGTATATATGTATATGTATGTATACGTATATATGTATATGTATATGTATGTTGTTGTGTATTTTTTTTTTTTTTTTTTTGTATATTGTGTTGTATCTTGTATTGTTTTATGTATGCGCTATTGGGTCCCCCTCGAAAATGAGATGAAGCATCTCAAGGGGCTTTCCCTTAATAAATTCAAATTCAAATTATTACCTGTAATCCTCAGGCAAACGGGGAAATCTGATTATTTTACATGAACTGGTTCTTTCAGACAGTTTGTTTCAATGAACTGCTCAATATTTTTGTGGAAACAGTGATGCATTTTATTTTTCAGGCTTCACAGATGAATAGAAAGTTCAAAAGAACAGCATTTATTTGAAATATAAATCTTGTGTAACATTATAAATGTCCTTACTGGCACTTTTGATCAATTTAATGCATCCTTGCTGAAAAGTATTTTTTCTAAAATCTTACTGACTCGAAACTTTTGAACTGTAGTGAATGTTTTATTAATTGATTGATAGGCTTCTGATTATTAGTTTTTTCCTGGATGTAGATTGATTAATATCAGAATGATCATGTTTGAGTTGCACAAGTAAACAGTTTCTCGTCCTTGTCTGTGGCAGCATGAGAATGGAAAATTGCACATGTTTTGCTCGCTCACTTACTTTAAAGAAAAAAGTCCACAATTAAAAAAGAAAACAAGACATTTCCAATCATGTCACTTTTTTTTTTTTTTTTTTGGCTAAAATTTCTGATTTCTAGAAAAATAGTATTTATTAGAATTTTTTTTTCTTCAATAAAAATTTTGATTGGATCAAACCCTCACTCTTCTTCTGCTCACTATGGCATCAAAAGCCACACATTGATTGATTATCCTCCTGCTATCGACTCCAAATAAAGGCGCTTAAAAGGTTCTTCACAGCGATGCCACAGAAGAACCATTCAGTCAAAGGTTCATCACTTTCTGACCTTTTTATAATCTGAAGAGCCTTCTTTCACCACAAAGAACCTTTTGTGAAACAGAAAGGTTCTTTATGGAACCATTTAGACAAAAATGTTCTTCTATGGCATCCTGAAGCACCTTTATATTTAAAAGTGTTGTTCTGCTCACTTTGGCATCAGAAGCCACACATTGATTGATTATCCTCCTGCTATCGACTGCAGGCCGGTCCGAGGGAGCTCGAGCTGGCGTCGTTCCTGATGGAGGTGGCTGTTCTGGACTATGATCTGGTCCACGTTCCTCCGTCCCTCACTGCAGCGGCTGCGTTTGCGGCGTCTCGGAGGATTCTTGGCTCCGGCCGATGGGTGAGGCATTCACCTGGTGCTCTGTGTGTGGTTTTCAGCTGAGATTAGTTGATCTGCATGTGTAAAACACCCTACAAAGCACACGTCTGTTTGAGTAAGCAGCGTTTAGAGAAGCGTGTGAAATATTGAAAGTAATCCAGTGGCAGCGACAGCATGTGAACGTTTCATCTTGATGATAACTGTTTGGCAGAGCGCGAGTCTGCAGCATTACACCGGATACAGCGAGGAGACCTTGGCTCCGGTGATGCAGGCCGTCATACGGACGCTGGAGGAGGTTACTGAGCAATGCAAGGTGAGACCAATCTTAAATTCTTCTGCTGAAACATCTGGTTTAAAATACATCTCTGGCTCTTTGATGCATTGCTCTTGTTATTCTAAGTTGCTTTGGAAGCATCTGCTAAATGCATATTATTCACCTCAGTTGCAGGAGATCAAGAGCAGGTATGTGAAGGTTTCTTCAAGCATCTGCAAGATTGACGTCGACGGATTCTCTAGTTTTAATTTTGATGCACTTGAGTTTTTAGGCACTTAAACGGATTTGTATCAGGTTTTAATTATGCTTTTTAATCCTATAATTGTTGTATACAAGCTAACGTGTGATTTACTATACTGTATGAATGTACGCCAATGAATGATGTATTTAAATGTAAGATTGCATTTGATACCTAGACGGTCAATAAATGATTATTCATTTGATTACAAAATCCATGCAACTGTTTTTCCTTCAATCCACGTTTAGTCTAAAACTATTGCAAATAGATGATTGAATTTGAGTCCAGAGTCTTTCATTTGTGCACTTATTTACTGTGACGGCGAATCAAACTGGACAAATTAAATGGGACTCTCTCTGGAGGGTTGAACTGCTTTGCTGCATGCTATGCTTCTGTCCTGAAGGACACTGGTGTTAAAGAGAGATATTACTTCATAAAACACCACAACAGTGTGTCCCTGGCTCCTGTGAGTAATGTGTGTCTGTGTCTTAGTTCTGCACAACAACAGAGTGTTTACAGCATGCCAGGGTTTGTTTGGAAAAAGCAACCGGATTTATGAATGTTTTAATTTCTCAACTTAAATGGCATTGCTTTTTACATTTCTGAAGCATGGACTTTGAATGAGTTACTGACAGATTGATGCACCACAGATTTGGATTGGGTTTGTTTTTGTAAAAGCATGGGTTTTTGTCATGCAAAAGGATGCTTCAGGTGCTGTCCAGGTGTTCATTTGCACATTTGACCGACTGATGGCACACAATGAGAAACTCTTACATGTGTTTTAAGTGTCTGCTGACCTGAAGAATGAACTCTGGGATGTTTTATTCACCAACACTCTTAAAGATTCAAGGCTTTTATCTTGTAAGGCCACATTAGAGTATTTGGTCACACTTTATATTAGGTGGCCTTAACTACTATGTATTTATATAAAAAAAATAAGTACAATGTACTTATTGTGTTCATACTGTATTGCAAAACACTATTGCTGCTATTGAGGTGGATACGGGTAGGTTAGGGACAGGTTAAGTGGTATGGGTAGGTTTAAGGGTGGGTTAAGGTGTAAGGGATGGGTCAACAGTGTAATTATAAATGTAATTACAGAAATTAATTACAGATGTAATTATATATAGGTATTTTTAAAAATATAAGTACAATGTAAAAGCATGTATGTACACAATAAGTGCATTGCACCAAATTATTAATTTAAATGCAGGTACATAGTAGTTAAGGCCACCTAATATAAAGTGGAACCGAATATTTTAATATTTTCTGACTCTTTCATTACAAACGCCTGTAACCCAGATTTCAGCTGTTTTTAACTCATGTTGTGTTCTGGTCGTTTTGACCCGGAGAGGATTTTCTTCTTCCAGTGCTAGTTGATGTTATTGCATTGGAGTAAACTTACTGACTTTGCTCACAGTGTATCAAAACTTCCCAAAAATTCGTTTTTATTTATTTAATTTTTTTTACCCCACATTGTTACACTTGAGGCATTTCCAGTCAAAAAAGACCGGCCTACAAAAAAATTGCATGTAAATCTCTCATTATGCTTTATTATCTTTTAATCTTGGATTTAGTCTCTTTATCAGCTTGTTTTATTTCAGTTATCACAGGTTTTGATTGATCGTAGGCCTCATTGATCTGAGCATTTGCAGCAGTTTTTGAGTGAATATTGTCATAATTATCCACAATTTTTTTTTCACTCAAAAGCTGAAATGCATGCGCTCAGATCAATGAGACTTACGATCAATCAAAACCTGTGCTAATTGAAAGACAAGCTGATAAAGAGATTAAATGATATAGCAGAATGAGAGATTAACAACTAATTTCTAATAATAATAATAGTAATTTTTGACCGGCAATGTTTTAAGAACCTATAATGCAACATACAGAATGAATTGCTGAACACAGGTTGCTGCAGTGCAAAGAACTTTAGGTGAAGTCAGCAAAATTGGGACACTTTTTGGTAAACTGTATTAAATACAAATCTATTCTACCAACACTTTTTATGCTTTAAACAAATTCTCAAAGTCTCTTGTATCTCTCGCAATGTTTTTGAAGGAAAATGGGTTGTTGTTATATAAAAAGATTAAATGTTAAGCACCCATTTTTTTTTTTCAGGTAAATTGGGACACTGCATCTGGTAAAGTGGGACACACGTTTATCTAGTTTGTGCTTACAAAATACAATTTCTTACAGCAGGACATTGTACAAATAATCTTTTTCAATAGAAAATCTTCAGAATTTAAAAGGATAACTTTATAAAAATAGATTATAAGAATAAATACTACTGGATTGTGTTATTGATTGTAAACTCATAAACACTTAACATTTATTGAATTAAAACACTAACAGAAGGACAAAACAAAGAATTGAATCACTTCAACAGAAGTACAATGCACTATATGTAGTAAAAAGGCACAATTTCATCCATGATGTGCCTGCTCCTGTATGTGTGTGCAGTACGTGTTTGTATCCAACTGTGTGTGTGTGTGTGTGTGTAACACGCGTTCATATTTGTGTGTTTAATGCGTGTAAGTATGGTCAACTTAATATTCACAAATTTCTATTCTTATTTTTTTTTCTTTACCCGTCTTCTGCCTAGTTTGTGGCATTTTCTGTAAAACAAAATTTCTCCCATTAAGCAATGTTATCTTTTAAGTTATAGGATGTCCCACTTTAGCTGAATGCTACTGTCCCAATTTATCTCGCATGTTCAGGTAAATTGGGACAGTAACAAAACTTGATATCTTTTTAAAAATAGAATTAACTTAAATACAAATTTATATTGTCGAATACTGTTTGTAGCCTATTATAATTTAAATCTTAATTTTATTAGTTAAACTATGCAACTATAAACTATGCGCTTTCCATGTACTTTCTCAGACCTTCCAGCACTCGAGTGGAAACCACACCCAAATGATTTACATTTGACTCATCAAATGTTGATAATCAAATCAAGTACTGTTATTACAACATTTCAAGACCACCCATTATTATCAGCATTTTTTAAAGGAGCAGTACACCAAAAGCTTATCTGTCCCATTTTAGCTTATGTCCCACTTTTACTGACTTAACCCAAAACCGTTCTAACTGCTCATTACAGGCAAATTATTGTACACAAATCTAATGAATCAAAAACACAAATTTCATGAATGCAGACAGCCAAGTCATCAAATATGAGAAATGCGCAATAATAGCATGCACACGCCACAAATACAACACCAGAAATCAGTGCGCGTTTCAATTTTTAAGAAAAAGTTGTCACGGTGTTTTTGAATTATTTTTTTTCTGCCAAAACACCAGCCACAACACTATCCCGAGCATCTGTTTGTCACTACGAGCTGCAAAGTTTTCCGATGCACGAGTTAACCCTTTATGGTACAGAGTTTCCATATGGCAACTATTAATTTCTACTCATTTTCTTGTTATTCTATGGAAAAAAATAATAATACAATGTATTGCACTAAGGGAGATAAAAGGGCAGGCCTTAAGGTATTCAATGATATGCTGTTTTTAAGTCACATGACTTTTAAATGTCCATCCAAAACTCTTTTTCCTCACACAGAAGACACCTGTTGAAGTGCTCCAGAAATTGCTCTGTTAACCTCATTTCTAAACATCTCTTCTCAAGGGGGATTTTTTATTTATTTTTTATTTTTTTTTGCAGTAAATTAGATTTATTTTTAAATTCACAATTTAACTTTATCTATCATAGTTTTACTGTAAATTGAGAAGATATAAATGTTTCCATATGGCAACGCTGTACCAGTGTAATTGCAGTAATGCATTTTCCCATTGGGATTTTTTATAGATAGTAGCATCAATAATATGATTGCAGTTATTTATTTATTTGAAGGGTTTATTGTAGTATAGTTGTATTTATGTATGAAACAATTATTTCTTCTCTTCAAAAAAAAAAAAAAAAAAGAATACATCAATATTTTACAGAAAGGCCAATAGGAAGAGTGCAGAGTTAGCTCTTCTATGTGAGGAAGGTTAAATGATGGGTATATCTACTTGTTTTCGCGCACAATTCAACACATTTCTGATCAAATACGTGCTTTCTTGTGTTTCCAGTGTCAGAGTGCACCGATAGGTGGCAGTGAGTATCTCAGGTAAAAATTCCCAATATATCCCAGCAGCCGCTCAGCTGTCACACACACACACACACACACACACACCGCGCGCGCGCACGGAGAGAGCGCAGAGTTTCTCCAAACAGAAAGTGATAGAGTCGGTGAACGGGAGCCACAGCAGCGCTCGGTTTTATCTCGTGTCGGAGTTGTGAGCAATGCGCTGGCAGCATGGCCAGATGGTTCAAGGAGCACCTGGGTTTCAAAACCACCAAAGCCCCGCCACCGGCGCCTCCGAAACCGGACTACCGACACTTCCACACCGCCGTCTCCAGCCTCCAGACGCCGCCGGGCACCGGGCTACTGTCCGCGCAGCCAGACATCCTCACCGCCTACAAACTCCAGAAGGAGCTGGACTTCGAGGATCCGTACACGCCGGGCGGAACCGTGCCCTTCTCCACCGGACCGAGCTCCGCAGGCGCGCCGGAGGTCAAGTACGTGTCTCCGAAGCACCGGCTGATCAAGGTGGAGACGGCGGAGCGCAGCGGAGGGACCGCGGTCAAACCCCCCTGCTCCTCCCCGCTCGCTGACCCCGAGAACGGCACGCAGGAGAAGGTAAGAGCGCTCACCTCCACAGGTACCGATGGGACCAGATTGGGTAACACTTTACAATAAAGTGACATTTGTTAACATTAGTAACATGAACAAACAATGATCAATACATTTATTACACTATTTATTAATCTTTGTTAACGTTAGTTAATAAAACACAGTCGTTCATTGTTAGTGCATTAACTAATGTTAACAAACACAACTTGAGATTTTAATAATGCATTAGCAAATGCTGAAATTAACATTAACTAAGAATTACAGATTGCTGTAGAATTGGTCATTCCAGGATGACACAAGTTTTTAATCCTCCAGCAATGTTCTCTCTGCTGAGTCCCTTTATCCATCAATCATGTTTTATTAGATTGTGCTGGTTTTAACTCATTGAGAACATTTTTTTTATTATTCAGTTAACTCTTTTGAAGAGATTTTCAACAGTTAAGCCAAATACAGTTTTGGAGATTTAGCAAAAATAAATGATAAAAACATGATATAATTCAGTCATAATATTTCTTGCCATGAAAATAGCCGCAGAAGCTGTAATGGTGTTAAACACAAACAAACACGCGATGCTGAACGGGACACATAACATTTGTGTGCTATGCTATTTAAATAAAATCTTAAAACATATTTAGATTTTTACTAACCTGTTTTGAATTATTTTTTTATTCATATTTATTTTTAATAAATCAGTTTTATATTTATATATTTTTTTTTTAAAAAAAATATTTTTTTTTTGTTCATTTTAAGTACTTTTTTTGTATTTAAATATTGTTTTATTAGTAAAAACTGTTTTATTAATTTGTGACCCTGGACCACAAAACCAGTCATAAGGGTCAAATTTCAATAAATAATATTTCCAATGATGTATGGTTTGTTATGATAGGACAATATTTGGCTGAGATACAACTATTTGAAAATCTGGAATCTGAGGGTTCAAAAAAATCTAAATATTGAGAAAATCACCTTTAAAGTTGTTCAAATGAAGATATTCTGCATTGATCTAATGACTAAAAAACACAAATGTCCTGAATGCACACAGCCAAGTCATCAAATATGGGAAATGCGCATTAATAATAACATGCAGAATACTGCGCCAGAAATCAGCGTGTTTACATTTTTAAGAAAACAGGGTTTTTGAATTCATTAGATGAATTGATTCATTAGATCAAAACTTAAGTTTTGATATATTTACGGTTGGAAATTTACAAAATATCTTCATGGAACATGATCTTAATATCCTAATGATTTTTGGCATAAAAGAAAAATGGATAATTTTGACCCATACAATGTATTGTTGTCTATTGCTACAAATATACCTGTGTTACTTATGACTGCATAAGTAATACAAGTAAAAAATAAAAATATATATTTTTTTCATATTTATATTTAAATATTTAGAGGTAGTGTCATCACAGTGTTGAAATATTTGACAATAACAGGGTTTACACATTCTGGCATGCTTTGTGAGGGTAAAGGCCACGCTTTAGCAGAGAAGCTCTGCCTCAAACCGGTTAAACGAGTTGTTTTATTATGTGCTCCACAACGGTTACCGACATCCAGAAACACAATCCGTCGGTCTGAGTCTGGGTTTGACTGCTGTTAACATCCAGAAACATCTCTGAGCTGCCTGAGAATCCACATCTGCATGGCTTTTGGTTATTCTTGATATTTTAGGGTCATTATAGCGCCCATATATGTTATATTGGTTTCCATATTTTTTGGAATGACAATTTTATCATTGCTCCGGAAGGTGGCTGTGTTTTAGATTCGTCCCACATGTGAATCAAACCACCCAAGATGAAAATACACAGAGGTCAACAACAGTAATGGTGATCTTTGACCTCTAGTGGAAGTCAGTCATTTGCCCCCTAGAGTCTTAATGACCGTTTTCAATGTTTTGCAGTGCTTAGTGATGCATTTAATGGTATGGTCAGTGAAAATATTGGTCGGTCGAGTGGAAATCTGAATGCTTGGATGCGTGTTGAGTTTATTTGAGCATCCTCCGCGCTTCATACCTGCCACACCTTACGCTCTCAGGTTAGTGATCTGATGCATGCATGCTTCAAACAGTGCACACACATGTTATCTTCAGTCAGGGTGCTATCACTCTCCTTCTTGCGGAGCTGATTAACGTTTCAAGCCTTCATGTCAAACACAGACAACAAGCAACTGACTCATCAATCCTGGTAAATACCGCAGCTTCTGC